>OX578285.1:50384936-50822523 GCA_951217055.1 Gerris lacustris
TTAACTCAGTGTTTGTTATGTTCCTTTTTCTTATCAAACCCATGTAAAATGAATGGGAGAATTTTCTCAACTTTTTAAATAATTAATTATTAAATTATTATTGATTTATAAGAGTTTTAACCCTTTGAACGTTAATATAGTAAGTCTATTTTAACGAGTGCAATAAGGAAAACATTAAAAACTTTCATTTTAGTTCTTTAAAATGAGTATTTGTGTGAAGGGTCATATCAACGAAAAAGAAAAAGCTATTTGAGTTATTAATCTTTATACTTGATTTTTTGTATTTCCTGTTGCCATAAAAATTCACAGTGTGTGTTCGTGTTCATATTGTGTGTCCGAAAATAAATTTTCCTTAAGTTTTGAAACTCAATGAAGTATACTCAGGATACAGGACTTGTAGAAAGATAGTGATACTTAATCTGCCAGGTAATAAAAGATTATTTGCTAATAGTATTTTGTTCCTGGTTACTTACAATGTGCATTATATTTCACCAATGTTGGAATATAATATATACTATAAAATAGATCACTGACCAGCCTAGGAAAAAGACGTTGATGACGAGAGACGAGACAAAGACCAGACTGTTATTATTATTATTTATGTATTTTTTTTGTTATATATAGTAACGAGTATAATAATATAAGATATGAGTACGTCGCATATATACTTGTTTAAAATTTTGATTAACAAAACAAATTGAATACATTAACTTAACATACTCTTAACATTACTTAGTACTCTGACCTACTTTTTCGAAGAATATTTTTCTCCTCCGAAAAAAAATCAAGTATAGATGACATTTTCATAACGCTCGAGGAGGTGGAAGACACAATATACAAACTAAAATAGAAAAACCATTTAAAAAATGAACAATAAATAAGAACGGACTCATAGGGTATCAATTTAATAGAACACACTCACAATAATACTTATTTTATACCACCCGAACGGCCATTTTTAATGTTTTCTTATCTTACATTGTTAAAATAGACTTAGTATAATATCATTCAAAGGGTGAAAAGTCTTAATAATTAATAATTAATTATTAAAAAAGTTATAAAAATTCCCCCATTCAAATTACATGGGATTGATAACAGGTGATAAGGAAAAGGAACACAACAAACCGAATCGAATAAATTATCGAAAGTTTACGCCATCTTGTGACGTCATTACTAATCATCTCTATAGCTTGAGAGCTTATTCAGACGACTCATGTCATGCTATTATTAAATTATTATGTTTAGGCTCAAAAATGGCTGGTTAAGCCGAAACGTTGCTGATATGAAGTAGTTTAGTCTTGTTCTTGTTCCTTCTACCCTTATAGGATCCACGTTACTATACTAAATAGTTATTCAGGGTACAGCTAGCATCACTACTTGATGTGTTTCTTTTTTAACCTCTACAAAATCCTCCACAAAATCTCAGTCAAAAGAAGCAATTATTATTAGCATTGCAGATGATCAAGTGTTCTTCACGGTGCAGGTCGAAAGCTCGTATTAAATTAAAATTCTTATCCTCGACTCTTCAATCTGTTGCAATTTAATTTCGAAGGCTTCTTCGAAAATGCCGAATTTAAAGAGAGAATGGACCGCCGGGTCTGTTTTGCTGCGAGTTTCGCAGTGGGAGAACGGCCCCGGAGCGCATTGCCGCCCTCTAATTCCGTCCGGACAAGGTAGCTCCGGCACTCGCATTTCGAATCGGAAAAAAACGAAGAAGACGAAGCCGGTGCCGGTCGGCGGGGTCGGTGGTCGGTCAGGGATGATGTCGAGTGGGGGTGTAGCCGACCGGTTCCTCTGGGGTGGGAGAAGGACTGACCCCTACCCGGGTACTGTCGAGTGTCGAGTAACTCTCCGGCTTCAGTCGGATTCGAGCGTCCCGTCTATTCTACTCGTCCAGGTCTGTTCCGTTAAGGTTTCGCGTACGCGAGTCTCCGAGCATCTTTTTACCGGTAACAGTGGTTTCGTTCTTCAGTCATTATCAACCGCACTGCACATAAGGATTATCTCTTTCAAGACGCTCGGTTTTTTCTCCGTAAGTAACCGCTCCGATTTACTTTGTTGTTTATTCTTTAGAAAATAATATAAAACAGCGTTTATTCGATCCAGTTTAAAGATGCTATCCTCCGTTGTCTGGTCCACAACATCGTCCTCTAAGAGCATTTATAAATTCTCCATACCAACTATTCTCGGATTAAACTAAATACGTTTCTTAATATACCTACTAATGTTAGGAAATAAATAAGCAACTTAGCATTTTGAACACTAAGAATCATATTGAACCACAGTAACTTCTGTCTCTGTTCTTTTCCTGGTAAGATTCTTTAAGGGGATAAGAATTGGTTTTTTGTTTCAGTACATTATCGTTTATCGGCCAATTCAGTACCGAATCTCTTGAAATATGTTCCTCTAAACAAATTTGCAACGTTTTAACAATAATTGTTTGTGTTCGTTCATTTAAATGTCATTGAAATCTAATCATATTTAAATTTAAATGTATATATTTTTATATTCTACAATTACATTTTTTTATAGTTCCGTTTTAAACTTGCTTTCTTTTAAAATATTAGTCTTATTCACTTGGAAACAGGTTTTATTATTATTATTTTTTTTTTTTTAAGAGAAAGTTTACCTCCAAAATAGTATACAATGTATACCTATTATTTATTTCTAAAACATCTAAAAGGGACTGAAGTAATCAGATACTATAGGGCGTCAAGATTTTTTTAAATCTAATTTGATGGTATCATTGTAATTATGGAGTATCTGATTGTGAGAGGATCATCAACAAGTGGCTAAAGATTACAACAAGAGAAAAGTGAAAACAGTTGCTTAGCTCAACGACCGACTTGGGTAATTAGTAACCACTCATAACATCATCTAGTCATAAAACATTATAATATACACATTCATTTAATAATTAATAAACATCTAACAAAAATTACGCTTTTTGTAAGGATGTCATTATTATGGTGCATTTTAAATTGTTTTATGTATACATATATACAGGGTGGTCCAAAAGTCTCCCCCCCCCTCTTAACTTTTGAACGGTTTGAGATAAATGAATGAAACTTGGGGGATCTCTACCATGATCCCCAAAATCAAAGGGAACTTTGTTTTCATGCAATCGCCCACTAGGGGCAACCACCCACTTTGCCCCCTGGCCACCCAACTTCAAAATTTCAAATTTGAGTGTATATTTTTGATAGCATATTTGGATTCTACGGTGATAAATAATAAACTTTTACTTGTAACTATTTTTTCTATCTCCAATATTTTGCCCCCTACAGGGGGGCCAAGATACCAAAATAACCCTGCCGAAATAGTAAGAAAAAAATATTACTTAGATCGTTATAAAATCTAAACGGTTAGAAATAAAGTAATGGAACTTGGGGGATCTGCACCATGTAAAAGGAAGTGTCTATTCATCCACTCATGTACTAGGGGCAACCACCATTTAGCCCCCATGCGCTGAAATCTACCATTTTCATACTTTTGCCCCCCTATAGGGGGAAAAATATTGGAGATAGAAAAAAAAATTTGAAGTAAAATATTCATCTACTTCACTCTACTTCATAAAATATTTTTATTTTTCGCCGTAGAATCTAAATCTGCTATCAAAAATATACACTTCTGGTTAAATATTTAAGATAGGTGGCCTGGGGGCAAAATTGGTGGTTGCCCCTACTGCGCGATTGCATGAAAATAAACTGCCTTTTACATGGTACGGATCCCCTAAGTTTCATTAATTTATCTCTCACCGTTTAGATTTTACAACGTATTATCGGCTATTTTGCTACCTATGCCCCCCTGTAGAGGGCAAAATATTGGAGATAGAAAAAATAGTTTCATGTAAAAGTTTATTATTTTTCTCCGTAGAATCTAAATATGCTATCAAAAATATACACTCCAATTTGAAATTTTGAAGTTGGGTGGCCTGGGGGCAAATTGGGTGGTTGCCCCTAGTAGGCGATTTCATGAAAACAAACTTCCATTTGCATGGTAGAGATCCCCTAAGTTTCATTAATTTATCTCAAACCGTTCAAAAGTTAAGAGGGGGGGGGGGGAGACCCCCCCAATATATATGATATATATATATATATATATATATATATATATATATATATATATATATATATATATATATATATATATATATATATATATATATATATATATATATATATATATATATATATATATATATATATTTTACCGTTTAATTTTGTTCTTTATAGACGATAAACTTTATCCATTTGGCTTCCGTGAGAAAAGGAATGAGTTACAATTGCCTTTATTTATAAATGTTGTGTATAAAAGAGACGGTTGTGTATTTCTCCATGCTAAAAATCCGCCGATTAAAACCGCAGTTGTTATGTCTCATCTGCGTCAAGTTAATAAAACAGAAATGGTTTGTGTAATTACATGGATTTAGCTTGTAATGGAAAGCCGTGTTAAAGCTTTCGACCCCATTAAGGCTAGTTAAGCTCGAGTCCCAAGACGTAGCGTTTTCCGTCTTCTTCAAACAACCACTCACTGTTTGACGTTAAACAACCGTAAAAGAGTCGACTCCGAAGATCTGGAGGACCGTCATAGACCCTCTCACCCTTGACCTCGGTTCGTCGCCCGGATAAAAATATTACTGTGCACCGTATTATCCTCGAGGTCGCCTTTAAGGCGGTCGCCTCTCCACCACCGTCGTCAATAAGATGTCTTTTTTCTCGACTCGAGCAGTGCTGAAGACTTTTTTATTTCAAGGTCGGCTTACAAACAGGAGCTCGAACAAAAAGCGTTCTTGTCCTACGAGTTTAAAGGGAAGGGATTCTGTTGTAAACCTAAAATAACGTAGAGAGAAGTTTTAACCTTTTGCCTTTTAGGGGAAGCTAAGGGTTAGTCTACGTCTCCCCTATTCTCCCTTCCCCTAGCTTGATTCCATCTATACGATTATTACGATTCTTATATTAAAGAATCGCATTTGTCAGGAGACGCCATTTTAGAAGATTAACCAGTGGCAGTACGCCACTCTGAAAACGGACGAATTGCTAGACTGCTTGACATTTAATTACGACCCTCGTCACTTGTCAAGAAATACATTATATTCTTTTGTTTAACACATCCAAAACCTCTGACAAATAACTTACGTCTACTTACAGCCTTCTTCAGTAAATCGTACATTATTTCCAATAAATATGTAACATACGTTATATTACAATTATTTTTTTGTTCCTACTCATAAAATCATTGTTTTGTTATTCTTTGGCAAAACCACAAGCCGGCTCTGTGCACATTATTCTTCTAATATGTAAAAATTCAAGCCGGCAACTGTGGATATTGTTTCAATGCTTGTCTTTGTTCAATTGTTTTTCGCATATAACTCAAAACTAATTTAAATTTAAAGGTGTTTATTTTTGTTTTATACACTAACTGTCGAAGGCTATATCGGGCGTCGCGTTGTGAAAAGCTATTACAAACGAGTTTGTTTCCAGTCATAACGGGTTCAAGTAGTCCAGGTATGAATGAGCCCACAAATACGCCCTAGTCAATCCGTCAATGCTTAATTAAAACTTTTCTCTCTCACCAGTCTAAATCTTTTACTACATTTCTAAGTGTTTTACGGTTTTCATTTTTACATAAAGGTTTATCCAAGTATATAATCTACTGCTTAAAATAATTATTTTTTTTATTATAACATTAAAACAAATGTAATCATCGTATAAACAAATCGTAATCAAATGAACTGTTAATTTACAATTTTAAAATATCTAATAAAATTGTTGATTTTTTATTGATGAAGTTTAAATTGAGTTTATCTCCAGTAGGGAAAAAAAAAGTTATGATTTTGAATTAGTTTAGAGGGACTAAAACAGGTCTTTTCATCCCTGACTCAATAATTAGGGAGAAAAAGTAAAAGTACGGCGAAAAAGTAAAGTAGGGCAAAAAAGTAAAGATTGCAACTTAATTATTTCATAAATAGTAGAAAATGTATGGCTAATGTAATGAAGTTGTTGAAATCAGGTTGGCGGCACTGCGCTTTTTTGACCATGTTTATCTTTGTTTACAACATTATAACCTGCATCTAAATAACCTTCTATTTGAGTTTAATTCCAATTCTTATTTGTTTTTAATATTGAATCTCTTATATCTGCTATTAAAAGTTCTAATAATTATTGTTATTTATTAAAATAATAAATAAAAACTGTGCAATGGACGAAAATGTGTATTTTCTTCCTACTGGAGATAAAATATTGTATGTACCTCGTGAGTAAAGTAAGCCATTATTCCTCTCGCGATAATTATCTCCCTCGGCTGCGCCTCGGGAATTAAAAAGTCTAAGCCCCTCGGCTTCGCCTCGGGATTTAGGGACCATGGTTCCTTTGGCTTCGCCTCAAGAACCAACTTTTTTCGCTCAGGGAATAATGGCTTACTTTACTCCCTAGGTGCATAAATAACTATTAAGTTTGGTATCTCGGTCAGAACGAACATGCGAGTATTTCTGCGACATTTCATACCTGATATGATAACTGATAACAGTATACGCACAATGCTTGTCCTTCCTGCACACAAGCTTCACACGCGTGTCAGTACCTGCAAACTTGCCTACTTCTTTAGATTTTCACTCCCCTATGTTTTTTTGGAATATAAATGACTTTGACTAAATGACTATTAGAAGAAAGAAATGTTCAGTTGAATGTACTTAGGAAAAATGAATATCACACTTTTGTTTTTATAATGGGAGTAACAGTCTAAAGAGGAACATTCCGTACACCTTGTTTTGATTGTCATTCCCCTCTATTTTTTTTATAAGGGGAGTAACTATCTAAAGAAGTGCCCAAACTTGTGTCATACATAACCTGCACCATGAGACTTAATTATTATAACTGTAGATTTTACTTTCCTTTGCCATTTTAAATTAAAACGATTTCATGGTTTTTAAATATTTACCTATCACTTATCCAAAAATAATAAAAGGCAGTGTTGCAAGCCAGAGCTTATAAGCCAGAGTTCTAAAGGACAGTTTATGATCCTCTCAAGTGGTGAGTTGACCTTGCTGGCACTTCTTTAGATTGTTACTCCCCTTATAAAAAAAACAGAGGGGAGTAACAATCTAAAGAAGGAGTACGGAATGTTCTTCTTTAGACTGTTAGGTACTCCCCTTATGGAAAAAACAAAGGGGAGTAACAATCTAAAGGTTACGGAATGTGCTTCTTTAGACTGTCATTCCCCTAATAAAAATAGAAGTGTGATATTGCTTTGAACCAAAGTAAATTCTGCCCCCATATAACATAGAAAGGCCTACCTATAGAAATGCAAATTTCTTCAGCTGCATCAAAGTTTTGGTACCTACTTTTAAAGGCTTTTATTGTGTATAAAGTATAATATGTTGTTGTTTTAAAGTACGCAACTTTGTGTTAATGTTAATATAATTGATTTTTAATTGTTTTATATAACAAATGGATTTAGGGCTTTTTTAAAAAAAAAGTTTTTTGCAGTAAACTAACTCCTATATTATGGGAGTTAGGCCTTTTAATCTTCATAATTATCACGTTTACTTGTAAAGCTTAAATCATAGCATTGCATACAACAAATCTTTGTGGATTTAGGGTGTTTTTAGTATTTATTTGTTACATAGGGCCTTTTTTTTATCGAAAACAAGCTCAAACAGGGGTTTGGACCAATATAAATTTCAATATAACTCATCACTGTATTGGTTTTAGGGCTTTCTAATGACATAAATATCTGTATTTTTTTAGACCGATTCAGAAAAGCTAAAAAAAAATGCATTTAGAAAAAAGTTGGATTTAGGGCCTTTTAACGTAGGACGGCAGAATCGGACTAAACCTAAACATCCCTTTGTCTTAATAGTTATTTAGTCAAAGTCATTTATATTCTAAAAAAAAACCCATAGGGGAGTAACAATCTAAAGAAGTACCGCCATTTACGAAATGTTTTACCCTTAAAAGTATCCACCTATACTGTAACGAAACAATAAAATCTCGATTTGAATAGAAGAGAAGATTTTACTGTGGTGTTATTTATTATTCACAATTTGCAGCTCGTAAAAAAAAACCCATAATTAAGTGATAAAAAAATACATTCACTTTCATTTAACTATGAGTAAATGCAGAAAATATTTATAAAACTTTATTTGTAATAATTTGTTATGCATCATATTTAATCTAATCCATATTCTAGATTGAACATAATCGTTAAAAAATGTCAACCACTAATTGTTTATTTCTTTTTAAACATCTTTACCCATTATTACCATTGATTTATATTGTAATTATGGTATGCATACACTTTTAATTGCCTTATTATATTCGTCTTTCTTTTAATTTAATTATATTTATCTTTATTAAGCTTATCTGTGTGACGTTGAGAATGGTATTCCCTATAAAACATATATTCATTATTTATTTTAGTTTATTAATAAAGTAAAAAGGAATAACAAAAATCTTTAATTTGATCTTTTATCGTATAGTAACGACGTTTATTAATTATTTTTTTTGCTCTACACACACACACACACACACACACACACACACACACACACACACACATATATATATATATATATATATATATATATATATATATATATATATATATATATATATATATATATATAAAACTGATAATTATTTTTTCATATTGCATTTTTTTTTTCAGTCTGTTTTTGTAATGAGATATATACGTAATTAAAAATAGTTTCCTATGCTACAGTGTAAGGAATGAGTAATGTTGGTTTATTTAAGAATCGATATATTATATAATATGAAGAGAGGCGTTAAACAAATCAATATTAACCATGCAATGAAATCCACAAGTAATCCTACATGTTATATCCAATGTCGCAATAATACAATAAATATCCACATATTCTTCGTTCCCATGAGTTCTCAAAAAAAAATTAAATATAACTGCAGCTAGACAAACAAGCCATATTACCCCCCCCCCCTCTTTGTAAAACGTTTGCTAGGTTAATCTGAGTCTCAGTTAAGCTTATTATGAAAAACTTGCATCAATGGAATAATCTTTTTCTCTGTATTACTTATTTCTTTCGTATTTTTTAACGTTTTGTTTTTGCCTTTATATGTTTTTTTTTGTAACTTCTACGGCATAGTTACTTTTCATATTTATATTTAAAAGACAATGTAGCCCAGTATTTCTATTAAACATTTTAAATTTATAAACTCACTAGGCATCGCGTGGCTCTATCATTGAAGCGAGCGTAAAGTAATAAATATGTATTGAATATTGAAAAAATAGATAATCATGAATCTTGATGAGTTGATAGATAATGGGTATAGTAGTAGTGCAGCGGCTAGTAGTAAGGGAACCACCCCGCATTCTTACTATTCCTCTAACCATACTATCTCCTTTTCAATTATTATAAAATGTATCTCTTTGCTACAACACAACTACTGCATGTATCAAATTGAAATTTTGCATGCCTCTTTCAATTGTGCATTAGATGGTGTATATGAAGTTTTATTAAAATCGTTACGTTAGAACGTAAGATATCGGTAAAAAGGTTGTTTTCTCTATTTTAAACGTTTAGGTCCGCTTTAATAGTTTTAGCGATCTTTATTAAATCATAGCAATGTCGTTGTTGGTTTTACTAAAAAATGTTATTTGAAAAAAATGTTCGTCTCATCGAATAGGTGATGATAGAATTTTTTCCCGTCCTGAAATTCCAATTTTAAATTTGAAGCTCACGTTTACGCGAGCATTGCGCGCGAACTCTTGGACGGATCACGCTGTCCAACGAACTTAGCCTGAGTATTAGTAAAAGAAAGATGTATACCAAATTTCAACTAAATCGGTCAACTTTTACTCAAGTTATCGTCGGACACGTAAACGTTACACACAGACAGACAGACAGACAGACAGACAGACAGACAAGATGCATATTTCGTTAAATGTAAGAAGCTCGCTTCAATTATTTTTAATTATTTTTGTTTGTTTTATATTCTTTGTATAACGTTGAAATAATTTAAAAAAATACTTGTTTAACACCCCTAAACTATCGACATCCTAAGCTCTTACCTCAAGTTAAGCCCCGTTTACACGGTGATAGTTCTGTCACGATAGAACTATCATGTCAGTCTACGTCATAGAACTATCGCGGAGTTGTACAGTCTACACGGTGAGAGTTAACATATTTCAAAACTTGTTGTCTTGTACTCAAAGTTATATCCATATATCCTACATTTCTGACTTGGATACAGAAATAGAGCTTTAAATATATTATAATACATATACAGCAAACGGAATATTTATATTGTCGAAAACAACAAAATCTGATATCAAATATGAAGCAAGCTTTCATATTTGCTGCCTTCCGAATCAGTTTCGGATTAGTCCGTGATTGACGTAATGCGCATGTGCGATCATTGACCGTTGGGAATTGAATTGTGATTTCGTTTTTGTTAGAACGCTCCTTTCTCGAACCAAACTGTTTGCTGTGGTAGGTTTTAGCACTGTTATCAGAACAACTTTTTGAGTTGATCGTTTATGTGATTTTGCGTTCCTGTGCTATCAAAAATACCTGAACTTTTTAATATTAAAGATATGGATGATGGATGAGTCAATAGTTGATGAAGATAAGTGCCAGTCGCTTAAATCAGGGTCTGATTTAGGCCGCCTAGGGGCTCGCACAACAAGGGAGGGCCAAACCACAAAAGTTTCATTTTCTAATGCTAATTAAGCTCGAAAGTTGGAAATAAAACCTACATACTCATAGAGGATATGACGAAAATACATGCACACATTTTAGAAATGTTTATTTAATACATGAATTCACGATTTCATTTCGATTTACGCAATTCACAATTTTCGGGCTTACTGAGGTGATCCAGTTTTAGTAGACTCACGGCACACTCGTATTTATATTGATATAATCCTAAATGCTCTTTTGTTTTAAGAAACAAATAGTAATCTTAGTCTAGTTAACGAAAGAAATATTGCGGAAATAAATCGGATTCTTTCGATTTTGTTTGAAAATGGAATAAGTATCAAAAGTCCATCTTGGAAAATAGGTCCAATTTTTATTTTTTTCAGAAATATCTAGAAAATGCCATTATATGCACAAAAATTCATCGTAACATTCGTACAAAAACATTTTAAAAAGAAGAGTTGATTCGCAAGAAAGGAGAATAATTATAATAAGCGAGCGAAATCAAAACAAAAACAATAAAGCGGAGCGGAAGGTTACGTTTCTGTTCACCCAAACTCAATCCCAAACTAATAGTCCCTGCCGCCGATCGCTGACTCCTCTGACTGGTTCCAAACTAATCCGTGATTTAATCAGAGCGTGGTCGGAACAGCCGATTAACAGTCGGAGTCAGTCAGAGTTTGAGTTTGGGCTCGTTGGAACGCTTTTTTCTAAATGCGCATGCGTCGGACAGTCAGGACAACCAAACCAGTTTGAAGAGTGGTTGGAACAAACCTTATATATATGCAATATGCATATATATACAAATATACAGTTGGATCTCCGTTCATACAATATACAGTCGGGGGACGTTAAAAAAACTGTCATTTGGTTTGGGGGCCTTACCTTCGTAATAAACTTTTAGCTTTTTTTTGTGTATCTTCCTAAATATGGAGAATTGATATTTTGGAACAATGTTTAGAGGTGGTTAGACAACACCTAGAACAATCAAGAACCAAAGCGAAGTTTTTAAAAATGAGGGGACGTTCAAAAAACTATCTTTTGCTTTTGATGATTTTATAGCTATTTTTTGGTTAATCTTGGTAACACCATTTTTAGAGAATTAATATTTTGGAACAATGTTTAGAACATCTAGAACAATCCAGAACAACACCAAAAATTGGATTTTTCTAAAAATGGGGGGCTGCTAAATTTTGGTTTGGTGGACTAAATCAAGGTAAATTTTTTTTTTAGAGAATTGATATTTTGGAACAATGTTTAGAACACCTAGAACAATCCGGAACAGCAAAATAAATGGGATTTTTAAAGAAATGGGCGCCGCTAAAACAAACTGTTTTTTGTCTTGTTTTTAGGGTCCGTAGGCAAAACCAAGGACCCTTATATTTTCCTGCGTGTGTCTGTCCGTCCGTCCTCTCGCGTGCTCTCACGGCTACACCTTTTGTCCGATCACTTTGAAATTTGGCATGTATGTGTATTGTACCTACCCACATATTTTAAAAATATAGCAACTTAAAAAAATATTTTTCAAAAAAATTAGGGTAAAAAAACTTAAGGGTTAAAATTTGTTTATTTTTTTTCGACACCGTGAGGGGTATCATATGAAATGGTACGTCGAGCTGATTACAAAAATATATAATTCTTTGGTTATAACTTTGATAGGGCGAGCGTAGGCGAGTTTGAAGCGGGTGTGAAACGTGTCCCCCCCCCCCTCTATCTCGCTTATGTGAAGTGCAAAAAATCTTAAAAAATTCTGAACATTCTTCGACCAAAAGTAAAGATACCACTTTTTGGAAATTTCGAAAAAAATATTATTTGATTTTTTATTGACAAAATACGTTTTTTTTATAATTATGGTCTTTTCGATGTATTTATATGGTTGTAGTCCGGTTCAGGGGCAAAAAAACACTTTATCGGAAGTTTGTTTATGTGTTTTGAGAATATCAGACCCATAAGATAGTTCAAAGTGTAAGCTTTTTAGCATTTTAATAAACACCATCAATAGGGTACTACTTAAACTATAGAGTATGGCCTACGGACCCTCGCTGTGTGCTGACCAGCACACACTTGACCTGTTTATTTGGTATTTGGTCTTATAACTTTGGAACAATATAGAACAATCATAGAACAACTTGGAACAATTAAAAAAATAAAAATGGGGGGCTAACTTTATACACATAGGCAATTGTTTTTTTTTGTTTTGTTGTTTCTGTTTGTTTGCTCGCCACATGTTTTCTCTTTACAAATAAAGTCTAAACGAATTAACCTGCAAGGCAAAGCAGTATGTCACAATATTATTCTCACAGTCAATAGTTATCTGACCTCGAAAGTTCGTAAAAAACAAAAACGGATATTATGCATAAGATATAAAGAGCGTGGTTGGAATGCTAAGATATTGTAATGGAATCGAGATGCCGTATGTAAATATACGTGGACGTTATGCATGTGGATCCACGAACACCTTGATCCGTATAAAATGAAAAGTGAAATACGTCGTTTGTTTGCCTCTCCGTTCTGTTATGCGTTATCGTTTAAAGATTTTTTCTTCCGTGATCCGTAGCGCTTCTATATTTAATAATGCTGTAACTCGTTGTTAATGGTGTATGAAATACTTATTTTGCAGCTAAAACTGTTATAATTTACACGGTTAAATATGAATTATATATATATATATTTATAAAAATACAGCTTGTTTAATTTATGATAATGATTATGACAGTCACGTAAATAATGATGTAACGATGGATATCGGAAAAAATAATCCACATGTTCCGTTCCAGTCAAGTACGTATCAGTGGCAACTGATTCACTACTAAAAACTCATGTCCGATATGAGAAAACGCAACTGTAATCTCGCACGGAAATATAATCCAACAATAAATAATATAAAAATACGGTTAAATTATTTTCTTCGGTGTAGCTGAGAGGTTAATACTCTCGGACTTGCCTAAAACATCTGTCTTTATACAGTCATTTCTCGCGGGAATCCCAGAGAGATGCAGGTTTGCCAACCCAAGATCAGCTTTTCTCAAACGCTTTCTTTTAAAATTACTGTACATTGTCAAATGTACCACTCAAATGTAATGTTCCTTAATTACCCCCGATTCAAAAATACGGTTATTTCGTCTGGAAAAACTATATTTATCATTTATCACCGGGGATGGCCTGAATCCGGTGTTTATAAAGTGAATATTTTTCGGTCCATTCAGGTCTAAAATTTTGCTTACAGTGTTTTGGCATTTTTGTTTTAGTTATGTTACGGCGCGACACATTTTTTTTGGAGAGGTAGGACCGGAGGATTCACAGTTATCACTTAGTTTATTAAAATATATTATACTCATAAGTCATAAGATGCAAATAATAATTGTCTAAGGAGAACACAAAAGTGACACAACAAACGGATGCCACTGTAATTTTAAATCGCCGTAACCTCGGGCTTTCTAAACTTCCTACTAAAATTATTGAAGCGCGGGAGCGAAAAAGTTAGATAGAGCAGTTAAGAAATCTGGCTTGTTATTTTCCAAATAATTTGTAGAAAAAAGACATTGTTTTAGGTTAGGCTTATTACCGCATTTGTGCGTTTATAATGAATTAACTACCGTACTCGTACCTGACTTAAGAATTAATGTATGTTTTCGGTAATTACCGTACAGTTGGCAACCCTGGAGGGATGTAGCATTTTTGATACTTATACAAACCTTTAACTAAGATTACTGTCAACTGACTCTTCTCTTGTACACATTTTTATTGCGATATTCCCTATTCTATTGTATATTGTTGCCGCATTATCGGTTAAGTAATTTCTTAAATTTTCTCTGCTGCTAATTACATCCTTCCGGTCACTTGGTTTGGGCCCTTTGGTTTTGCTTTTTAATTTTAGTTAAAATCAATTATTTTACTTACTTATTTACTACATTTGCTCTTTATTTCTCTCTACTTTCCTTTGCTCTACCCCTTATCTTTACCTTTCTACCCTGCAGTCTACATCTGTCATTGTACCTTGTGAATGTACATTTATCTACTACATAAATATCATCACAGAACCTTGTATCATCATAGCCTCTACTGGTAATTGGAATCCTGCATCAAGGTATTTTGACTCAATGCATAACCTATTCCCATTCCTTTATCATTTGTTTCCTTTTTGTCATTTAACTTCAATATTTGTTATTATTTTAATAAACCCTATGTTTAACCATTTCATGGTTAAAAACTGTTGTTTATTTTCTATGTAATACAGTCCACATTCCACTTAATAATCTTTATTCAACTTTACCAACCTTAGTATCTTGGTCTTACCATCAAATCTTAACATTATCTCGCAAGATTTTTCATAAAGCATCTTGGGTGGTTTTATTGGTACTTAAATTATTTAATCTATAAACTTGACACAGAAGTTTCTTGGGGGTAGCGTTTTTAAATATTAGACATGAGTATTCATTTAAAAAATAATTCAGTAGAGTTTGTTCCTTCTTTCTTTAATGTAACAAATATTCTTGGTCTGTCTATTTTGACAGACCAAAAATATTTGGTCTGTCAAAATAGATTGAATTTATAAACTTTGACAGTTAATAATGCTGAAAGTAGTGATGTAAAATACCCGGGTATTTAAAACTGCGGGTAAATACCCTGGGTATTTACCCGGGTAAATACCCATTTTGGGTAAATACCCAGGTATTTATGATAATTTTTAAAGTTATGACTGCTATGAGTTCAATTTCAAACTTATTAATTATAAATTACTATATTAGGAAAGAGTTCAAGTAGTTATTAAGTAATAGTATGTCTCAATAATATTTTTGAATGGATATTAATTACTTAATAAGAATAATAGTCCAGGAGATAGCGTGCTAAAAAGTGTCCAACTAACATCAAGCTAGAAATTTGTGTATAAGTAAATGTTTTGGTGGCATTTAAGAAGTTTTTAATCCTTTTGTATACCTTTTCATTATTTTTGTATTGACTGTGATATTTTGGACTAATTGTCTGTCATCATTATGAACAAAAAAATAGATAAACAAATATGTGGTCGGCTAAGTTTGTTGGCGGGACAATCTGGTGGAGACGGGCCATATCACACCCTTTATGATGGACAATGTGATTTTCATGATCCTGGAGTATGAAATTATGTAGTTAGTAGACCAAAAATCAAGTTGATGATAGTTTGTCACTTAATAGGTTAGTTAGTCAAATATTACTCCAAATCAAAGACCTATTGACCTATTAACACCTATTAAGTTATAGGCTATTATAAACTTGATTTTTGGTCTACTAACAAGTTAGTACTCAGGATCTTGAAAATTGCATTGTTCACCAAAAAGGGCCGCCTGACATGACCGCTCTCCACTGGTTTGTTTTTTTCAAATGCCTACTGCCAAACTACGTCCCGCTCATGAACTTAGCTGACCACATATTCTTAAAAGGCACCAAAACATTTCCTTATACACAAAATTCTAGCTTGATGTTAGTCAGACACTTTTTTGCACGCTATCTCCTGGACTATAATATTAATAAATCTAAATAGAAACCTTCATACGAGTTTAAATCATGTAGTGTAGGAATTCGGCCGTTAGGCGTAGGTCTTAACTCATTGAGTAACAAGGGTATAAAAATATGCCAATTAATAATAATGTGTGTTCATATTATTTACATGTTTTAGGCTAACATGAATTTATATTTAGGCCTGCATGCCTGCATAATATATGAATGCATAACCTAATTTTCAAAATAATCCTGTGCTTTTCCTTCAAAATGGTGGTGTTTTCATTGCACAGACCTTCAACATAAGCAATAAGCATTCTTTTTGAAATCATTGAATCTGTATAGCAGATATTAATATACTTAGAAATAATAAATACCCGTAAGCTGGGTATTTTTTAAGAATATTTTTTAGGAATTAAGTGAGCTTAACACATCCTATACTCTCTAAATGACATTTATTAAAGCCATTAGAGTATGGAAAATGCTCAGAACCTCTTAAAACACTTTTTAAATCAATATTTGTCATAAATACCCTCATTTTGGGTATTTACCCTGGCCTCAGGTAAATACCTAGGTAAATACCCATTTTTATTTACCCTACCCGCTGGGTATATACCCGGCCCACATCACTAGCTGAAAGTATAAATACGTTTTTGACTTATAGCAAATCGCTGGAACCGGAAAAAAATTAAGGAACAAATATAAAATACCCGATTAGTTTAAAAGTTATAAGTGAATATATTATTGCTATAATTTTGGTGACGTCAAAGTTTGTTTACACCTGTCAAAATACCGCCAAACTTATATTAAAAATAAAGTTGTTTATTTAAGAATGATGATAAAATCAGTTAGTTCAAAACGGTCACCCATCCAAGTACTGACCATGTCCAATTCTGCTTCCTCCTGCTGCTTCGCAGCAGGAGAGGCCACTTTGGTGGCCTCCTAAGTGAGGAAAAGTTTCGAGGTACCCCGTACCCGATTTTTTTTTTTTTTTTTTTTTTCGTGCATTTTTTTAACAGTGCTAAACAACAAAAAGTAACTAAAATATTTTTTTTTTTTTTTTTACTTAAAATTAAGTCACTTATTGGGGGAAAACAGATCACTTAAAAGTCACTTATTTTGAAAAAAATTGTCACTTAAGTCACTTAATTTTGAGGAAAATCTGCTACAAGCCCTGTGACTAGCATACACTTGACCTGTTTATTACAGATTCATTTGTACACGTGCAAGTATAGACGATCAAATATGTAAAAATGAACATTCTTATTAAAAAACAAGCGTCTACACTTTTCCTGATATAGGTAGTTATAAATAGGTAGCTGAGAAATATTTAGCTTTTATATACAGTATTATATGTGGCCGCTATATTGAATTTAAAAGACAATTGAAGGTCAGAGGAAGTAACTTATTTATAAATTTGTAGATTTCAGTCTAAACAGTTTGGAAACGTAGCAACCACACTCATTTCATGGCCGCCATTTTGAATCAAAACAAATATACATATTTGCCATTTTTGGTCTATATGCCTCAATAAAATGAAAGACCGTGCAAAGAACACACACAAACCCGTTGACTTTGATATATATGCATTGATTTTATCCTATGCGAATATGTTTTTTTTTTTTTTTTTTTTTTTTTTTTAATTTAATTTTTTATTTTAAACTTTATTAATAAACAGACGCAAATTCATTACTTTTCCTGCGAAAATTGCAGTAATGTTAAGAACACGAAATATGTGGTAATGAATACTAGTGCTAACGTAAAGGGAAAAGGTCAAAAGTTATTTCCCTTCCTATAACATATTACTTTAACCGTCTAGGGTCATTACCATAATAAACATGGTTTTCGGTTGATTATATATGTACCTTACTCGTCACTTAAGTTCTTACTACGTATATTGAGTATACTTAACATTAGTTATTTTGTATTTAACTAAGAGATTATATAATTTGTAACGCTTACTGACCCTATTTCTTTTTGTGTATTTTATACACATCACCATAACAATTTGAATTCAGTAAGGTAAAGATATTAGAATAATAATATAGTGTTTTTCTAAACTATTTACTAATAGTGCGACGTATCGAGTTATATAGAACAAGTGAAATTATCTTAAGCTGATGATCCTTTATATTGTCAAATATGACAAATAGCTGGATTCCCGTGCTTTGCTACGCAATGTCTTATATTTAACGAACCCTTATACCTGTGGTAACGGGCTTAATTTTATATTTAGAAAATAAGTAAAACTACGTAAATTAATTTAGATACGTTATTATATCTATTTAAAGACGAACAAATCAAAACAAACTTTTTATTAGTTATTATTAGAGTTCGGATCAATATGCACTTAAAAACCTCAATATATGCATTTGAAAATTGCGATATATGCACTTAAAATATGCAACTTATCCCAAATATATGCACTTATTCCTAATATATTAAGTTCAATAGGCAGCTTTATATATTGAATAGTGCTATGTAAAGTGCATTTCAAGGGTTTAAAAATACCCAAAAACCTGGCATTTGAAGATTAGGCAGGAGAGTACACAAGAATAACCACCAAAAATAGAGTTATTCACTATATTTTAAAAACAATTAAAATTTACAATTAATTTTTAATAAATTATTTAAATTTACGAAACAGAACAAAAATTTGTCTAAACTAATAAGACTCACTAAATTTGTAATGTTAAAATTTCGTCTGCGGTCGGAAAGAACCATTTTTAAATGTGAAAACGGTCTCTCAACTTCGCACGACACTACTGAAACATATTTCAGGGCAGCGACGTCAGATTTTTTATTTCGTCTCTACACTACACCGCCCCTTCCACGATTCGGGTGACATTCTCCACAGTGGTCCAGCTCGGATTACGGTGGAGAACTGCGTCCATTTTTTGTCCAAGTCTTTCCCCAATCGGACCCGTACAACCCTTACTCCTCTCCTACTACCTCGAGGAGAGTTACAGCCTTCGTCAGCTCTAAACCGCGAGTCTCCAGTTTTTCAATTATATTTGGAAGGTCCCCAAAATGAGGTTTAATAAATGCCAATCGCTGAGTGACTTGGCGGTTGTTAAGGGCACTCTTTGCTTTTGTGATGGCCAAATTTGCCGAATCTTCGAAGCCCTCTATGACCTTAATGTAATACTCTAATGCACGTGTTGTGCGTTCATTTGGGTAACGAAGCCATTTTAGTCCGATAATAAGGGCAGCAGTCTATGAATCGTCAGTGGTAGCTTTGTCCGGGATTCAGTTGAAAAACAAGAAAACAAGCCTGCAAGGTACCAACCAGTAGGGACTGGTAAACCCCTGTCCTAGCAGAAGCTTAGGACAGGGGGTTTACGTGCACCGTTAGACAGTGAATAACTTCTAATCCTTAAAAGGTTTTGGTACCTAGATAATGTATGTTTGAATAGAAATATCATATAAAATATGCACCTTAGTGGAAATTCCTCTCAAAAAGTAGAATATTTATGCGAAAATATGCAATAATATGCACTTATGCCGGAAATATGCAATAATGCCCGAAATATGCAAAATATGCATTTTTAAATTTGAATTTAAAGTGGCCTAGTGCCTTCCAAACATCATAATTCGTAAAGAAAAAACACTTGGGGCAATAAAAAAAGATATGGAAAATATGCAAAATCCGAACTCTAGACTTATTATAGATGTTATTATATCTGTTTGAAGACCAACAAATCAGAACAACCATTTCTAGGTGCGTCATTGAGACACTACTCGATTATATAAATGGTTGGTTGTCATTTTTATCAAAAAAATACCTTAAATTTGGACTAAAGTATTTGTAGTTGATTTTTCCACTGAAAATTAAGATAGATACTAAAATAAAATGAGTTATAAAACATTCTAATATTTTTAAATTGATTACCCGGGTTACTTTTGCTTGAATAAAATGATTGACTTAGAGGTGCTGTTGTAAGCTCTTACCTTGTTAGAGTACCACGCTGTCACACTAAGTTTAGTCCATGTAATAATAACACATTGTTATACGGCCACCGGCCACCCCATTAACAAACCAATAATTCACCTTTCCAACCGAAAGCAACGTCTTTTACAATTTCATTCAATGCACAGTTTGTAATATTCTTTATTTATTTACGTTCAGTTATTTTTTCGAAGAGGCTTGCCCAAGTCGAAAGTTATTCTAAAATTCAAAGCTAATAGAAAGCTTTTAGAAGTGAAATTATCTTGGTTTTTTTTCTCTCTGTAATAATTTAAAAGAGAATTCTCTAGGTTAATTAAACGCTTGTTAAATAATTAATTGCTTTTAACTGTTACTATACAATCTAGACACATATACATTGTTAGATGGATTAAAATAATTTTAATTTACCTGTTAGTGTAAGACAGTATTATTTGTGTAGGATGTTACAGGACAATAACAGCTAATTAGGACGGTGTATCGAGTGCTAAACAGATTATATTTACCACTTGGCTTATCGCTTGATTGACATTTCTTTAGCCGCCGTACAGTAAATTGCCTTGGATGATACGAAATCGTGAAACCAAGTTCGTGTTTCAATATTCGTCCAAGTGATAGATTTTTAATCAACAGTCGGCTTAAGTTGGCAGTTAATTTACCTGATAAATGGTGTCGTGGGACACCCGGTAGGAACGAAGTTCCTTACGCTTTTCATTAAATATAAATTATAAAATCGCTGTAATAACTACGTTCATGGTGGAGTTAGAAAAGAGACAAAATTAAAAGTAACTAACTATTTGTACTAGCGGAGTTAAGGCAAAATTAAATGAAAATCTTTTAATTATCTTTGATGCGAGCGTCTTTCAATAAATAGTGTATTGTATATTGAGAAAAAAGTTAATGATAAATTTATAGTTAAAGCAGATGGTTGTAGAACGAAAAAGAACTGTCCTCCCAGGCCCCATCGCCAAATTACTTTATTTAATATTAAAATAAAAAATATAAATCATTAACTCACAAAAACTTCTGCTTGTATCAGGTTGAAATGTTACATGCTTGTTTCAATTGTACTGTAGGTGATGTATGCAAAGTTTCATTTAAATCTTTACGTTAGAACGTAAGATATCGGTAAAAACGTTGTTTTCTTTATTTTAATCGGTTAATCGGATTTAGCGATCTTTATCACTTCATAGTAGTGTCGGTGTTCGTTTTACTAAAAAAAAAATATTTAAAAAAGTTGTTTGTCTCATTAAATAGATGAAGTTAGAATTTTTTCCCGTCCAAAAATTCCAATTTTAAATTCGAAGCTTACGTTTACGCGAGCGTTGCGCGTGAACGCTTGGGCGGATAACGTTGTCCAACGAACTTGTCCCGGACCTTGGTAAAATGAACATGTGTACCAAATTTCAACTAAGTTGGTGATCTTTTACTCAAGTTATCGTCATTGGTAGATTTCGTGACGGATTTTGCGTGACGGTGATTTTGTGACGATGATTTTGGTAGTTTTTTTCGGATTCACTCCCGGGCTCCAGAACGTGCCATAAGGAACTTCGTTCCAAAATCTTACATTTGGGCGAGTCTCGATCCTCCGACCCCTGAGTCGCGTTGCTCGTTCCACCACGAAAGTAAATGATCTCTTGATAACACATAATCGGTATATAAGCGTAATATCATATACATTTTAATAATATAATATATATAAATGTTGTTTTTCATGTTTTTTTTCATTATTAAAATGTTAAAATATTTTATTAACTGAAATTATGTTTCTTTGAGAATTTATCTTTTAATTTATTATGTTGCTTATTTAATAAATTATTTATATAATATGCATTAGTTTGGTAGTGATATATGTAATATGCATTACTAAAAATAAGTTTATTGTGTTTTTTTATATCAATTAAATCTAATTAATAATAATTGTGTAGTGTTTTGATTATGTTGGAAGCAACAAATGCTTATATCAATGAACATAGTATACAAGTGGAGCAATTTCATTTGATATACCAGTAACATTGAGTTACGTGCTTCTTCTAGCAACCATTTATACTCTTAATTATGTATATATATGACATATTTATTTAATTATATTATATTAATATGTAGAAGGGAACAAAAATCAACTGTTTCTAGAACTTAAGTTTCACTTCTAATGCCTGAGAGTCTCACACAAGTCGATATTATTAATACATTTCTATTTGCATTTTCTTTTAGCAAGTTTTTCTTTAAAGATTTTGTCGGTTAAAAGTACGTTTAGCGAATTCCTTCTCGTCCAACTTCGAACCTTTTACGGGCTTCAAAGGGTTATCTCAGGCCAAGAAAAACTCGAGTTGTTAGCTCTGATCCCGCCTTATACATTATATAGTAGTCGACTTTTTAAAAGTCTATTTACTAGGGACGTCGTCGCTAAACGGTCCGCATTCGAATTCGATTAGGGTATGCCACTTTGAAATCGCGTCGGAGAACCGGTGGCCGTAACGAAGCTGAGTTACACACAGTTACGGAGACGGGCCCCGCCGGCAAACCGGTTTTTCTCTATCGTCTCCCTTTATCCCGTCGTAGGATTCGACGTCAAGCCGAACCGTCCACTTCTCGGTCGACCAACCTCCGACCGGTGAGTCGGGCTCCACAGACGAGCCCGTCATCTGTAGCTGCCGTGCACTACACTTTTCGCTGCCACAGGCAAGATTGTTTTTGGCCTCCCCACGGTGGCGTAGAAATTTAATTTTGATGATGGAAGGGGGTTGATAATGTCAATAAGTTTAGACTTTTCAGAGAAGACTGCGCCATTGAGCCGCCCAAATTATAAAATTAATTTCATAAATTAATAGATTGTTTCTTGTAGTATAAATTCTTGATTAGTTGGGTCTTTTAAGGAAAATTCGAACGCCTCACATTTGCGATATTTCGATCCCTCCTTGGATCATTCTCAAGCTAAAATCATAGTTTATTTAAAAATGACACTTCACCAAATATAATCAATGTATATACAATGATTATATTTGGTGAAGTGTATAATAATAATAATAATAATAATAACCATTTATTGTAAATTACATATAAATACAGAAATCATACTTTTTTTAAATAATAAAGATAACATTGGCTGTAATTTTACAAATCGGCACTTAGCCGTGGTACCCTTGGAGGGTTTCTGAGTTGCTCAACTCATTTTAAAAATTTTCTTTTTGTTATATATAAATAAATATATTTTTCACACGCATACATGCATATTTATACACATACATACATATACATACACACACATACATACATACATTTGATTTAATTATTGATCATCTTTTTTATCTAGCCATTCGTCAATATAAATGTCTCTCATTCTGTTCCAATCCATTCTGTACCATGCCATCCTCTGCCATGCCTTCCCTCCACAACTTATAGTCATCTCGTGGTCCCAACTATGTGGAGGTCTTCCCACCTTTCTTTTCTCTTCCATTGGGCACCAGTACATCATAACCTTACTCCATCGGTTGTCCTTTGTTCTTAAGATATGGCCTGTCCAGTTCCATTTTCTTTTTATAATGGTTGATGCTATGTCTTCTAAACCAGTTCTCTCTCTAATCCATGAATTGCATTTTCTTTCTTTTCTTGATATCCCCAGCATTCTTCTCTCCATACTCCTTTGGCATACTCTTAATTTATGAATTACTTTCTTAGGGAGAGTCCAGGTTTCGCAGGCGTATATCATGACGGGAAGGACACAGCTTTTCCACAATTTTGTTTTTATCTTTATATCTAGGTCTGCTCGAAATAGATGGCTGTATTTGTTGTAAGCATTCCAGGACAATGCAATTCTTCTTTCTATTTCCTTTCCTTCTTCTTCTTTGCTTATTTTGTGTCCCAGATATATGAAATTGTCTACACTTTCTATGACATTTCCTTCCGATCTTAAGTTTTCATTCTCAACATTTATGCACATTAATTTGGTTTTCCCATAGTTTATTTCTAATCCTACTTTCTGCGATTCTTCTTTTAAGTCTTTTAGCATTTCTTCGGCATCCTTGATGCTTGATGCTATTATACATTGGTCGTCTGCAAATGCCAGTCTGTTGAGCCTTCTACCATCTACTTTGATACCCTTTCCCTCCCATTCCAATTTTCTATCTGCTTTCTGAAGGACATTGGTGAAAAGTTTAGTGGATGGTACGTCTCCCTGTCTAATTCCACGTTTTACTTCTATTCTTTCTATGACTGTTCTAATTTTATATTGGAGTGTTAATCCACTATAAATAAATTCAAATATACTTCCATAATTTTCTTCTATGCCTGACTCTTTGAGACTTTCTATTACTTCTTCGATAAATACTGAGTCAAAGGCTTTTTTGTAGTCTACAAACACTATTATTAGGGGGAATTGGTAATTATTAGCTTTTCTGATAAGTTGTTTCACTGTAAAGATGTTGTCTACGGTTGAGAAATTCGATCTAAATCCTGACTGGTTGATACTTAGTTGTTGCTCTAATTTGTTGGAAATTCTTTTAGTAATAATTGACATGAATATTTTGTAAGTACATGAGAGTAAACTTATTGGTCTGTAATTGTCTATATTTAGTTTATCACCTTTTTTATAAAGTAATAGGAGATTAGCAACTAGCCAATTTTGGGGGACTTCTCTTTGTATGAGGCATTGGTTAAAAAGATCAAGAAGGATGTTCACCAATGTTTCCCCACCTGCTTTTAACTCTTCATTCGTTATTTCGTCTGGTCCTGCTGATTTGCCATTCTTCAGTCTTTTAATTGCCCACTCAACTTCACATTTGAGAATTGGCTCTACCGTCTCCTCGTTCCAATTTAGTTGCTCTTTTCTTTTATTCGATGGTGATTGTCTATTATCACAGTGGTACAGGTTTCTGTAATAGTCAGATACTATTTGAGCTATTTCCTTGATCTCTCTTTTCAGTTTTCCTTTGTTGTCCTTCATTGCAATTATTTGATGTTTTCCTGCCGCTTGCGCTTGCCAGTATTTTCGTAGACTGGACCCTTCTTCTATAGCTTGTTCAAGTTCTTTAATTTTCTTCTCTTGGCTCCATAATGACATCTTTTTTCTGATGATTTTTGAAATTTCTGCGTATTCAATTTTTGATTTAATATCGTCTCTCTTTAGTTTTCTTCTTCTTTTCATCAGTTTTGAAGAAATTTCAAAACTGGTGAAGTGTAATTTTTAAATAAACTATGATTCTAGCTTGAGAATGATCCAAGGAGGGATCGAAATATCGCAAATGTGAGGCGTTTGAATTTTCCTTTAAAGACCCAACTAATCAAGGATAAAATTAATTGTAAATAAAGAGTATAAATACAATACACGACTAGAATATAAAGTAATGAATATAAAACACACTCTATAATCTCAATTAGCCATAATTAAAAACAAATGAAAATTATATTTTATACACTACCAGTAAATATAGTGGTAGCGTTATGAGTTATGAGTAAGCTAAAGAGGGGTTTTAGCAAACAAAAATAATTGAGACTGGACAACGAACAACCAACCCGAAATGCTATAAACTCTAAACCTTACCTTCTAAAATAACCCTGATAAGATGTTAGGTTTTGTCTAGTGTCTAGTGTCTAGTGTCTAGTGTCTAGGGCTGTTCTAACTAGCATTTCATCTTAAAAACGCTTGTTTAAAATTGCCAACTGCCGTTCTCAGTATGTCGTGCCATCATCCAAGCATTAACTCACTTTCTACTGCAGAATTGTTTGAAATCTTTCCTAGGGGCGGCACATTACCAACAGAACTATACAATATACATACAGGGTGGTCCAAAAGTCTCCCCCCCCCCCCCTCTTAACTTTTGAACGGTTTGAGATAAATTAATGAAACTTGGGGGATCTCTACCATGCAAAGGGAAGTTTGTTTTCATGCGATCGCCCACTAGTGGCAACCACCCACTTTGCCCCCAGGCCACCCAACTTCAAAATTTCAAATTGGAATATATATTTTTGATAGTATATTTGGATTCTACAGTGAAAAATAATAAACTTTTACTTGAATCTATTTTTTCTATCTCCAATATTTTGCCCCCCACAGGGGGGCAAATATAGCAAAATAACCCTTCCGAAATAGTAAAAAAAAAACACTTAGATCGTTATAAAATCTAAACGGTTAGAATTAAAGTAATGAAACTTGGAGGATCTATACCATGTAAAGGGAAGTGTGTATTCATCCACTCGCGTACTAGGGGCAACCACCATTTTGCCCCCAGGTGCTGAAATTTACCATTTTTATACCTTTGCCCACCAAGAGGGGCAAAATATTGGAGATAGAAAAAAAAGTTTGAAGTTAAACATTTTCATTTTTTCCGTATAGAGTCTAAATCTGCTATCAAAAATATACAATCTTGGGTAACATTTTGAAGTAGGTGGCCTGGGGGAAAAATGGGTGGTTGTCCCTACTGCGCGATTGCATTAAAACAAACTTCCCTTTACATGGTACGCATCCCCTAAGTTCCATTAATTTATCTCTAACCGTTTAGATTTTACAAAGTATTATCGGAAGGGTTATATTGCTATCTTTGCCCCCCCCCCCTTATAGGGGGCAAAATATTGGAAATAGAAAAAAAAAGTTTCAAGTCAAGGTTTATTATTTTTCACTGTAGAATCCAAATATGCTATCAAAAATATACACTCCAATTTGAAATTTTAAAGTTGGGTGGCCTGGGGGCAAAGTGGGTGGTTGCCCCTAGTGGGTAATTGCATGAAAACAAACTTCCCTTTGCATTGTAGAGAACCCCCAAGTTTCATAAATTTATCTTAAACCGTTCCAAAATTAAGAGGACTTTTGGACCACCCGTATATTTAATTTATTATTATTAATGTTATTTTTATTGGATTGTTTATCCCACAATTTATTTCTTATTACACATTATTATTGTTTAACAATTAATGCTTTTGTTTTAAATTTCCACAAAATATTGTGAGAGTGTAGTATTGTCCGCCCCATGAGTTTGCCCTGGCCACCTGCCCCGTCTGTGAGTTGTGCCGGCGGTGCCGCCGTATCACCGCGGCTTGAACTTGCGAGACGAGTACGTAGCGATAAAGGCTTGGGAAGGAGGAAGAGGCAGGAACTCGGAGATGCCGCCTCGGGTCGGTAGTTCGGTTCCGCTCCAAGTTACTCGTCGGAGCAGATGTGTCCAGATTGCAGATCCACTGAAATCTTCCTACTTAATTCGACGTCGGTTTGTTTAGTGAAAAAGCCACTAAAAACTAAACAAAACCTTACTCTCCTTATACACGCAATACACTGTCGTCTTTCCATGTTAAATGAATGTTGCCAAATTCCCTGTTTTCTCTTTTAAATGACTCAACATCAGGGGTGAACTGGAGTCGAAACCCCGTTCCGCTACTGCTTTAGTAGACGAAAAATTACTTTTTTCCATAAAATATTTTCCCAAAACTAAGGAAATTCGGTACTTCTTTAGATTGTTACTCCCTTGTGTTTTTTTTTTTTTTTAGAATATAAATGACTAACTAAATAACTATTAAGACAAAGGGATGTTTAGTCCAGTGTACTTTGAGACAAAGGAATATCACACTCCTGTTTTATAAGGGAAGTAACAGTCTAATGAAGAACATTCCGTACACCTTTAGATTGTTACTCCTCTCTCATTTTTGTATAAGATGGAGTAACAATCTAAAGTAGGTCGGAAATTCTAGTATGGTTTTTTCGTTTTGCTTGATATTTCAATGTAGTTTCGTTGCTTGAATATACATTGTTTAAGTAGCATACAAATAAATAAATCATGTTTGTCTGTAAGTGTAACTATTGTATAGGTACTTTAACCTTGTAGTACTGCACCTAAAATAACTAAATAAATTAAAATAAATAAAATTTAGATTTATCCTTTTCTCATATTGGGATGTGTAGTTTGTAGTGGTACTACTGTACTAAAACTATTGTCATACTCGTACAAAGGTATAGGGATTATCTTTGGCTTAATTCGTGTACAGTATTATAAAAACTTATTAAAGCTACTCTTAGTATCTACGATTGTTAGATTTAAATAATAAATACAGAAAAAAATAAACTTCCAGTATACAAGTTCGTATTTCTCTTTTGATACAAAAGAGAAATACGAACTAGTATACTGGAAGTTTATTTTTTTCTGTATTTATTATTTAAATCTAACAATCGTAGATAAAGTACGGTACGCAACTCGTGCGAAAACGGCATTTTGCATTGCTCGTGTGGTTTTACCACCCTCGCTGTCGCTCGGGTGCAAACTCTGCCCTCGCATGCAAAATGCTACTTTCCGCACTCGACGCGTAATGTACTATTACCACCAGAATGCATAAAAATTCGTTTTTAGAGGTTATATTTTCCATAATTTTTTCGGACCCCACGCTTGCCTAGGTGGTATTCCCCTCAGTACCTTCGGCGTTCCGGTACTGGAAAATTTGCGAGTGCACCTCTGGTCAACATTAATGGGTACTTCTTTAGATTGTTACTCCCCTATGTTTTTTTTTTAGAATATATATGACTGACTAAATAACTATAAAGACAAAGGGATGTTTTGTCCAATGTACTTTGGGACAAAGGGATATCACACTTCTGTTTTTATAAGGGGAGTAACAGTCTAAAGAAGAACATTCATTACACCTTCTTTAGATTGTTGTTCCCCTCTGTTTTCTTTATAAGGGGAGTAATAATATAAAGAAGTGCCCATTAATGCACTACTCTAGATTGCATGTTTGAAGAGTTTTGACATTATTTAAACCGAAACAGTATGGAGTATTGCCTATTCCCTAAAACAAAGTTGCACCATCTTTCCTAACCTACACTATTTTGTCTTAGGCTAGGCGCACTCGCAGGTAAAATTAATATTTTTAAAAACAATGAAGTTTTATAATAAATATTTTAGACGCATAATTATGGAATAATCTAATTACTTTCCAATTACTTATTCGTTAATAAAAAGTTATTATAAAATAACTAAATGCAAGTTATTATAGTAAGATTATATTATGTGCTCCCACTTAATATGATTTTAATACGTTTGTTCACTTAATATGAAACTGGATTTTAATGCATTTGTTAAAATTCTCTTTTTAAATTCTACTTCAACTGTACTTAAATAACTAAACAATCAGAATAATAAAAATATATTTGGCTAAAAAAACAAAAAATAAATCGCTGAGTCTAAGAGAAAAAAAAAAATGTGATCGTTTCTTTTTTTCACGTTAAAAAAAAGACTCCCACGTTATATAATGTTAGGGAATAGACATAAATAAGCAAGTTTGGTTTTCAAGTGTGGGAAACACTACTGTGTTTTAGCAGTCTTGTTTAAACACGACGAAAACCGACAAGTCATGTTCGCAATCAAATAAAAGCAGTAAAGCAAAGCTTATTTTTAGGGTCCGTAGGCAAAAACCAAGGACCCTTATATTTTCCTGCGTGTGTCTGTCCGTCCGTCCTCTCGCGTGCTCTCACGGATACACCTTTTGTCCGATCACTTTGAAATTTGGCATGTATGGGAAGGATTCCCAAATGGTTGGTTCAACGCCAGTCATTTCACAATGGATCTGCATTTCTTCCGAAGACGGAGTGTGGAAAACTGACATTTTAAAATTGTAGAAGAAATGACAGTTCTCCAAGCTTTGTCTGTCATAATCTAATCATGGCAGTCAAAACGGTGATGTTACCAGTCTGCTCGAAGCAGTTGATTAAAGCTCTCAGCAACGTCCGTCTTCCTATCACCTCTCTCTCAGGAGGAGGGAGAAGTTTCCAATCGTATCATGTTCACATTTGTCTCTCCAGGAAGGAAGTTCGAATTGTCGAGAGTTGGGGAGAGAATGTCTCCACTTTTACAGAATTTTACTTCGAATTACTGAGTGTACCAAATTGCATTGTTTTTCTGCATGAGTTTTTCGAGTTTTTTCTGCATGAGTTTTCTGCATGAGTTTTTCGAGGGACCGAGCATTTGCTTCGAATTATTGAGAGGTTCGTATTAATGAATGTTTGAATTATCGAGAGTCGACTGCATCACTTAAACTCTAGTGCATTTACATTTTCGAGTCAATAAGAAACTTATTACTGAACAAAAGGACCACGATTGTATTCATTGCCATTGCGCATGCGCGTTTTTATAATTCCTCTCTTTTTCCGCTTAGGGCGGTAAATATGAAGAATTCTTCACCTTAACGCACGATTAGCGAGTTTTTTTTACACCTAACAAAACTAATTTGCTGTTTGTTTAATTAAAGTAACTGTTTATTTCGAGTTTTTAGTGAAAATCAACGAGTGATTTAAGTGATTATGACGAAAATAAGGAGAATAATAAGCCTCCCGAAATAATTAATTCCGCAAAAAATACAACTAATGAATTAATGTCATCTTTATCAAAAGAAAGGGTACGGCCACAGTGCACGTTGGTTCCGAATCAGGTTCAGGCTCCGAAAACAGGCTTGTGATACGTCAGCTTGAGGAAAGCAGGTGATGGCCACAGTGCAGGCAGGTAGAAATACTCGCTGACATAATGTAACGTAAACAAAACAAAAACAAGGAGTTGTCTTATGAAGTTATAGCGTGTTTTTTACGGCCACAGAGAGTTAATATAATAACATTAAAATATAGAAGAATTGCTTTTTATTAAATTATTATTAAGTTAAGGAGTGCATATTATGGGGAATACCATCGCTAATTTGAGCTGTTAACAAATTGTCTAACATGAAACGTTTCTTCCTACATTGAGAATGGAAGTGGAGGCATTCTACTATTTTAGAAATACTTTTGTGATAAGCGTTTCTTTCTTTATTATATTAACATTAAAAAATAAATCGAAATGAAGAAAATAAAATAAGAATCCAAAGACGCGAAGTAAGATAAGTATTTGGTATTTGTACATAACCAAGAAAAAGGTTTCATAAACAACTACAAATGCCAAAAAATAAATAGTAGTTTGTAGTTACAGTACAGTCCGTGGGCGCTGATAGCAGCCGAAATCTGAAACAAGAATGATCTAAACATTCCGGTAAAGCCTCTGACTCCGAACGCTGCGCGCGCAACCAGTTGCCTGCTTCCACTATGGCCACCCTGCTGCAATACCACTGTTTATTCCTCGCACTTGTTTTCTGAGTCTGAACCTGATTCGGAACCAGCGTGCACTGTGGCCGTACCCAAAAATACGAACTTACATACAGGAAGTTTATTAGATTTGTTTCTGTATTTATTATCAAAATCTAACAATCGTAGATAAAGTACGGTACGCAACTCGTGGGAAAACTGCATTTTGCTTTCACTACTTTTCGCTCTAGACGCGTGATGTACTATATATTCTCTCTCCCGAACCACGAAATCGTGTTTCTCCCTCCGGAACCACGAAAACGTGTTTCTCTCTCCCGAACCACGAAAACGTGTTTCTCTCTCCGTACTTTTTATTATAAAGATAATAACTAGTGGCTGATTTATGTGTATATTGATGAGTTTTTAAGTAGAGGTCATTGCCTGGAGTCGGCTTTGCTTGTGTCAGTAAACTGGATTTGTGAAACTTGTACGTTCCTTCGACCTTCTCCTACAAAATTTCGGATTATCAAGTTGTCGACTGTAAACTGTTGGTGTCTGCAATATTGTTTTATCTCACTAGTCCCATAACAACGTGAACAATGTCAATATATTATGTCCTGATTCAGCAGATTTTCTTGGAATGCACTTTTTTTTGGATTAAAAGCACGTAATAATATTAATATACGTTTACATTTTATTAGGTAATAATAACCTTTCTGAGGTTTATTTTATTTAACCATAGATTTCCATTTGCTGTCTTTAGGGTACTCGTAATAAACTTTCAAGTTCTAATTTCTTCATGCCATTTTCCGACCCTTACTTAAACATTTAAAAAAATAGTCGAAATATCGCACGAAAAAATGGCAACATAATAGTAGTAAAAAATAATAAACTTCCTATATGTAAGTTCGTATTTTTCTTTTGATAAAGATGACATTAATTCATTAGTTGTATTTTTTGCGGAATTAATTATTTCGGGAGGCGTATTATTCTCCTCATATTCGTCATAATCACTTAAATCACTCATTGATTTTCACAAAAAACTCGACATAAACAGTTACTTTCCAGTGGCGGATTAAAGGGGGGGGCGGGGGTGGCGACCGCCCCCCCCTTGATTATACTTTTTTCCAACGCCTACCAAATTTCATATCAGAAATGCATAAAAGCGCTGTTTTGAGAGGTAATATTTTCAAAATTTTCCGAGGGAGGACCCCCGGCCCCGCAATATATCCTCCCCCCCCCCCTAATAATAAACTTCTGACGACGCCAGGCGTCCCGGAGTTGTCCCGTTTTTGGACTTTAAATCCCGAACTTGTCTCCCGAAAACACTTTTCGGGTCGAAAAGTACGAGTATTTGCTTTGATTCGATGGTCTTCGAATAGATATAATAACTTATCTAAATTAATTTACTTAATTTAACTATTTTTTTCTAAATACAAAATTTGGTCCGTTGTCATGGGCTTAACGGCTCCGTAGATGTATAAAACGAAAATATTAAAAATCCCCCTTTAGCTTCCGAGCTTACCGAAGGTAACAAACTGTGATAAATTTTCGTTCTTAAGAACGAAATTTTTTTTAGGTATTTTAGACAAAGGGAATGATTAGGTGGACAACTTTTATTGTGTTACAATAACTATACTTTTAAGTTTGTATAATATTTTTTTTTTTAAATGTACTTGTGTTCATGTTCATACTTGTTTTCCAACAAACTACACCATATAATCGAGCCAAAAATTACCCTTTTGTGACTAAGTATTAAAATCAAATTTTACCTCAGAAATGCATTTAAGCGCTGTTTTGAGAGGTCATATTTTTAAATTTTTCCGGGGAAGGACCCCCGGACCCCCCGCTATATGGACCCTACAATAATTAACTGCTAACGACTCCTATGACTTACGGTTAAGATATTTTACTGCAGTCGGGGGGGAGGAATCCTGAGAACTCCCCCCCCTTTCCTTAGGGCTTTCCATACTCCCGAACCCATTGGAGGGTCAGATCGCCACCCCCTAGATGACACCCTTAATCCCCCACTGTTACTTTCACTAAACTAACATCAAATTATTTTTGTTAAATGTAAACAAACTCGCTAATCACGCGTTAAGGTGAAGAATTCTTCTTATTTACCGCCCTAGGGCGGTAAAGAAGAGGAATTCTTTAAATTTTGAGACGCGCACGCGCAATGAATACAAGTACGTAAAGAATCTCTTTGTACGCATCTAAACAGAGATACAGATACAATGTTTATATTTCGTAACTATCGTAGATAATAGTACATTACGCGTCTAGTGCGGAAAGTAGCGTTTAGGCTGCGCGCGCAAATATTATTTATTATTTTACAATACACATCGCCATTTTTCTTTTTTAATTGCTTACTGTTCATTACCTTCAAGTCTATTTTGTCTTTCGCCGACAAGAATATGTATGTATTGTATACTTCATAATAGTTAAGATTATTTGTTATTGTTGTAAGTCTTTCTGCGTATTTATCTTATATTACTTCCACTTGCCTCTAAGTCTTGTTATCTAAATTGCCCTAACTCCTGACTACCTAGCAAGCTGAAAATTGCACAGATTATTTATTTCTGACGACCATACCATAATCTGTTAATGGTTAATTAATTAATTAACTATTTATTGATAAGTTAATAATTTTGTTGGTTAATCTGTCTCCTTATCTTGTAAACTAAATGTAACCAACTCACCGACTATTTAGAAAGCCGAAACTTTCACAAATTATTTACAATACAATAATCAGTCATTAGTTAATTTGTTTAATAATAATTAATTAGTTAATCAAATTTTTAACTATTAAATAATTATTAATCAATTTGTTTGTTTTCTGTTTGTCGTCAAATTTTATAGCCTAAATTTGACTCACTTCCCGACTACCAAGAAAAATTAAATATGCACTGATTATGGATTCATAAATATATATATATATATATATATATATATATATATATATATATATATATATATATATATATATATATATATAACTATATACTAGTTAGTTCATTGTTCGCTGCTGTATTTTTTGGACGTGGCGAGGTCTACTGTTCTGTTTAACAGAACTACTACTACTAGTTAGTTCATTGTTCGCTGCTGTATTTTTTGGACATGGCGAGGTCTACTGTTCTGTTTAACAGAACTACTACTACTAGTTAGTTTATTGTTCGCTGCTGTATTTTTTGGACGTGGCGAGGTCTACTGTTCTGTTTAACAGAACTACTACTACTAGTTAGTTCATTGTTCGCTGCTGTATTTTTTGGACATGGCGAGGTCTACTGTTCTGTTTAACAGAACTACTACTACTAGTTAGTTTATTGTTCGCTGCTGTATTTTTTGGACGTGGCGAGGTCTACTGTTCTGTTTAACAGAACTACTACTACTAGTTAGTTCATTGTTCGCTGCTGTATTTTTTGGACGTGGCGAGGTCTACTGTTCTGTTTAACAGAACTACTAGTTAGTTCATTGTTCGCTGCTGTATTTTTATCAACAAAATGTATCTATTAGAAATGTATAATTATGACGTTTCGAGGAGTCGAAATATAGCTAAATAGTTGGTCCATGACGTTGTAAAAATGGTTTTACTTACATCCTTATATTTTTCTGGTACGGGTGTGCCAGAATAATCCATATTAAGGCACTTCTTTAGATTGTTATTCCCCTTGTAAAAAAAATGATTGGAGTAACAATCTAAAGTAGGTGTACAGAATGCTCTTCTTTAGACTGTTACTCCCTTTTAAAAAAACACAAGTGTGATATTCCTTTGGACTACATTGGACTAAACATTCCTTTGTCTTATAAGTTATTTAGTCAGTCATTTATATTCTAAAAATCATAGGGGAGTAACAATCTAAAGAAGTACTCATATAAATATAATATGTAAAAGCTAAATACCACTGACTCATTCATCCATCACCGTATCTCCAGCATTGCTAGAGGGCTGAGATTTTGCATGAAGGTTCCCCTTAACCCCTAGGTGATGCGGATTTGGTCCTATGACTTTTTGTCGTACCTCAGTCGGTTCTACCTTAGATTGAGCTTCATTTGATAATAATTATTTTAACTTTTTTACTTTGAGCTCTTATGGTGTCCGCAATTGTTGACCAAATATAATTTCTGATTTTGGCGCTTAAATCTTACACAAATGCTCTTTAATTTGAGTATTTATTATTTTATTATATTTTTCCTAGAACTTGAGTTACATATTGAATATTTACTTACACATTTGTTGGTAAGTCTTCAATGACTTCCTAATTGGTTTTGACTACGTTTATTTTCTCATTTATTATATATTTTTTTCAACTCAAAATACTTTTATTTAAATAAATTACATAAGTAAATGAAAGTTATAAAAGTAATTACGGCAAGGCAAAACCGTCTGCTGGAGAGCTTGCATTAAAAAAAAACAAATATGTTACAAAAAAATAAAATTTAAAAAAAATAATTAAATTATTCATGATTCAAATTATTAATGATTAAAATTAAGGTAATAGATTATTAATATTTACTATATACTACAAAAATTGCTAATACAACTAAATTTTATAATGTTCGGCTGGAAAGAGACAGGCCTTCTTTTGTGAATTTTATTACTCGATGAAAGTTGCTACAAATTATTAAATCGGTAATGTCGTAAGCTTGGACTGTAGAAGAGCCAAACTATTTAAGACGGAGTGAAGCATAGGCCGGACACTCTGAAAGAAAATGTTAAAGATTTTCCTCAACACCTCTATAACACATTGAACCCTCCATTTCATCGGGATCCTTATCAAGCCAAGGTACAGACTTTAGATGCAGAAATTTCACCTCTTAACTTAAACAAAATTTTCAAGTCAGCAAAAGATATATTAAAGTTTGAGGTCGGACTAAAATCCTAGCATAGTCAGACTTTTCGACTTAAGTTGGAAATAATAAGAACCTGTTAGATTGCTTTGCTTGCGGTTTACATACGCTTCTATCATACTTCATACTTGATTTCATTGGGGGTAATTAACGTGCTAAACTGGGCTCTCCACAAGGCTTTATTTTCTAGGGTTAGTTGAAAACATGTACTGTTCTCCCGGCATAGTTTGTTCCACGTTTTGAATTATGACATGTTTTTAAGGTCCATAGGCAAAGCCAAGGACCCTTATATTTTCCTGCGTGTGTCTGTCCGTCCGTCCTGTCGCCTGCTCTCACGGCTACACCTTTCGTCCGATCACTTTGAAATTTGGCATGTATGTGTATTGTACCTGCCCACATATTTTAAAAATATAGCGACTTAAAAAAAATGTTTGTCAAAAATATTAGGGTAAAAAAACTTAGGGGTTAATTTTTTTTTTTTTTTCGACACCGTGAGGGGTATCATATGAAAGGGTACGTCGAGCTGATTACAAAAATATATAATTCTTTGGTTATAACTTTGATAGGGCGAGCGTAGGCAAGTTTGAAGTGGGTGTGAAACGTGTCCCCCCTTTCTATCTCGCTTATGTGAAGTGCAAAAAATCTGAAAAAATTCCTGAACATTCTTCGACCAAAAGTAAAGATACCACTTTTTGGAAATTTCGAAAAAAATATTATTATATTTTTGATTGACAAAATACGCTTTTTATAACTTTTGTCTTTTCGATGTATTTATATGGTTGTAGTCTGTTCAGTGGTAAGAAAATACTTTATCAGAAGTTTGTTTGTGTGTTTTGAGAATATCAGACCCATAGGATTGTTCAAAGTAAGCTCTTTAGCATTTTAAAAAACACCATCAATAGGGAACTACAAGCTATACGCAAGGTTGCCTACGGACCCTCGCTGTGTGCTGACTAGCACACACTTGACCTGTTTATTAATTATAATCTGCTCAGCAGTCAGCAATTACTCTGGGGTAACAGTTGGCGGGGTGAAGTTTAAGTTTAATTTAGGCGGCGTTTAAGTCAACGCTATCGCAATAGAAAACATCTAAATGTTTACTATAGCGTTGAAGTAGTTGACTTCACATATAATTACTTTGCAAATTGAACTATGAGTAGATACTATATGCAGATACGAGTATGTTGGTGAAACAAGAGTAGTGGCTACGGCTACATCCATCCCATTGCTATTATTACTGTTATTTATTTTTCTTCTGCCGCTAGACAACAGTATTGGTTGATTGCTGATTGCAGCACGGAGCAGTCTACCACCTGTACATGTTCTCGACGTGGTTATTAGTGTGAAACATGTTTTACCTCTCAGAGTTCCGATCCAGATATAATAATGTCCGTGTAATAAGCCGAGTTCGTATTGTTTCTAGGTGAATTTGAGTTGGCTAATTACTGATCTACGCCTTTGTTATTGTTTATTTAGATTTCTTCACGTCCCGATCCCGAGTATTCGGTCATTTCGGGATTAGAGACTGAACCATCTTATTATTTGTAAAACACACTTAAAGAATATCTCGTGCGAAGCACTTGTGCCTCCCCCTCCCCCGGTTTTATTCGAATATTTATTTGATTTTGTTCATGTATCACCAAGTGTACTTCTAAAGACTAGTTCACATAAATGATTTTATCTACGATTGATACGATATATAAACATTTCATCTCTGTTTATATGCGTAGAAAGTGATTCTCTTCGTAGTTGCATTCATTGCGCATGCGCGTTTCATAAGTCTTCCGCACTTGTGCGGAAATAAAGAAGAATCGCACGACTAGCGTGTTTGTTTACATTCAACAAAACTAATTTGCTGTTTGTTTAGTTAGAGTATCTGTTTTTTTCTGTATTTATTATTAAAATCGAACAATCGTAGATAAAGTACGGTCCGCAACTCGTGCGAAACGGCATTATACATTGCTCGTGTGGTTTTACTACCCTCACCTGTCGCTCGGGTGTAAACTCGACTCTCGCATGCAAAATGCTACTTTCCGCACTAGACGGTGTAATGTACTATTTCATCATTTCTATCAATTTACATATATTACATAATAAATAGTAAAAACATAAAATAATTTAAAACCAAAAGTTAAGAGTGTAAAATTGTGAAGATGCCAATGATGAATGAATACATTATGACAAGTATTAATAATTATTTTAAAACGTTATAATCTGTTAAATATATTTGAACGACTTGTTGATATTAATGTATTATCATGTTTAGCTTTTTAAAAGGTCAGGTAAATGCATATTCTGTTTTTATGAATACCAAATGAAACTGAGAAAGTCAAAATATTATCAGTTTAAAATGCCAAATCTTTTACTACAAACCGGTTTTATAAAAGTTTCCTGTAGCTTAACAATAAAGTGATCAATTTGTATTGGTTTTTCATTGGCAATGGGTTCAGCAAAATCTCAGTTAAAGCAACATTTATTTTTACTTTCTTATATAAAGAGAAAGTATTGTGAAAATTCCATTTTGAGATTTTGATAGTGGTGGTTTTTAAAAAAATGTCTGTGCAGACGCATGGAGGCTAAACTACAGGGCCGATTTTGACGAAATTTGGCATACATGCTCAGAAAAATCATACCCCGAGGCGAAATCGAGAATGGAATCTTAGCTTCAAACTTGAGGGCGCTACTCCAACTCTGAAAAACAAATAAATGGTTCTAGTTCTATAAATTAAATAGTTCTAAAATGTAGTCCATTTAAATACGAATCTAACGATATAAGCCGGTTTCCCAGAAAAAATCTAGGAACCTGAGAAAGTCGGTGTAAACGTGGACGGAGAGAGGCCGGGTTCGATTACCCGCCGAGGAGAAGTTATTTTTATGATAATTTTTGATGAAATGTTCAATAATAATTAAATGTTCCTACCAAAATAATAATAATTATAATATATTTGTTTGAAAACATAAGTTTTTTTTACAGAGGGTGGTTACAAACAAAGAATAAAATATACTTTAAAAAAATTAAATAGAATAAATAATAAAATAAAATAAAAAGTTCTAGACCTACCACAATAATGATTACAGAAGATGAAGAAAAAAAGGTCAACTAGCTACCTCAGGAATTGTTCTGGTATCTAATAGTTTTAGAAAGAACAAAAATAAATTGTTTAACTTTTTTAGGGCATCTAGACCGTAAAATAGAATTTCTAATTTTTCAGCATGTCTCTCTGTTTACCTACGAAAACTCGAAAATTAATAAGTGGAAAACACTGGGCTAAGTTATTATCAACGAGTATTTGACAAAGGTTTTTTTGTGTCTTTTTCGTACCGATTTTTTAATGTATAATGAAATAAATGGAAATATAATGAGTTAAAGTTAAAAATGCTAAATCCACATCAGAATATAAGGTTTGTTCCAACCACTCTTCAAACTGGTTTGGAACTGCCCGACGCATGCGCATTTGGTAAAAGAGCGTTCCAACGAGCCCAAACTCAAACTCAGACTGACTCCGACTGTTAATCGGCTGTTCGAACCACGCTCTGATTAAATCGCGGATTAGTTTGGAACCAGTCAGAGCAGTCAGCGATCGGTGGCAGGGACTGGTAGTTTGGGATTGAGTTTGGGTGAACAGAAACGTAACCTTCCGCTCCGCTTCATTGTTTTTGTTTTGATTTCGCTCGCCTATTATTCTCCTTTTTTGCGAATCAACTCTTCTTTTTAAAATGTTCTTGTATGAATGCGACGATGAATTTTTGTGCATATAATGGCATTTTCTAGATATTTCTGAAGAAAATAAAAATTGAACCTATTTTCCAAGATGGACTTTTGATACTTATTCCATTTTCAAACAAATATCGAAAGAATCCGATTTATTTCCGCAATATTTCTTTCGTTAACTGGACTAAGATCAATATTTGTTTTTTAAAACAAAAGAGCATTTAGGATTATATCAATAAAAATACGAGTGCACCGTGAGTCTACTAAAACTGGCTCACCTCAGTAAGCCCGAAAATTGTGAATTGCGTAAATCGAAATGAAATCGTGAATTCATATGTTATAGTAGTAACATTTCTAAAATGTGTGCATGTGGTTTCGTCATATCCTCTATGAGTATGTAAGTTTTACTTCCAGCTTTCGAGCTTAATTAGCATTTGAAAATGAAACTTTTGTGGTTTGGCCCTCCCTTGTTGTGCGAGCCCCTAGGCGGCCTAAATCAGATCCTGATTTAAGCGACTGGCACTTATCTTCATCAACTATTGACTCATCCATCACCCATATCTTTAATATTAATAAGTTCATGTATTTTTGATAGCACAGGAATGCAAAATCACATAAACTATCAACTCAAAAAGTTGTTCTGATTTCTGATAACAGTGCTAAAACCTACCACAGCAAACAGTTTGGTTCGAGAAAGGAGCGTTCCAACAAAAACGAAATCACAAATCAATACCCAACGGTCAAAAATCGCGCATACGCATTACGTCAATCAGGGACTAATGCGAAACTGATTCGGAACTGGTGGTTGGAACAAACCTATAGTTTATCTAGCCAACTTGTCTGTTTTACCAATCATTTCTCGGGTTTCACTATAAACTCACTAATGTTTACTTCGAGTTTTTATGGTGTATCAAAATCTCGGTCAATGCAAGTTGGTTTTTTTTAACAAATAAAAAGAAAGCTGGTTGGAATGGTAGCGTCCTAGGGGAAAAGCTCCCTCGGTCCCATCTCATACTATCTGTTCTTAAAAGCCAAACAGCTGAGTGGACTAAGTCGCTCTCTCTTCTAATTTCTCACGTAAATATCGCAAACATGTCTTAATAATTTGTACAATAATTAATTTATACACGTCAACGTGTCAATGAATTAATTTGGCGGAGAAAATAGTCATTTATGTTACTAGGCAGGGAAATGGAATTTTGCTGATATGTTTTTAAGTTTTAGTTGCGAGCCGAAGGCGAGGATAGGCTAAACAAATTTACTGCAGAGGCGAAGCCGAGGCAGGAAAATGTTAATTACCTGCTAAGGTGTAACCGAAGCAGGTAATCTTGAAACGAGTCAGGAATGTTTCCTTTGCTGCATAGTTGCATACAATATTTTATCTACTAACGGCAGAAAAATTACACTACATTATTAAAGTATTATAGTCCTTTTTTAATAGATAAAAGATTTAAAGAAATGGAAGTTGTAAAAATACCAAAGTTTGAGTCATCAAGTTAATACGAAACAAAAGCAAAACGATCAGTGCTGCCACTTTTTTTTGTATCAACAGCTGTTGTTTATCTCAATTTTTAGCGATTTGTTTAAATAATCGCTGTAAAATAATAAAATTTGTTTTATTATTATAATTTTTAAAGGTTGTTTTTTTTTAAATATAAATATTTAGCAGACTATTACGCTTAAATATATAAAAATGAACAATTTGGGAGAGTTCATAACCTGCGATGTAGTAACATTTTATTGAAATTTTGCTGCCTGTTTGTTATTTTGCTGACACTTTATAATTTTGCTGATGTTTTGACATGTTACAAAAGAAAATGGCATTTAGCAGATTGAAAACAGTACAACAATGCTTAATTTTGCTGCCATGAGTAGATAAAATGTGTTTCAAGTTGGAGAAACGCCTTGTTGAAAGCAAGAAGAGCCTCTAGGTTTTAGCAGAGAACGTGATATTGAATCTAGACAGCCACTGTGAGCTTAATGCCTACCTTGTTACGACTATTACAACAGTTATAATGCTTTACTTGGCTAAAAGCTATTCTGAAACTTTACCTGACGTTCAATCTCATCTTGTCCCATCCATTTCTCCATGTAAATCAAGGTAACTTCTCTTCCTCGAGCTATAAAGTAGACGCTTTTTTTAGAAGGGAAGGTATTCTTAAGGTAAATAAAGATTTCATATGCAGTATGGCTTACAGCCTTATAAGCACGCCTAGTTGTCGTTCCAAACGGTTTTTCCTCGTCTTCAAGACTCGATTTGAAATGTTACCGTTATATCAATTGTTACCTTCTCGTCAGACCGGAAATAGCAATGGACTTTATTCAACATTTCTTACCACGGGGTTTTAAATCAATCTTGCAGGTGTTGCAGTTTGAGTCGCTCAAATCGGTATCAAATATCGTTTCGCATTTCCATAATATATTTTCGATATCGCTGTTACATAGTACATATATTATTAATTCTGTAAATTTGATCCTTATAGTCCATGAGATAGCGTGCAAAAAAGTGTCTGACTTTCATCAAGCTAGAATTTTGTGTACAAGGAGCATTTTAAGAATACGTGGTCGGCTAAGTTCGTCTGATCATAAGTTCGTCTGAGGATCATGAAAATCACATTGTCCACCTTAATTGGCGGGCCATGGCCGCTCTCTACCGGTTTGTTTTTTTCAAATGCCTATTGCCAAGCTATGTCCCGCACCGCAGACGAACCTATCCGACCACATATTCTTAAAGGCACTTAAAGATTAACTTGTACACAAAATTTTAGCTTGATGCGTTTGTCGGAGACTTTTTGCACGTTATCTCCTGGACTATTAGTTCTCTGGATGAATTTACACGAAGGGTTAGTTTGTTGTAGGCTCAGTTTGTTAAAGCAGTCATTTTAATCAGGGGATAGACTACAGCCCCAGTCGGCCTTAGCTTTTTTGGAACAAAGTTCCTTATTGCACGATAAAGCTTCGGGAGTAAATCCGCCAAAATAGTTCTTCACGAAATCGATGGTCATGAAAATTTTGAGTGTGTATCTTATACTGCACTGTCGTATTATAGAAATCCCATCCCCACTCTCTTCTCTTTTCCTCTCTCTCTCATTTACGCTAGTATAACATACAACGTTTTGCCTTTTGTATGCTATAATAGTATATTATGTTACAAGGCTGTGAAGTGAGTTTTTTCTTTACCGCGGCAATTACATTTACTGTCGAGCGAAGCGAGACAGTAAATATTGCCAAGGTAAAGAAAAAACACTTCAAAGTCGCGTAGCATATGCTATTTTTTCCGAGGTAGCAGACAATGAAAAAACATTAAATATTAATCACTAATCAATATATAATAATAACAAATATTAGTACATACTTAAGACTTAAAAAAAGAAACCTTAAAATGAGGTTAAACTATAAGAAAAGATAAATAAAACGCATTGACATCTAGCGGATTTTTATCGAACTAGAAGCATTTCTACAAAGACTGCAGCACTACTAACGGAAGTTTTGACAACTACCCGCCGTAAAGAAAAAATCTTTTAGTGCCTAGGACGTAAAAGATTTTTTCTTTACAGCTAGGAGTAATGAAAAGATTTTTTAAGTCCACGTAATGAAAAAATGGATTTTAGCTATTTTTTTTAGGCTCTAAAGTTACTATTTCACAGCCTACCACGGAAAATAGTTATTTATGTAACTAGGCAGCAAAATGGAAATTTACTGACGAGTGATGAAGTTAGCCTCCGAGCCGGAGGCGAGTACTGGCTACGAAAAATAACGGTAATATTAGCCGAGGCGAGGCAAGCAATATACACTTGAAACAAATGTTTCCTTTGCTGCCTTGTTGCATACAATATTTTATCTACTCACGCTATTTAGATAAAAAATGGAAGCTTAGGTAAAAGAGTTAGTTTGAGATGAATCGTCAAAAACTCAAACCAAAACAAGTCGTGCTCCAGTGTTGCCACATTTTTTTATTAACAGCCGTTTTTTACCATAATTTTTAGCGATTTTTTTTTTTAGTAAAACTGTTAAATAATAAAATTTGTTTTATTATTATAATTTTTACAGGTATTTTCAAAAAAAGATATAAATACTTTGTAGAATATTACGCTTAAATATGTAAAAATGAACAATGTGGGAGAGTTCATAACCTGCGATGTAGTAACCTTTTCTTAAAATTTTGCGGACACTTAGACCTTTTGCTGACACTTTGATATTTTGCTGACACTTTATTATTTTGCTGCGTGTTTTTTTGACATGTTACAAAAGAATCAAGAAAAATGGCATTTTGCAGATTGAAAGCGTTCCAACAATGATTAATTTTGCTGGCGTGAGTAGATAAATAAAATGATGTTGTTTTAATTTTGCCTCTACTTTAACTCAGCTAAGTACCAGTAGTTAGCGTCGTATTTCTTTTACTGTTGTCTGTTTTCTTACTCCGCCATGTATAAGTAGTTAACATCGTTTACTTAGTGTGATTTTATAATTAATATTTTAATGAAAAGCGTAAGGAACTTGGTTCCTACCAGGTGTCCTGCCAGGATACCAGACATTATTTTTTATCTAATTGACGGTAGAGCGTTTATTTTTTGTTTCAGTTGAATCAATTAAGTTTAAAGAACCGTTAAAGTCAGTAAAAGTATTAGCCTATTTAAAATTATTAAATATCACCATATACCATGTTATTTATTTATGATTAAATAAGAAATAAAATCTAAATTTATAAAAAAATTAAACGTCTAAGCTTGATATTTAAATAATTTGATATAATTTATAAAATTTTTAATTTTAAAAAATTATAAAATTAAATTTTAATAAAGAGAGGAGAAACGGGCTTTGGCCGGCGTTAATGTGCACTGATTATACCAGCTCTGTTAACGTCCTTGCTTATTTCAGCTTTCCCGATAATTATACTTAAAAAAATGAAAATTAATCGAAACTATCTTATAAAATAAATAATTTTAAACATAAAAATGCTCACACCTTAGTATCTAATATATAATAAAGGACAAGCAGATGTTCTACCTTGGTTTTTTTCATTAATTTATTCCGTCTTTCGGGAGAAATCTCATTCCTTTAGTCACACACCTGACAGGTGAGACCCGCCCTTTTCATGAATTAAATTTTTTGTCTAATACCTTGAAAACACCCCGTATTATAACTCAAACGATCTTTTTATACGTGTGCAAAAATAATTCAAATAATATCATTTTTATTGTTGTACAGAACTTACAAAATCTCTGTGTTGATATTTCGCTGGTTATTGTTCACGTTTTATACGAATGCGGTAACGTAGTAAGCACAGGAATCTGCTGTTTCGCGTACTATTTTGAGTGCGATAACAACCACTTTATCGGTCAACTGTAGGAAGAATTAGTTATCGGTTTAGGCTAATTCCTAGTATATCTGCTTGGAACTTGTCCAATATAATTATTGGTTATATTATCCCTAATGGAATTAAATTAGATGACAAATTTTCACCAATAAAAAATAGGCCTATAAGGCTTTGTCTTAGTTAATCTTACAAGTAATACAACTTTTTTTTAAAAAAAGCTATCGGCGAAGCTAAGTTATTAATTACCTTAACTCAGCTAAAATCAATGTGGAAACAGCAAAATATCTGGTGATGTCGATTGTCAATATTAAAGACGGAAAAGCTGTGTCAAGTGGTAGATTGCCCGTTCTACGATAACGATAACCTAATGTTTTGTTGATGAGGTCGTAAACAACATATCAATAGATAACGCTATTAGTTAAATAAATATAATCAAAGGCTTCAAGAAACTTTCACAAATATCTTTTTCCTATACAGTTGACCGACAACAACTGTATAGGAAAAACATATTATATTATCCATTATTTATTATGTATTATATATCCAATACCAATAACACTGTTAACTTTAGAACTGACACCAACAACTTAAACATCTGTTAACAGAATATAATAATTTTTAATGTACTTTAATTTTTCGTTTTTACTACCCTCTAGTCTCACAACCTTTTTTGCAATTTTATTCTATGCATTTGTTACCTTTCAGTCATCTTGTATAATTGTATTATTCATAGTCTTTTATCACTTTTTCTAATTATTTATTATTTCAGTGCAATATGTATAATTTGTTTTTTTTGTAGTATTAGTTTATATCTGGGTCATTTTCAAATAAAATGTACCTTTAGGGAAATCAATTTGGCTACTTTATAGAAAATTAAAATAAGCCTTAGACATGATAATATTGATTATTCTGACACATCAGGGACTTAGGATGACATTTTCGTTCAAGAACAGTCAGTTTTCAAATTTATTTACATACATAAATATGACCATATATACATAAAAAATCACATTTATGTCGTAATGAGTGTTACTATCATAAAAACGGTATTTTTTTAGATTTTGTTTCTCTGTTTTTATGAAACGTTACTAAATTGTATATATGACGTAAATATTCTCTTTCATCCCACCAAAAATATTTTTTAGACCTAAAATATTTGTAATTTTTTAAAAAAAGTAATGAGTGTTACATTTATTATCTTTTAATGTTTCCTCAAAGCTTCAAAAATGTAAAGGATACGTTTTCAGTGCATTGTAATAAATGTTTTTATTATAAAGAAGAAGAAAAAATAATTTTTCTTTATTAAAAAAATAGTTGGACACGGCTACCCATAAGAATTTGTTGTTATTCAAGTAACACTCATTACATTATGGTAACACTCATTACACATTTATATATTGGACCTAGAAAAAATTAAATTTTAACACAAACTTTAAACATTAAACTTTTATTTACAATTTTTGTTTACATGCGGCAAATTTATTTTTTGTAAAAACATTAAACTCAATAATTTTATTTAAGTTTTAAAATATACAGTATTGTAGAACTAACGGAATAGTAACACTCATTACAGGTAACACTCATTACATTTTTAACTTTAAAAAATCTTTCCTCGGAAACTATGTTTCTTAATTAAACCAATTTAATGTGTACTGATTATATTAATTAATAACTACTAAATCATATTAATAACATAAATAAATGTTGATTACAACTACAAAAAATGGTGGTAACACTCATTACAATGAATAAAAATACTCACCATTTTTTTTTAGTGAAATGTTAATTGTAGAGAAGAATAAAGTGCTGTCAATCCAAAAAGTCGTTGATTACTGAGTTAAATGTCTTCTTAACATAAACAAACCCTAATCCCTCCTTTTTTCTTTCATACTCACCCTCTAATTCTGCCAACTCTTATCGGTAACACTCATTACAAAACCCTTGGGACATACATATAAATATATTTGTTTCGTTTTGTACTAAAGTTTTATTTTTTCCTATCCCATTTATATAAACTTGGATATTTTATTGGTTAAAAAAAAAAAAAAATATATAATGAAAAAAAAATGAATAAAAATCACATTACATGTTATCAAAACTACTGTGGGACGTAACACTCATTACAATTTTTAACATCAACATTTTTTGAAGCAAGAAATGTTCACCTTATAAGCCATAAAATGACCCTGATTAACACAATAATAGACAGACATTTGATCAATAAACCTAAAGGTTTTTTTATTTTTCATTAATATGAATTTTTTTAGTTACAATAAAATTGTAAAATCTTGGGACAGAAAAGGTACATTTTATTTGAAAATGACCCATCTACGATTTATACGAAATATAAACATTATATCTCTGTTTAGATGCGTCGAAAGTGATTCTTTTCGTAGCTGTATTCATTCGCCCTAGTGTGGAAAAAAGGAGGAATTGTTCACCTTAACGCACGATTAGCTAGTTTGTTTACATTTAACAAAACTAATTTGCTGTTTGTTTACCCTTACCTGTATTCACCAGCTTTTACACCTGGTCTTTTACTGTTAATCCTCTAACGTCCTTTTTGCCTTCCACTTGCAATACTTTCTACCTCTTGCATATACATTTTACATTTCTTACTATTTTTTCTCGACCAGTCCTTTTTCTAACTTATCTTGTGTATATAGCTTAAGATTAGTATAAATGTGATATTATGTCTATTACCTATAGTACAAGCCTGATGATGTGAATAAATTTCACCAAACTAGTTGGTTAAACTATGTAGTTTTTATTAAAAACCACCTCTAAACCGTACTTCACTAATTTTAATCCTAATTTATTGTTTGAAGAGTTAAATTTTTTCTATTGAATCAAGTTGGCAAGAGGAAGAGTCGAGATTGTTAAAACATATTTTGAATTTTATTATGCCTGCCCCTGGTTGAGCCTTTCATTAAGACTCTGTCGAAGGTTGTAACGGGAAAGGCTTGTCGCGAAGAAAGAACGTTGTAAAATATCACATAATATGTTAAAGAATAATGGTGTTTTGTTTAATAAGGGGGTTGACGGCCACCGCCCCTCTCTATTTTCTCTCTTTGCCTCCATCCGCCTTTGCACTTAAATAAACGGATAATCTGAGGTCCATCCAATACTAGCTTCCACCCTCAACATATACACTCCATACGCTTATTATAAACAAACCAGCTGCTAAGCCCTTGCCAACGCCCTTCATTTTATATTTAGACCTAAGTCAAATTAAGTAAATTAATTTAGATCTCTATTTAGATAAAAGTAATTATATCTATTTGAAGACCAAAAAATCAAAATAAACATTTATTTTTATTGGAATAAATGAGGTTGCCTTAGCTTAGCAATAACAAATCATTTCGAGGTACGTCATCGGGACACTCTTTAAAAATATGTTTTATAAGATAGTAACATGATAAACATACCGATAAACGATACTAATCGTTATCAGTTTAATTGTCAATATTTATTTAACATTTGACGAAATTCGTAAGAGTTGAAAGGAGAAAATGCAGTGTCTAAAAGAATTCTTGCTCGATAGAAAGTAAGATGACGTCACATTACCGATATAAGCCGGTACTTCGCGGCCCCGGAGATTTTTGCCTCTGGAATGCGGCTCCCGTATATTCCAATCGACCCTCTGTTATTATTGCTGTTAAAACCTTTATAAAAATTTATGAACGTTATCAATATTGTTTTATTGAATCGAGATAACTCGAAGAAAGCCAAAAGCTCGCAAGTCCTTATTATCGTTAATTAACTTTTGTATATAGGGTTCAAGTTCGAGTCAAGAATTTAGACTTATAAATTAGGGTACTTTCTTTCTCGCCTTTTTTCGACACAGCTGTGCTTGTTAGAAGTTAGAAAGTTGTTTACGTATTTGAAAGTTCTATCTTCGGAATTTTCCTCGGTACACTTCTTATTGCGAAAACAATTTAGCTATGTCGAGTTTGCCGGAGGCACGAAAAACCTTATTTGACTTGACAATGTGATTCTACTTTATATTATTAATTTGTTGACTATTATCGTGTTGTTGTTTACTATAATAATCTACCACAATCGAAAAATTAAGAATCCATTTTTCTAAAAATATGTTAAATTTGGTAGGCAAGGTGTTAAGTAACAATATTGCTGTTGTTGATGAGACGTCACTAATTTGTATTGTAATAGAGCTTTACTTGCAAGATACTGCAAGGTTCACATTTTGGCATTTCTTTAGATTGATACTCCCCTTATAAAAAAAAACAGAGGGGAGTTACAATCTAAAGAAGGTGTACGACATTTTCTTCCTTAGACTGTTACTCCCCTTATAAAAACGGAAGTGTGATATTCCTTTGTCCCAATGTACACTACTAAACATCCCTTTGTTCATAAACGACTAAACATCCCTCTAAACATTCCCTCCGTTTATATTCTAAAAAAAAAAAAAAACAGCGGAGTAGCAATCTAAAGAAGTACCCATATTTTTATATGATTGGTAATGATACACGATGTTTAGCATTCACTAGAGCTTTAAAATCTTGGGTTTTATTGTCGAGGGTAGTTTATAGCCAGAGTATCAGATCAGTAATGTTGAGAATATTAGAAATGTGCGCCAATCCTTGTGTCCATTTTGAACATCAACAATATTCCATCTTTATCCATTATGCATTTCAAACTTATAAAATAAAATGTTTAGTTTACAAATTATTACTGTATTTTGAAAATTATTGACGGCTCGTGAACGAATATATTTTCTTTTCTATAATTGGTACTTTTATTTTTCCAGAATATTAAATTAAATAATGTTAATAATGTTGTCGAAGGAGAAGTATGATGTTGCCCTTGTCGATGTTTGCATTGCTTTTATCAATCTGTTCTATTAAACTTCAAGTGGAAATCTATACTAAAGTTATGGCCTCGATTTTATCACGTGCGCTCAGATTTTTACGGCTGATAAATACCTAACGTATGAGGATTACAGATTGTAGATTCAGTGGTGATCGAATATGTTTTTAAGGCTAGTACTTGGAGTAAAAGTCAAGAGCCGTGACAGAGAGTGGGCGAGTCCGGTTCAGGAAATGGCGAAAAAGCCAGTCTGGTTTTCCATAATATGACTCTACCTTATTATTTCGTAAAATGGTAAATCCGTCGTAATTTAAATGTTGTCCCATTTACGAAAGTATAACTACGAATTATCATCGCCCAGGGAGTCGGAACTAGGATATTTGGTACTTCTTTGGATTGTTACTCCCCTATGATTTTTAGAACATAAATGACTGACTAAATAACTATTAAGACATAGGTATGTTTAGTCCAATGTACTTTGGGACAAAGGAATGTCACACTTGTGTTTTTATAAGGGGAGTAACAGTCTAAAGAAGGGCCGGATATTTTTTCTCATGAAATAACATTTTGGGAGCTAAAAAGAAAACAACAATTAGACACAAGTTAGACGAATTGATTTTGACGTAATTGTGGCCGTTGTCTTGTATGTTTGAGAACTATTACTTGTTAAATTAAATGGTGTCAACTATACGGTTCGGACTAGTATGGTTTCGTTGGTATTTAAACACATATGTTACACTTAAGACCCGCCATTATGTATTCACTGTGTATAACACTATTTCTAAAGTGAATCGATTGTTTCCGTTGTATTCCGTGCAAGGCTCGTATTTAGACGGATTTGCATTCAAATCCGTCTTCTATCAGTAAAAACACTTTCTAAATTGATAATGGCTTACTTTTTTCCCCTATTTTTTTTTTTGTTTAAAACATTCCTAACAAAGAACTAATTAACTCGACAAACAAAAAAACAGGCTGTTTGTTTTAAAGATAACGGGTATGTTAGTTGATAAGGTGTGAATTCACGCTTTTCAAGCGTCGTCGTTGCGATAAGGCAATCTTATCAACGGCCCATGTAACTAATATAGAAACAGCGAAAAACCCATTATTACCGAAGCTTCGCCTGCCGTCCATGATACCATTATTTTCCGTAAAAAACAGATTAACCTCGATTAACTACTATCGTATTTTTAGATTAAAAAATCACCTCCTTTGTATTTATTTATTGTTTATAGCTTTTAATCTTCTATTTATTGCCGAATGAATTTGAAATGTGCAGTTTCAGTGTCAGACAATTACTCGTCGATTTGTTTTGTCGTTAACTTTACTTGGTTCGTTTCTAAATTAAGATTTTTTTATAGTTTCCTTAGCTTCCCATTATTTTCTAGATAATATTAAACTGTACTTTTCTATTTAGACCGTACCCACTTTAAAAGCTATTGTGAAATACGTATATAAAGCGAAACGACTCATGCTTTATGTCGTTACTTCATTCTAACTTTTATCTTATTTCTTTTTTAGAACTGTAAATGGTTTTGTTGATTTGTTTTTTATTATTTATTTTATTTTTATTTGTTCTCGCTGCTCTTAGACAGGTGGATCTGCTAAGTTGAGTGGATTTAGGACAGGCAAGTAGACCACTTGACTCGTCTACTGCTCCAGTGAGTTGTTTCAAAATAACTTACTTGTTTCATTATTTTCTCAATAGGACTTTTCAGTGTTATAACACCTTTTCCGCAGCCACTAGTTGTTGCAACTAGTGGCTAGTGGCATTAAATCATTTTATCTACGATTGATACGAAATATAAATATTATATCTCTGTTTAGATGCGTTGAAAATAATTATTTTCTTAGCTGTATTCATTGCGCATGCTCGCTCATAATTCTTCTTTTTTCCGCCCTAGTGCGGAAAAAAGGAATTCTTCACCTTAACGCACGATTAGCGAGTTTGTTTACATTTAACAAAACTAATTTGCTGTTTGTTTAATTAAAGTAACTGTTTATATCGAGTTTTTAGTGAAAAACAATGATTATTTTATATCATTATGACGGAAATGAGGAGCATAATACGCCTCCCGAAATAATTAATTCGGCACAAAATGCAACTAATGAATTAATGTCATCTTTATCAAAAGAGAAATACGAACTTTCATACTGGAAGTTTATTAAATATATTTTCCTGTATTTATACAAGACAAATCCTGTATTTATACAATCGTAGATAAAGTACGGTACGCAACTCGTGGGAAAACTGCATTTTGCTTTGCTCGAGTGGTTTTACTACCCTCGCTGTCACTCGGGTGCAAACTCCACTCTCGCATGCAAAATGCTACTTTCCGCACTAGACGCGTAATGTACTATTAACTACAAATCTATTGATCTCTTGAGAACCTCGACTGTGTTTTTCTCCAATGTGTGATAGCGACTCATCATGAAAGAGGTGTTGTTCAATAACCAAAACAACGTCTTCACCTTCACACACATTGAACTGTTTGGGCTGATCTAAAGCAGCCTTGTTGAGACAATCTAGAAGTTACTGGATCGATTTGGAAAGTAGAAGACAACTCACTTGTATTTTCCAAGGCCAACCAATAACCCCTAGATTATCTGAACAAGACTGCTTTAGATCAGCCCAAACCGCTCAATTGTTTCAATTACAATTTTTTGTGTGAAGACGTTGTTTGGTTATTGAAGTACATCTCTGTTGAGAACGTCTCGTTCCTCTTCATCATGTCAATATCTAATTCTAATTATTCTTTAGTTTAAACCTAAGTTTTCAAGTCTTAATTACAGTTATCAAATTAGTAACTAGGCATCGCGTGGCTCTATCATTGAAGCGAGCGTATTGCAATGAAATACTGAATATTGAAATTTATTAATCATGATGAATGTCATAGTTGAAGATAAGTGGAAGAGGGTAGTGTAGGGAAGAGTGGGGGTACTCGGTACAAAGCTTTACTTCCTAAACAAACCATACACTATACGACTATAACAATCTTCACCACCCGCGGTAGCTTTTAAACAATTATTATAAATGTATCTCGTCACTACGCAAAGAATTTTGCTTGTATCAAGTTGAAATTTTGCGTACCTGTTTCAATTGTGCATTAGATGGTGTATATGAAGTTTTATTAAAATCGTTTCGTTAGAACGTTGGTTTTAGTAAAAAATGTTATTTGTAAAAAATGTTCGTCTCATCGAGTAGATGATGATAGAATCTTTTCCCGTCCTGAAATTCCAACTTAATTTTTGTACCTCTCGTTTACGCGAGCGTTGCGCGCGAACTCATGGACGGATCACGCTGTCCAACGAACTTAACCTGAGTATTAGTAAGAGGAACATGTATACCAAATTTCAACTAAATCGGTCAACTTTTACTCAAGTTATCGTCACACGCGTGAACGTTACTAACAGACATACAGACAGACACGGAACATATTTCGTTGAATGTAGGAAGCTCGCTACGCTCGCTTCAATTATTTTGTAATGAGATTATTTAATGTATGTGTGTGATGTATGTTCGACTGAATTTAATTTTAAATTTAAAAAAGACAATAATTTATCGCATCCATACAAATTGTTCTTCTCATTTCCAGGTCTATTTAAAGTTACGTGATACCTCTTAAAGCCTCGTAACAAAAAACCATTTTTTAATAATACATGAAACCTTTTTTCGGTTTCTCATATCACTTAGTTAATCACTAGAAGCTAAATACCACGAAAAAGTTTTGCGCCGGGAGGTTACAATCCTAGATTATAGGTTACAATTGAACCTCAACAAAAAGAGAAGGTTATAACTTATAACTCGTGAACTGTGAACGTTGTATGGGTTTACTGAATAGTATGTTATGCGTTACTTTTTTAGTATTTATCTGTATAATAGTAATTAATAAATAAATGGTAAAATGTAGTAAATAACATGTACCTAAAAATAACAGGAATCAGTCTGGAAAATATTACATTTTTCATAGAACAATTATTTTGAACTCTGCTAGGCTAAGACTAAAACTTATAACTTATAATAAAGAATAATAAAGAGGCTGGTCTTTGTTTGAAAAAAATATTGTGATAGTTTAATTTAGCTGAATTGAATAAGCTTCAATATTCAATAGGACTTACAAAAAAAATTGTATAATTTATTACATTTCTTTAAGAAAAATACTACTCGTTATACCCCGTACCCGGAGTATAAAATTAATGTTGATATAATTCACATTAATCTTTGAAATCAACAAAACAGCCCACTTAAATTTCATAAAAGCTGCATTATTCCCTTTATTGTTATAAAAAATAAAAATAGATAAAGGAGAAATAGACTGCCAATTTCGTATGGTTGTAAATTTATTTAATTTTCCACCGTTTCTTACATCAGTCAAAATAAAATTGTTTTGATTTTTTAACATAAATTACAGTAATCTTTTACATTAATGAAATTCTTTAGAAATATATATTCACGATTTATTACTGAATTCTGGCTAAAGAAAGTTTTTCTTTTCTTTTTCGAGGAGTCTGTTCACACTAACATTTTAGTGTTTTTGCAGAACTTAAAAATTGGTGAAGGACGAGCTCTCTTCCTAACTATTTTCTTGAAAGGGAGTGAAACAATTTTGATCAAAACGATATTTCTTTTTATTAATGAAAGAAAAAATGAAATATGGCACTGTAATAGGCACATTAGTAAATTACTCCAATGAAAATTTGCTAAAGAAGAAGAAACATATAACTTAAAACTGATACGGTAAATAAAAACTATTATTATAACCTGTTGTTGAGTTCAACTATAACATGACTATAACCTTCCGGCGCAAAATTGTTTCGTGGTTTTTAGCTTCTAGTATATAATCGAGTAGTGTCCCGAAGACGCACCTCGAAATGATGTGTTATTGCTAAGCTAAGGCAACCACATTTATTCCAAGAAAAATAAAGTTTTGTTTTGATTTGTTGGTCTTTAAATAGATATTATAATTTATCTAAATTAATTTACTTAATTTTTTTTTAGTATAAAATTGAGCCCGTTGCCACGGACCTAAGACGATAATACATATTATATACTAATTTTATTTTTATTTTAATAAATTTTAACATTATTTATATATTTTAAATTTATTTTTATTTTAATTTAAATCAAATTATAATTATTAACAACTACGTATAATTTGATTTAAATTAAAATTTAATCTTTCCGTAGTATGAATACTACCAAAATCGTAAAATATGAATTTATTTTTATTTGACTTTGTAAACTTGTACTTAAGTCATTATATTGTATATGCAAATTATAATTATTTATTTTATTTATTTATTTTACGCATGCACCTACTCGTTTGCACGTACACACATATTCTATGATATTAACTAATTACATATTATATATTTTTTGTAACGATTCTTGAATAGTTACCAAATCTAGTATAAAACGTATTACAAGAATATGAGATTTTTCTCACGGAAAAAGTTCAATAATTATTTTGGAAATTGATGCAACAAATGTGGAATGTGGGTAAAAACATTGTGAAGTATGTTATCCGGTTTTATCAGTGCCAAGTATGTACTATACTTACCATTAGAACCTCGAACGCTGTCTTTCTATTTCAGGTACCTGTTATTTTAAAAACACGAGTAAAAGGAGGGAGGAAAAAAGTGAAATTTCTAAACGCTAAATGTAGGTAAAGCTTGGGTGTAAGTGGGCCAATGTCCGATGCACATGAGCCCAGTAAACGGTTTACCATGACGACGTTGTGACGCAGCCGAGATTGCCTAGGCATTTAGAAGACAGTTAGCTACTGTCCGTGTCACTCAGATTCCTCCTCTGTTACAACCAATTATAATGTTACATACTTGGAGCACCACTCCTAGCCTAAATAAAAACTCCGTTGCAGCTCTTTTTTCTTTAACTAGACACTAGACAAACATGTTAAACAATTAGTTTGGTCTTGTGACATTTTCTCCAACTATAAGTTTATCTTGCTCTTCCTGCATTGACATTTTTTTCTTGGAATTTTTTTTTTTTTTTTTTTCGCACATATCTGACAGAATAGACGACACTGTAATTACTTCTTAATTAATTCCTTATAAAAATTATAACGATAGATATTATTATCTAAAGACTCATGATGACCGACTAAATCAATAGACTCATGATGATCGACTAAAGTAATAGACTCATGATGACCGACTAAATCAATACTCATGATGATCGACTAAAGTAGGGTAGGGCGGGGCTAGTTGAGCAATTTTTTATATAATCTATAATAACTCCTAAACGGTTCATCCGATTTACTTGATTCCTTCAACGTTAGATAAGTAATTTATCCTTCTTTAAATGTATTCAGAAAATAAAACTATTTCAGATCTGGTTTAGAAAATATTATCATTAATGCGAGAAACCTCCTACTTGCTCAACCTGCCCCATAGTAGGGGTAAGTTGAGCAAGGGCATGGGGCAAGTTGGGCAATGGAAAGAATAGGTTAATAGTGATGAGGAAATTGCTCAAAACTACAATAAAACCTCAGTTGATAATTATATATATATATTTTTTAAGTTCCATCTCTAATGTAGGTACAGAAACAACAACAAACAAACAACAAACAATTCTTTTCCTACTATTAGTAGTGAGGAAAAGTAAAAATCTAAAGCAAATATAACACACTTTTACGACATAATTTATTATTTATCTTTGGATATTATTACACTCTTTGTAATTAAAATTATGTTTTATTATTCATTTTTAAGGATAAAAAAAAATGTAAATATAAAGACAATATAAAAATTTGAGGTTAGTAGGAATTTTAGAGTTTAGTAAGGTAAAAATATTAAGGCAGGGTTTATCATCAGTCATCTTGGGAGAGTCATTCGTTTTACGTTAAATTCTTTTGCAGCTGCGTTCATGCTCTTTTACCCGGCCATCAAAGATTTTGCAGCTTCACTTGACTGTTGACTCGTAGCAGAACCCCTTGACTCATGATGATCGACTAAATCAATAGACTCGTGATGATCGACTAAAGTAATAGACTCATGATGACCGACTAAATCAATAGACTCATAATGACCGACTAAAGTAATGGAAGCAAATATCTATTAAACATTAGCTATCTATATTGTCAAGCAATTTTGCTGTTTCAATTTTAGTCACCTTCCAACTCTTTATATCCTTACAGTATTATGAAGGGGCGAAAGGAATCAATTTTAAAACAATTGTGTATTTGCAAAAATCTCCTTTGTCTAACTCATCCCGGTATTATTTTACCATTACTCAAATTCAAAATATTGGATAGTCCGAAAAAGATATATCTGACCAAAAACCACTTACGTGGTAAAAAACCACCCCGCCAAGTGTGTGGTCCAAAAAAGTTGTGAAATCAACTTTCTGTCCCGCCAAGAGATGTTGGCACTTGCTCCTGACCCAACAATGTCAACTTAGATATTTATCAGCTTATTCTCCTTGGCGGTGTGCCTGCAGTACTACACACAGTTAAGTAGTAGTAGTAGTTGGGGTCATTCCTTGAAAGCTTAATCTGAATATTACTTATTTCTATTTTATTTGCTTTTTGATAATGGAAAAGATTTACAGCGATGATCATTGTGGCATCGAGAAGAACCTTCAACAACTCTGTTAAAAGGCTTTCCTCACACCGCCAAGGAGAAGAAGCTGATAAATATCTAAGTTGACATTGTTGGGTCAGGAGCAAGTGCCAACATCTCTTGGCGGGACAGAAAGTTGATTTCACAACTTTTTTGGACCACACACTTGGCGGGGTGGTTTTTTACCACGTAAGTGGTTTTTGGTCAGATTTCATGACTTTTTGTACGGTCCCTAAGGAAGGATTCTCTAAACTGTTTATTCCCACACATTAGAGTCAAATAAAAAGAGTTAGGGGGGGGGGGGAATGCACTAGGGCTCTAGACGAATCCAAAAAGCCCTCATTTATTAAAATCGGTTTAGTAGATTAGGCTGTAGGTGCGTCAACGTTAAAGTGACTGTTCGCTAGCTTGGTTTCTCGCTCCGCGTTCAGCGTAGGGATGAGTTATCTAAATTTTTTTGATCAAGGAATGCACTAGGGCCCTAGACGAATCCAAAAAGCCCTCATTCATTAAAATCGGTTCAGTAGTTTAGGCTGTAGGTGCGTCAACGTAAAATGAAGGAAGAATAAGAATAAGAATAAGAATAAGAATAAGAATAAGAAGTCATCAAAACTACCATTTTCAAACCTATTTTTCTCTACTTCTACTTGACCGATTTCGACATTTTTTTATTTTATTTTCATCTACAGGACACGGCCTACAAAGATATTAAAAAATTATTTAGGTAGCTTGTACGTATTCCACGCTGCAGACCCTCAAAAACCCTAGTTTGTCACCTACAGTATATATACACTGGCAGCTTTTGTGAAGTTTTGACTTTTTGACTTGGCGGGGCGGAACGCTGCCGCGTTCCTAAATAGAAGTAGAAATCAAAAGGGAACATTTCTCATTTATGTATTTTATTGCTGTAGTCTACGAAAGAACGACAAATGTTATGGTCCTGCCTCCCTCCATTCTTTTTTTAGTGTCCGTACGCAAAACCAAGGACCCTTATATTTTCCTGCGTGTATCTGTCTGTCCGTTCGTCCATCTGCCGCCCGCTCTCACGGCTACACCTTTTGTCCGATCACTTTGAATTTTTACATATATGTGTATATTTCCTACCCACACATTTAAAAAATATGGCGACTTAATTTTTTTTTTTTTTCAAATAACAAGGGTAAAAGACTTATTATAGGGCTATTTTTTTTTTTTTTTTTTTTTTTTTTTTTTTGTGGAGACCGTGTGGGGTATCATATGAAAGGATACGTCGAGCTGATTACAAAAATATATAATGTTTTAGATATAAGCTTTGATAGGGCGACCGTGGGGCGTAGGCGAATTTGAAGTTGGTGTGAAAAGTGCCCCCCCCCCTTCCATCTCGCTTGTGTAAAGTGCAAATAAATCTGAAAAAAAATCCTGGACATTCTTCGACCAAAAGTAAAGATATCACTTTTTTGAAATTTTGAATATATACATTATACATATGTATATATATATTTTTTTTTTTTTATTGACAAAATACGTTTCTTTTATAAATATGCTCTTTTCGATGTATTTATATGTTTATAGTCCGGTTCACTGGCAAAAAATACTTTATCAGAAGTTTGTTTATGTGTTTTGAGAATATCAGACCCATAGGATAGTTCAAAGTAGGCTTTTTAACATTTTAAAAATAAGGCGCTGTAGGTGGAACTTGCGCTATGCGTGATAGCCACATGAGAAGCACTACTAATTCTGAACTAATACGTACACACATCAACAGCACCATCAATGGCTACTACTTGAACAATACAGTGTTCCTCGCTGTGTCCTCACTATCGACTTGACCTGTTTATTTAATCGTGGACTAGTTTCCCCATATCGTCTTACTAAAATATCGGTCCAAAGAGCCGACTTGATTCTGTGACTTACCTGACTAAAGCGGCGAGAAGTATAAAATACTCATTTCGAATAAAATCATATTTTATTCCTATCGATTAAATATTTGTTTCTAATTTTGTAACGATGTGGAAGCTAAAACAAGAATGCCGTCACACTATTTAAAGAGGGACTAGTTGATTTATTTGTTATCGGAGATTTTATAATTGAAGCGAGCGTAGCGAGCTTCCTACATTCAACGAAATATGCTCCGTGTCTGTCTGTCTGTCTGTCTGTCAGTAACGTTCACGCGTGTGACGATAACTTGAGTAAAAATTGACCGATTTAGTTGAAATTTGGTATACATGATCCTCTTACTAATACTCAGGCTAAGTTCGTTGGACAGCGTGATCCGTCCATGAGTTCGCGCGCAACGCTCGCGTAAACGAGAGGTACAAAAATTAAATTGGAATTTCAGGACGGGAAAAGATTCTATCATCATCTATTCGATGAGACGAACATTTTTTTCAAATAACATTTTTTACTAAAACCAACAGCGACACCGCTATGACTTAATAAAGATCGCTAAAACTATTAAAGCGGACCTAAACGTTTATAATAGAGAAAACAACCTTTTTACCGATATCTTACGTTCTAACGAAACGATTTTAATAAAACTTCATATACACCATCTAATGCACAATTGAAACAGGTATGCAAAATTTCAACTTGATACAAGCAAAATTCTTTGCGAAGTGACGAGATACATTTATAATAATTGTTTAAAAGCTACCGCGGGTGGTGAAGATTGTTATAGTCGTATAGTTTATAGGTTTGTTTAGGAAGTAAAGCTTTGTACCGAGTACCCCCACTCTTCCCCACACTACCCTCTTCCACTTATCTTCAACTATGACATTCATCATGATTAATAAATTTCAATATTCAGTATTTCATTGCAATACTCTCGCTTCAATGATAGAGCCACGCGATGCCTAGTTTATATTATAATTTTGTTTAAGGGGAAATGAAACTGCAACTCTACAGTGTCTTATAGAATAATAAAGAAAACTGAACTTGACCGCTAGTTAAACAACCGGTTTGATTCTGTTGCTTATGTATCCGGTCAAGGCTCCAGTAACAACCTGCTCCGTATTACCAGTTTTTAATTTGCCCACTTGTCAAAAAGATACCCATCTCGATCTCGGTTAGTAAAATAATTGTGTAAGTATCGATTTTGCTTAACCGATTTAATAATATTCTTGTTGATGATGATTTTGCTATTGATTTTTTTTTTACCTTACCTTACAAAATAACTTTTTTTCCTCATCTAGAAAATCGAGATCGAGCATACAACTAATAAACAACTGTAAAAATTAACTCTACCTACCAACTAATACAGTTGTGTTTTATTATCACGTATATACTTCCTTACTTATTACGTCATATGTTTTATAATTGCAGTCGTCTTCAACGAACCTTAAGCCAGGTTAATAAACTCGTAAAAGCTTAATTCAATTCACGCACGCTATGGAAAGGTTTTTTTTTTTTTTTTTTTTTTTTTTTTTTTAAACAATTTATCAGAATGAATGCTTTGTATGCTGACGAAGGATATTTCCGGTAAATTACAGTCAAAAAATAAAATTGGTAAAGTAAAATCAATCAGTTTGTCTAAAATAAGTTTAATTTAGTTTCATTGAAACCGGTTTCGATGACACGATTTAACTGATCTGTTTTTAACCTAATCAATACTATTTTCCATAATCTTTGTTGGTGCTTCAGCTCTAATTAAGATTTTATACTTAATGAGGTGCCTCCGTTGGTCAAGTTTTATTTTGTCCACCATTTACTAATTTGCATAGTACGCAGGTTATCTGCATAATTTAATTTTTTTTTTTCAGTTTTTATATTATACGAGGCGTTATGACCGTGGCAACGGCCTTAATTTTATATTTAGAAAAATAAGTAAAATTAAGTAATTTAACTTATATATCTATTTAGATAAGTTATTATATCTATTTGAAGATCAAAACATTATTTTTTTATTGGAATAAATGTGGTTGCCTTAGCTTGGCAATAACAAATCATTTCGAAGTGCGTAGTCGTCGAAACACTACTCGATTATACAATTTATTAACTGTCAGGTCAACGGTTTTATAATAAACTCTTTATGCCTGTGTCAATATGACCAATACCGATTCTGTTTTAGCATATTTTCTTTTTGTTTAATTACAATTAAAATTAATTTAGATAAATTATTATATCTATTTAGATAAGTTATTATGTCTATTTGAAGACTAACAAGTCAAAACAAACACTTATTTTCATTGGAATAAATGTGGTTTCCTTAGCTTAGCAATAACAAATAATTTCGTGGTGAGTCGTCGCCGTCAGGAATTTAATTTTACATTTTACTGCCACAGTGAAAAAAAAATCTAGAGGCAAACTTGATTAATCCCATGTACTTTTGGACAAAGGAATATCCCACTTCTATTTTGATAAGGGGAGTAACAGTCTAAAGAAGAACATTCCGTGCACCTTCTTTATATTTTTACATCCTTCTATTTTAATAAGGGGAGTAACAGTCTAAAGAAGGACATTCCGCGCACCTTCTTTAGATTGTTACTTCCTTCTGCTTTGATAAGGGGAGTAACAGTCTAAAGAAGAACATTCCGTACACCTTCTTTAGATTGTTGTTACTTCACTTTGTATTTTTAAAGGGGAGTAACTATCTAAAGAAGTGCCTTTAAAGTTTGTCACTTAGCATTTCACCGATGAAAACAGATTGAAAGGGTCTTCAGTCAGAAAAGGAAATCAGTCTTTATGAAATATTAGTTATTGTGTTAATAAAAAAAATAATAACCGTCATTTTTTTTTTTTTTTTTTTTTTTTTTGTTTGATTTAGTTGGTAGAACCAACTACCTTAACATTTAACTATCTTAATACTTTAAAATTCCTAAAAACATGTATTCTCTACCACGTTACTTTGGCATTATAATATATATATATATATATATATATATATATATATATATATATATATATATATATATATATATATATATATATATATATATATATATATATATAAATAACCTTTTTCTACTCTGATAGTTTTTTGTTATTTTAGCTTGTTAGTTTTCTTCAATAGAAATAGACTATTGAACAAATATCCTGGGTCAGACATTACGACATATGGTCCCCTCAGTTTTCTTTGTTCGGCTCCTAAGGGTTTGTCCAATTAAGCTTTCAAAAGAATCTAGAATGTTTAAAAAAAAAAAAATAGTTGAGCGCTTTTGCGGTATAATTTGAAGATGGTACATCACATAAAAAAATATAGCTTTGAGGTTGTTGTTTTTCCCTTTCGTATAAATGGTTTTGCTTTAGAATAATAAAAAAGCTTTTTTGTTCTAATTAAATTAAACTTGATAAAAAAAAAAAAAATCATTATAAGAATTCTTTAACAATTTATAAGGACTAAATATGTATTATTTTTCGAGTCTAAATCAAGTTTTTGTCTTACCGCAATAGCAGGTTGGTTAATAATGACCACTGCCATCCACTTTCTTGTAATACTGATAGAAATTAAAGAGTAAATGTCAGTTTATTAAAACAATCCGTGTGGTGTCGTGGGACACCCGGTAGCAACCAAGTTTCTTACATTTTTCATTAAATATAAATTATAAAATCACACTGCTAAGTACGTATACATTGCTAACTACTTATACATGGCGGAGTTAGAAAAGAGACAAAATTAAAAGTAACCAACTGTTTGTACCTAGCAGAGTTAAGGCAAAATTAAAAGAAAATCATTATTTGTATCATTAAAGCAAGCGTCTTACTATAAATATATATATTGAATATAAGTAATAAGTTTATAGTTAAAGAGTGTGATTGTTAAAGGATGTTGGATTAAAATAGGACGGTTTTCTACCTACCCGGCCTATTAATTTAAAATATTATAAAATATATCTCTTCCCTACTCTAAAGCTTCTGCTTGAATCCGGTTGAAATTTTACATGCCTGTTTCAATTGTGCTTTAGACAATGTGTAAGAAGTTTTATTAAAATCTTTATTCTTTAGAACGGATGATATCGGTAAAAATGTTGTTTTCTTTATTTTAAACGTTTGGGTTCACTTTAATAAATTTAGCGATCTTTATATCTTCATAACAGTGTCGGTGTTCGTTTTACTAAAAAATTATTTGAAAAAGTTGTTTGTCTCATTACATAGATGAAGTTAGAATTTTTTTCTTGGATTAAATACGCAGTATTATAACAATATACCTAATATATTGAAATAAGCGTCAGCACAGATCAATTTTACTTTTAACAAGACCGTGATTTATATTTTCTATATTTACAAAACCAAGTGACATTTTGACATGGAACAAAAATAAACAAAACAAGTCAAGGAACAGGCTTCCTTAATATAATTTTTTCCCGTCTTTTTGAAGCTTAAGTTTACGCGAGCGTTGCGCGTGAACGCTTGGGCGGATAACGATTTCCAACGAACTCAGCCTGGGCATTGGTAAAATGAACATGTGTACCAAATTTCAACTAACTCGGTGATCTTTTATTGAAGTTATCGTCATCGGTAGATTTCGTGGCGGTTTTTGCGTGACGGTGATTTTGTGACGGTTATTTTGGTCGTTTTTTTTTTGGATTCGCTCCCGGGCTCCAGAACGTGCTATAAGGAACTTCGTTCCAAAAACCTCAGGGGCAAATTGGTTGATACAGATCAGTTTCAACCACTTTAATTGGTTATTGTATTATTGAGCTTATTATCAAGCTGTGCGTTTGAAAATAAACTAATCGATATTTTCACTAAAAGTTTGCTAAGGTTGTTTAACAATTATTCGACTTTTCGTAAAATTAGATTTCGGTAATTATAAATATTATTAGTTCCATAAAATCTCAGTCTAAGAATAGGGAATCGTGTAATAAAGATAAATCCACTACGATTACTTAAAATATCTGGCTGGTAAAAGCACTCAAATTTATTGCTATTTTGGTTTGGCACCCTTTAAACAACACCTATCTGTAGCTTACCGTATACAGTCTGGCGTCTGGCAGTTAAAAATATTTCTTGCACTTGTTTTAACTGTTATAATGTTGACATTTTTTAACATTCTTCGCCTTTTTTACGATTTGTTTTACTGCTTTCGAACTTCGTGAAGTAAAAAAAACAACTTTACAAGAAAAACGGAGGAAGAATAAATAAAAAAACGAAATTGTTTATTTTTTACTTTGAAGGGTATGACAGTAAACATTCACGGTATGGTTCATTTTGTTTATTCGCTCTAACGTGCTCAATCTTTTCCAAACCCTATCCGAACCGCTTTTTTGCTCGAGAGAAATAAAAATCTTTTGCCTACTTATAACCTTATAAGGTTTTAAGTATATAACCTATATGGTTTTATAACCTTCCTTGTTTTAAAGGTTTACTATTTCTACACGGTTTCCAGATTTAGCAAGATTTCGTCTGCTCTATCTCTTCCGTATTGCTTTAATTATAATTTATTTTCATTAAATATAGTTTTTTGGAAAAAGTTTAAACAGGCCTTTTAATTCAATGGATTATGGGCGTAGTTTGGGTGGTAGGTTACTTTCCAGGTAACAAACCCGTATTTGCTTTTACTATACCCTAACCCATGAACAAAGCTCTTTTTTTCTCTCTTTACTCCAGGGCATTCGTCTTTATTCGTTGTTTGCTCTTTTGGAAAATATATATATAGATTAGTACTATATATATTACGATATATTTTAGTACTATGTCCCTCAGATATTATCATCGATTATGTTTTCACTAAATATTTCTAATCTGGGAGGGACTCGTGCCCCATGTGCCCCCCCCCCCCCCCCCCTGGACACGCCACTGCCGTAGATGTAAGTAATAGTATCTAATATTTGAAGGAAAACTCGTTGTTTCTTTTGAGATTTGGTGAAACTTTTCAAAAAATTTACCAGTTTATTGTGGAAAATCACAGTAGCGTAATGTTTGTATCTTATGTTGTCGGATTAAAGTGGTTTCTATTGCTGAAGTTAGTCATTAGCTCTTGGCGATGATTATGACTGACAATTACATGTAGAAAACACTTATGAGTTTTATTAACCGATGTTCAATACAGACCGATGAATCTTGAACAAGTTAGTACAAATTAATTCAGTTGCTTGTCAGTTGATAACTATGACCGACTATTTTTTAATCATTTAGCCTGGTCCGATTTTGTAACTGGGACTCAAGTTAGTTTTTGGTTTAAGATATATTAGTCATCTTCTATAAGATACGAGCCTGTTAAGGCCGTGGCAACGGCTTTAATTTTATATTTAGAAAAGAAAGTAAAATTAATTTAGATATCTATTTAGATATGTTATTATATCTATTTAAAGGCCAACAAATCATAAAAAAATTATTTTTATTGGAATAAATGCGGTTGCCTTAGCTTATCAATAACAAATCATTTCAAGGTGAGCCACTATTCGATAATATTTAAATGATGGTATTAGCACATGTGAATTAAAGAGAGAGGACGGTATATTACATAAGCAAGAGTACCTATGGCTCGTTACAAAAGTATGTTGTCTGGTTTAGGTTATCATTAAAAATTCATATTTTACGATTTTGGTAGTATTCATACTACGGAACGATTAAATTTTAAACTTTTTAAAGCTTTAAATTTTCCTGCGAAGCTTAGTTGGTTAGAGCGCTATACTGGAAATATAGGGGCCGGTGGTTCAAATCCCCGCGCTGGAGTCTATTTTTCTCTGTCTGTTTCCCGTAGTTAATAATAATTATAATTTGATTTAAGTTATCATTAAAATAAATTAGCCATCATTTAGCAGTTTGCTCTTGAGGATTATAGAGAACTTGGTCTTGGTATTTCAGTGATATGAAGAAGAAGATGAGAGAAAAACAAGTGAAGAAAGACAGGCAAATGTGTAAGGATATGCTGCTGTTATGGGTCATGAGGGTTTTAGAGAACTCGGTCTTTGTATTTCGATGATATGAAGAAGAAGATGAGGAGAGAAAAACTCAAGTGAAGAAAGACAGGCAAATGTGGAAGGATATGCTGCTTTTATGGCTCATGAGGATTTTAGAGAACTCGGTCTTGGTATTTTGGTGATATGAAGAAGAAGAAGAAAAGAGAAAAACAAGTGAAGAAAGGCAGGTAAATGTGGATGGATATGCTGCTGTTATGGCTTATGAGGATTATAGAGAACTCGGTCTTGGTATTTTGGTGATATGAAGAAGATGAAGAAGAAAAGAGAAAAACAAGTGAAGAAAGGCAGGTAAATGTGGATGGATATGCTGCTGTTATGGCTTATGAGGATTATAGAGAACTCGGTCTTGGTATTTCGGGGATATGAAGAAGAAGAAGAAGGAGAGAGAAAAACACAAGTGAAGAAAGACAGGTAAATGTGTAAGGATATGCTGGTGATAAAGTGAAGGTGGAAAGAGGTTGATGGTGGAACGAGTCTAGGACCTTGTCCCCAGATCTGTATTAGGTTACATTGCAGACATCCTCGTACTACTCACCCCTCACCTAGGCCACCGATACAAATGCCTCCAGTCTAATGTTTCTTCACCTTCCTCATCCTTTAAAAATATTACGTCTTTAAGAATCGTCTTAAGTTATAATCCGGCCACCGTGAGAGTTCCCACGCCAATAAGGTTAACTACTAAATGTATCCCGTACCAGATTTATTATTTTTATTACCAAGTTTTATGGAGACACCGTGTTTCTGGTTTGACTTACTTTTCGAAGCAACTAGTAATTAAAAAATAAACTGACGATACTGAAAAGAACAAAAAACAAGTTAACTTCTTTCAAACAAAAGTATAATCCTTAATGCAATGATAAGAAGCCGTCCGAAAAAAAACTCTTGTTTTCAAGGTGGTTTACTGACGTCTGTCTTGACATTTTAAATTGTGCCAGCATTTTTTTAAATAACTGCTTTTTTGTCCCTTTATATTTTTAAAATATTTTAACTTCGATATTTATTTAGTCTGTTCGTTCTTTCTTGATTTCTTATTCGAATTTATTGGCAAGAATTAGAAAATCCGATTTTCGAGATAGAATTAATTATATGTGGCTGTTGGATTCAAACGGCATTCTGCGACCTCTTGTAAATACTGGCGCTTCTAGGTATAAATACATAGCTTGCTAATGCGCTTTATAATAAATAACGATTTGATGATTTTTTTATAAGTAATTAAACAATATGTTACGACCGTTGATGCATTTTTTAATACATTTACAACACGTGTTAATTGTTAACATAATGTAGACTACAACTAACCCGTATATTAGTTTCAAAATAAAATCGATTTATTATATTCAGGACACGCCGTATCCTCATTATGACTCGGGTTAACAACTCATCGTCCTTACTCATTCGTTACAGTCTGTGTATATTTACCAGCAGCAATTGAAAATAAGTGATTGGCAAACGTGAATCGAAACAGATTACTTCGATTATTATCGAGTCTATTTATAACCTTGGAGTAATCGAAATTTGTCGTTTAACTATTTTTCTATAAACAGCGGAGAGTTGTTTTTTTTTTTTTTTAACGATACCACAATACCACGGTAAAAAGACTTTATTGAAAGGCTAATTTAGTATGACGGTGGTTTAAGTGAGGTAGAGATAAACGGTAGCCGGTTTTTCGGTAACTCGACCTTTATTCAAACGATTGCTCATTTTTATGCAAATAATATGCCTTTACGACCTTAAACTCTTACATATTTACAGTAAATTATAATAAATAAGGGACAATTAGATGCTTTTATACTATGTTTGTACTCTTGTAACGAAACATTTTTATTACGAGGTATATGTTTTGCTTTCTTTTTCGGAACCAAGTTCCTTATGGAACTTGCTCATTACAACGTCTGGAGCCCGGGAGTGAATCCGAATTAAACACCGTCACAAAAAACCGACCTTCACGAAATCCACCGATGACGCTAACTTGAGTAAAACTTGACCGATTTAGTCGAAGTTTAGTACACATGTTCATTTTACCAATGCCCAGGACAAGTTTGTTGGACAATGTTATCCGCCCAAGAGTTCGCGCGCAACGCTCGCGTAAACGTAAGCTTCAAATGTAAAATTGGAATTTTAGGACGGGAAAATAATCTAACTTCATCTGTTCGATGAGGCGAACATTTTTTTTTTAGTAAAACCAACAGCGACACCGCTATGAAGTGTTGTGTAATCGCTAAATTTATTAAAGCGGACCTAAACATTTAAAATAGAGAGAAAAACGGCAGGTACCGAAGTGCGCCAGCCCCCCTTCGGATTAGAAAAAGGTTACGGTCGAAGTGCGCCAGCCTCTTAGTCTAAAGTGTCTGAAGGGTGAGGTCAGGTAAGCTTAGGTTATACCTCTTGCACCCCGTCAAAACCCAAAGAACTTTGTAGCGGACTTCGAAATTGGAATCCAACAAGCCGTTCGAAATGTCTTACGCACTTAGGAAAAACTCTGAATTTAGGATTTACTGGTTGAAGAATGTTATATTGAAGATTTTATAAGCCAAAAAAAAACTTCGCAATGATCGATTTTGGGACTATATTGATTTGTCCACGGCTAAATTCCCAATAAAACAATGTGGGATTCAAAGCCGCTTAGCGTTGGTTGTTTATAATAATTAGGTATCTAGATTTGAAATTTGAAAGTCATTTTTAATTTATTTAGGAGTAGGTATGTACATAAATAGATTACACCTTTCAATATGTATTTTGTATTATATTTATTGAATATAGACTCAATTGTATTGTATGTATATTACATATGCAGAAGATTTTAATTTTCATGAGTACGTTTAATGTTAAGTTAATCTAAGCCCTTGTAATAAATATTAGCATTCACTTATAAGTGAGTGTAATTTATGTAAGAAACATTTCTTTAATTTTTAATATTAACAAAATAAATTGTTTTTTCTCTCGAATTTTATATTATTTTCTTAAATTTCTTATGTTTAATGATTAACTTATTTTGATTTTGTATTTTTTTTTTTTTTTCATTTTTAATATTCATACAAATTAAAGTATATCTTCTGACTGAATTTGGATTTCGTTCTTACGAGAACATTCTACAGATTCTCCTATGCTCTGAGATTTGCTAATGATGGCCGTATCATTCTGAGCAGTTAGTTCAAAGTAACTTCAAATCGCTTTATATTTAGTATATGCCAATATTTACAACGATTAGTCCTATAGATTAGAGGATCCGCGTCCGAGGTGGGTGGACTACCTAGGTCGAGAGATAGGATTTACCCGGCGCACTTCGACCGTCCCCTTCAAAAAGGGGCTGGCGCACTTCCCCCGTGACCCGACCTATCCCGGCGCACTTGGTGTACAGCCAAAAAAAACAACGTTTTTACAGATATTTTACGTTCCAACGTTACAATTTTAATAAAATTTCCTTTACATCGTCTAAATTACAACTGAAACAGTCATGTAAAATTTCAACCTGATACAAGCAGAAGTTTTTGTGTTGTGAAGTGATACATTTTATAATATTTTAAATTGAGTAGGCCATACACTACAACCATACTCTTTAACTATCAACTCGTCATTATTAACTTTTCTATCAATATTCAATACATATTTATTGCAAGATGCACGCTTCAATGATAAAAAATGCTTTTCTTTTAATTTTTCCCTAACTCCGTTAAGTACAAATAGTTAGTTACTTTTAATAATTTTGTCTCTTTTGTAACTCTGTCATGTTATACTTTAGCAGTGTGATTTTATCATTTATAAAATGATTTCGTTCCTATTTTATTTCGTAATTATTTTTTTCCTATTTTTGTTCCTACCGGGTGTCCCGCGACACCACACGTATTTTATTTTTCATATTTTTTTGTCTAGACATTTTTTTATTATTTTTATCTCAGTAATACTCGGTTCGTAAACCGAAGAAGAAGAAAAACTTAGCCAGCTGGTTTTAGTTGACCACATAGTTCTGGTATTTTCGTTCTCAGAGAGAATACTGTTGAAGTTCTTGCAATAGTGCTAATCTCGGAATGTGTTTAGAAAAGAGAAGAAGGTCTGTGTTATTGCAGATCTCGCCCACTTGTGGTTGGTCTCGAGGTGGGAGACGTGTGTTCCGCTTATGGGCAGGAGCCTGTTTAAAGAGAGAAGGCTACCAGGTGTCGGTAAGTAGGTAACGGAGAGACGCCGACCAAGGTCGAGCATTGAAAATGTCACGCAGTGCCGCCCAATACCTGCACCTTCTTTTATAAGGAATAAGTCCGAGGGCCGAGGGGGACTGACGTTTCCTTGCCTTTCAGACTACTGTAGGAACGCCGAGAGAATGTGCGTGGAAAAATCGATCTTGGGTCGAACTTTTAAACTAACTATCGACTTCGCTTCTAGATATATCGATGTTCCTCTAGGCAGAGTCCCCTCTAGGTGTGTCGACCTTTTCTACCTTGTTTAAAAAGTAACATTTTTTTCGGCACATTTTCACAATGCCCGACTTTAACATCTCACTGCTTTAAGAGTTCTTATCCAAATCAAACCAAATTCACAGGGTTTTTAGAACTCATATAAATGTAGAAGCCTACTTAGTTTCAAGTCAAAAAGTTAATTAGTTTGATGTTAATTAACGGATTGAATGGGATCTGATATCCAAATGAACCCAATGAAAGTTATTATTAAACATTATTTTTAACATTTGTTGATACATTATTAGAAAATAATAAGTAATATTATTATGCTATCAAAGTAATAGTTTTAAACGCATGATATCTTACTAATTTTAAAACTTAATCTGATTATAGATTATAAAATAATATTTATTTTTAAAAATGTATAACATTTTTAAGAAAACATTAAGTATATAAATTGTATTAAACATATTTAAAATAAATTCGTTTCTTTGAAACGTATTTTTTTCTTTATTTTTTTGTTAAGGTTTTGTCTTATAAACCAGTCCTATTATTTTAATCCATCTTTGCTATCAAAGAAATATTTTAAAACGCATGATGTCTTACTAGTTTTAAGCAGCACTGTAATCTTTATCTGAATAATATGTTCTCTAAATATTGATAGGGCATGAGCTACTTAACGGGCAGGTAGGATTTAGGATTATAAAAAGCGGAAGGATGAAGGAATGGGATTAGTTACTTTTGGGTGGTGATTGACCTTAGTTTGGATTGGGATAAACCCTTTATTTTTTAAAGAAGTGCAATCTTACATAGAAAATTGTAAAAATTTATACATATTTGCAAGAAAATAATCTCATAATACAAGCCGCTTTCCTTTCAACAAACTGTTTAGCTAAAAATGAAAAAAAAAAAAAAAAAAAAAAATCAACATATGTTTCAGTCATTCTTAGGACAATCGCTTTGTCGATAACATCTTATATATCCGTGATCATATCTTTCGTATTTGGCATCTCCTTGGAAAATTTGAACTGGCACTCTTACTTGGATTTCTCTGCTCAACGTTTTGTTTTTATCTGTAAGTACATAAAATTACTTACTTTGGTACATACGAGTACATCCCATCTCAACGTATAGTTTTTTAGTGCGTGTTTCACATTTTCGCCTAATTTTCAATTGTCATATATAAATAGTTCTATTGTTATCCATTAAATAATGGATAACAATAGAAATATTTGTAAAAGAAATTGCGTTTTAAAATATTACTTTGATAGCATAATAATATTATTTATTATTTTCTAATAATGTATCAACAAATGTTAAAAAATAATGCTCAATAATAATTTTCATTGGGTTCATTTGGATATCAGATCCCATTAAATTCGTTAATTAATGTAAAACTAATTAACTTTTTGACTTGAAACTAAGTAGGCTTCTACATTTATATGAGTTCTAAAAACCCTGTGAATTTGGTTTGATTTGGGTAAGAACTCTTAAAGCAGTGAGATGTTAAAGTTGGGCCTTGTGAAAATGTGCCGAAAAAATGTCACTTTTTAAAAAAGGTAGAAAAGTTCGAGTACCTGGAGGGGACTCAGCCTAGAGGAATAGCGATATATCTCGAAGTAAAGTCGATAGTAAGTTTGAAACTTCGACCCAAGATCCATTTTTCCACGCACATTCTCTCGGCGTTCCTACAGTATCTGGGGTGGCTTTCGAGAGCGATTTCTAACATTTTTACTTCACCTGGCAGTTTTCTAAAAAGACTGAATCGAAAACATTGTAGGGACATTGGCAAAAGACACTTTTATTAACTAGCGAAGAGTCCGAAATACCCTGAACCGGTAAAACATATCCAGGAAGAAAGTGTAGAACACAACGAAGTGAACTTATTCTTGCCTTGTATTGTATAATTGTTCAGGTTTGATAAATCGAATCTAGCAACCGATTTTTTACTTTCTCGTATAAAGAGAAAGTATTGTGGTGGCGCAAAAATTCTATTTAGCAAGATTTTGATGGATTTACCCGTTTTGAGGTCCCCTGAGTTCAAAAAAGTGGTTTTTAAAAAATGTCTGTCTGTCGTCTATGCAGACAATTTTGACGAAATTCGTCTTACATGTTCGAAAAAATCATACCCGAGGCGATATCGAGAAATGAATATTAGCTCCAAATTCTGGGGTACTACTCCCTAAAAACTCTGAAAAAACAAGGAAAAAATTATTTATCGAAAACGGTTCCTACGATTTTTATTTAAAATTTTTTACAATGTAATCCATTTGAATATGAATCTAACGATATAAGCCGTTTCCCAAGAAAAATCTAGTTCCTGAGAAAATAGTTTTAAACGTGGATGGAGAGGTCGAGTTCGATTCCCCGCCGAGGAGAAGTTATTTTTATGATAAATTTTGATGAAATGTTCAATAATAATTAAATGTACCTACGAAAACTAATAAATGGAAAACACTGGGCTAAGTAATTATGAACTCGTATGTGAGAAAGTTTATCTGAGTTGTCTTAGACCGATTTTTCGTTATGACAATGGAATGGATTGAATGGATAGTTTATGTAACTCTGACTTGGATAAATATTAACATTTAACTGTGAGATAAAAATAGATTTTATTCTTATAAAGTAAGTTATTGCAATGGTTTGATAATCATGTGATATTGCTCGGAGTTTGGAAAGAGAAAAGTTTTGGATTATTTAATTTTTGACGACCTTTAAACAGAATGTAAGTAAAATGGACGGTGCTGCGATGTGAGACATAGAACAGAACATTGCTTTGCTGTAATGTAAGTAAAATGGACGGTGCTGTGATGTGAGACATAGAACAGAACATTGCTTTGCTGTAATGTAAGTAAAATGGACGGTGCTGCGATGTGAGACATAGTACAGAACATTGCTTTGCTGTAATGTAAGTAAAATGGACGGTGCTGCGATGTGAGACATAGAACAGAACATTGCTTTGCTGTATTTGTTTCGGCCTTATTTAGTGTGAGTAGTACAAAAGCGATTCCATGTTTGAATAGACAAGACAAGGTAAGAGACTTATTAGTTGGTGTCTGATTGGCGACAGGTTGAGAATTGGGCTGTGTGACAAAGGTACAATCAAGGTGGTTAATTTGTCACGATTACACGCAGGTAAGCAACGTGGAATGTTTCAGTAAGACGGAACGGAAACTTGATGTGTTTACGTTTCTCTTTGTAGTCGACTTGCTACGCTCCAAGGTTACCTCATTCTTCTAGCCCCAAGGTTTTACTCACGGATTCCTCTCACATATTTTAATAATTAACAGCTGTTTTACCGACTGCATAGTACGCAGGACTCTTTCATGCGCGTTTAATCGAAAAACAAGGTGGCGCCATCTGACGTAAACAAGCGTTAGTATTCATGAACGGTGATTATACCTAGTGGAATTAATTAGATTGTGAATATAAGTTTTGTAAACAATCTGATATTTCATGAGTTCAGTGTCTAGTGAAAGATTTTTTTTTTTTAGTACATACTTCTTCGCTTTTGAATACGAGATTATTTTAATCTTGTATTCAAAAGCCAGAAGATATTGTCATTAAATAATTTAATGAAAAAACCCGAACTTGAAAAATGTCGTTTATTTATATAGACGACGCCATATTAACAAGACAAACTTTTTTTAAATGATCTTTAGGACGAGGTCTTTAATTAGATTTAATTTATTCCGTAGAAGATTTACGACCTAATGAAGATTAAATAAATACGCATTTCTTTTTTCTTTTCTTTTTTTTAAGGGGATGAAAACAACGTATATATTTTTAGTTTTGTTATACGAACAATGGAAAAATTAATCTGATGTAAATAAAGGGTGAAAATACCGTTTGTGCATTTAAAAAAAATCAGGAATCCTATTTTAAAAGACTTTTTAATCTCGATGGTTCTAGTTAAATTCAAGTACACAAGAGCTTTTTTATACTGGGAGGTCGAAATATGGGCAATTTTAGCTCAATCAATCCCTTTTGCAGCTATTCTATAATTAAAAACATTTTTAATTGCAATTTAAAACTTTATTATTCTGCGATACGAATTTAAGGCTGCACGTGCCAGAGAAATTTCCTAAAGGGTGGTTAGAGGTGGGTTAATAGTGGTTATAGGTGGTTAGTGGAGGTTAGAGGTGGTTAGTGGTGGTTAGTGGAGGTTAGAGGTGGTTATAGGTGGTTAGAGGTGGTTAGTGGTGGTTAGAAGTGGCTCTAAATCTTGGCCTGGCACGTAGAATATGAATTTACCCGTATTCAAATTATATGTAAGTATACAGGGTGGTCCAAAAGTCTCCCCCCCCCCCCCCTCTTAACTTTTGAACGGTTTGAGATAAATTAATGAAACTTGGGGGATCTCTACCATGCAAAGGGAAGTTTGTTTTCATGCAATCACCCACTAGGGGCAACCACCCACTTTGCCCCCAGGGCACCCAACTTCAAAATTTCAAATTGGAGCGTATATTTTTGATAGCATATTTGGATTCTACGGTAAAAAATAATAAACTTTTACTTGAAACTATTTTTTCTTTCTCCAATATTTTGCCCCCTACAGGGGGGCAAAGATTGCAAAATAACCCTTCCGGAATAGTAAAAAAATAACACTGAGATCGTTATAAAATCTAAACGGTTTGAAATAAAGTCATGGAACTTGGAGATCTGTACCATGTAAAGGGAAGTGTTTAATCATCCACTCGCGTACTAGGGGTAACCTCCATTTTGCCCCCAGGCGCTGAAATCTACGATTTTTATACCTTTGCCTCCTTATTGGGGGCAAAATATTAGAGGTAGAAAAAAAAGTTAGAAGTAAAATATTTTTATTTTTTGCCGTAGAATCTAAATCTGCTATAAAAAATATACATTTTAGGACAACATTTTGAAGTTAGGTGGTCTGGGGGCAAAATGGGAGATTGCCCCTACAGCGCGGTTGCATGAAAACAAACTTCCCTTTACATGGTACGGATCCCCTAAGTTTCATTAATTTATCTCTAACCGTTTAGATTTTACAACGTATTATCGGTAGGGTAATTTTGCTATCTTTGCTCACCTATAGGGGGCAAAATATTGGGAATAGAAAAAAAAGTTTCAAGTAAAAGTTTATTATTTTTCACTGTAGAATCCAAATATGCTATCAAAAACATACACTCCAATTTGAAATTTTGAAGTTGGGTGCCCTGGGGCAAAGTGGGTGGTTGGCCCTAGTGGGTGATTGCATGAAAACAAACTTCCCTTTGCATGGTAGAGATCCCCCAAATTAATGAAGTTTCATTAATTTATCTCAAACCGTTTAAAAGTTAAGAGAGGGGGGGGGGGGGGGAGAGACTTTTGGACCACCCTGTATAACACTCAAAACTGCCCTGTGCGATAATCCTAGCAACCAGAATTTGTCGTAGGCGCAAATGAAAATTGATTATCCACGTACATTTATATACATAGTAGGATCCGATGAACACTCTAATAAAACAATAGTTTGTTAAATAATTAATGGAAGACTTTAATGGTTGATTATTTAAAGATTAACGATTGTTTAAGTTGTGTCGTTATACTTGACTATTGTCACCGATTTACTTAATGAAAATTTGAAATTGTTAGGTTTAGAATGAGTTATGTATTAACTTGTCATTTATTCGAGCGGAACTCTTATGTATCTGTTGACAACGAGTAACAGTAACTCTTCTCAGTTCTTCCTCAACTATTATATCAAATAACAAAATACCAACGCTACGAGTAATATAAGCCTCATCAAACGTTGCCCCATTCATTTCGGACAGGGCTGTATTCTATAGTCTTACGGATTAATTCTTTCGCCAAGTTTTTTTTTTTTCAAGACTAAAAAAAAGTAGGACGTCTTGACGACGTTGTATTCCGTATCTGAGATCTCGGTCGTCTTTTGAAGGCGACCCCATTCACTGGACGTCGGCTCAATGTGACGCGGCAGACAGGCACGCTTATCTTTTTCTCCCAGCTTCCAAGGATAAAACTTTTTTTTGTCGGAATCTAAGGGTCGTTTTTTTAAAAAAAATCATAGTGTCTATTTATAGTCGACAGGCATCCCGTTTACAATATATGTATATATATATATATATATATATATATATATATATATATATATATATATATATATATATATATATATATATATATATATATATATATATATATAACTACAAACACTTAAGTCTATAATTTCCTGTCTTCCGAGGGAGAACTGCCTCAGACCCTTTTTTTGAGCAAGCGGTATTTGTTCAAGTCTTAATTTTATTCTTTTTTTTTGTTTTCTTATTCCCGTACGAAATCAGTTCGGAAGCATAAATCTTAAAGAGTGTCGGCTATATTTAAAATATAATTAATTTAAGTTTGTCGTAATTACAGTCTGTTGTTATTCGACAGTAAAAACCGATATAGTTAGAAACCGGTATGCTCAAAGACAACAAGACTTATTTGTTTTGCCTTCTAAAATAATAAATTGCACCGGTATTTCATTTATTTCTTTGTTTATTCTCTGTAAGCTTATCTATTTTTAAGAAAACAGAATTGGTTTTCGTTAGCTAGATTTAAAATAACCTAATTTGAAAGTTGTAATTATCTGTCAATCAAAATAAATCAAAGTAAGACAGTTAAAGGCTCTACAAGTATGCCAACAAATAAATAGACAAATTAAAGCTTTTATTTTCCTTTCATTTTTATAGATTAGTCATTCATTCCTTATATAGATTTAATGCACATTCTACATTCTAGCAATTTACCTACGAATGCTTTACTATTAGTAACAATGATGACAAATTCAACGTTATATGGTTTATCTATAGACAAGAGTATCAACAGTGCTAGCACTTCTATCTTACATTTCAATGATTCAAATATTTATTTTTAGTAGTCATCATCTATGAATTATTTCAATAGATCTGCTAAATAATCGAGAAGGCGATTTAGGATTTCGTCACGGACCTGCGCAATGGATAAAAGCCGTTCCAACCCGACTTGTGACAGTATTTCGTACCGTCCTTCAAACAGTTCCGACCCGCGCAGGGATCGTTTGCGAACCGTTTACTGTTCGGTCTAAACGATCCTCTGACTCTCTGACAATACCCCATGATTTTTTAAGAGAATTGTTGTGTGACCGTGACCGAGGCTTACTTCAGAAGACGTGGAGACGAACTTTAGGTTATAAAGGAATGATTTTATCTGTAAAACACTGAAATCCCGCTCTCAGTCAAACAGTGCAGCCAATTTCTTGGTAACTATTGTGACGTAACTATCGTGACCGATTGCTGGGACAAGCCTATTTATTAAATTCCCGACAAGTTACACCGAAATAAGAAAGACATTATATTTAGTATCACAATGTACATTATATTTCCTATCTAGGATCATAGTTAGAAAGTCAAAGAAAAATATTTATTCAACATTTTTCAGCATGTTAACTAAGGTTAAAAGGGGCTGGGACGTAACTATCGTGACCTTTTAGTATATATAAATTTAAATTTCTCCTCCCTAAAAAGGATATTTAAGAATCTGACTACTCAATATCATTATACCCAAAATGACGAATTTAATCTATAGAAAAATGTCTGTGGGGTTGTAGATTTTTTAATTATGAGGAGTGCAAATAATTAATTTTTTTAACTGGAGGACAGTGAAAGTGTCACTTTTTTGAAAATGACCCTTCTACGCCATTGTCAGGCCCCATTCAGTTCTAAACACACATTTTTTTTTCATTTTTGTTTTGGCGAGGAGCCCCCTGCCTATTCCTTAGCTACGCCACTGAATGTAACGAACTTAAAATTATTCCTAATGTGTCACGAGTATGGAATTTTGAATTGTTGTGTTTCATTTGGTTACTGAAATTTTTGTGATGTTTCCATGTTATTCAATATGGTCAATGTTAATTTACAGGAGAGAAACTGACAGATAAATCATATTAACGAACTCATATTAAACTCTTACATTTCTACTTTTAATGGAATTTTTTAAATAAAATGTGTTATTTAACTATTTTTATTTGCTTACTCTTAATCTCATTATTTTAGCAAAAAAATTATATTATGTTTTATTTTATATTATACTAAGTGTAAAAGATGATTTTTTAATGAAACTTATCAGCTACAAAACAACTTAATCATATGTATTTGTTTTTTTAGCGCATCTTAGTTACACTCCAAAATTCGTCCCCACCAAACAACTTTTCCTGTAAGAACAAACTTGCCCCCAGAAACCCTTAAAACTCTCTTTTTTCTCTTAAATTTTAAAAAATTCCCCGGGGGTGGACCCCAAGCTTTATTTCTTATAATGGGCCCTGATGCTAACATGCCCAGGGGCCCGGAAATGCTCTCAGCGGTCCTTTTGCAGTTTCTAGTTTGTTTCCATGTATCACGAAACCTTACCATACCATTGTGATTTAAACTCAATGATTTTATTCAAGTCGTAATTAAATTTAGTTATTGGAAAGATTTTGAGCCGTATTTCCTTTAAATGTATTCATAATGTAGGATTTTTCTTAACTTTGTCAAGAGTAAAACACCAATTTCTATTCAAAATTTATACATTTTTCCCCCGGACCCCTCTTTTTCTTGGGGGGTATTCCATACCCCGAAATCCCCACGGTGTTTGCATATCTGGGATGCCCCCCCGAAATTAGGTCCAGGATCCGCCACTGCTGCATGGTTGGAACAAACCTTATAAAGCACACTGTTTTGGACCACTAGTTATCACTTATTGTCTATTGGAAAAATAATCGAATAAATCCCTGGCGTAGATACTGTGTTTGAATTGGCATTAATGATTGCCGATGAAATGTACGTTTGCTCACAACTTAACATTATACTTACATTTTTATCACTGACAATAACCCATTGCTTATTCTTATCATTGTAAACAAAAGCACCACTTGAATAACTTGTTCTAGTGAGAAATTATTAGTTTTATTACGGAAGCTATAATAATTATAATTGATACGTTGAAAGCGGTGTGTAGGTACATTAGTACAAAAGTTGGGAATGCGGATGTCGTTCCTCAACCATCTTTTAGTAAATTCATTATTAAAAATAATTATAAATTATATACACATCTCAATTATTAAAACTGAGTTGTTTTATTCTGTTTTTTTTTTTTTTGTTTTTTTATAATACATATTATTATTATAAAAAACTACTTGAAAAACAGGTCCGGCAAGAAAAAAGCTGCAGGGGCACGTCTCTTGACAATAATATTATTCTGTTTTTCTTTCCTTTTTACAGTTTATAGACTCGGAACCAAAACAAAAAACTGCTTAGAAAGTTATGTGGTGTTTTTAATTGTGAGATTGGTTTCTATATGGTTACCAGAGCTTAGAACGGAATGAATAATGTATGCTAATTTAACGAATGTATATGAATACGTGGTTCGCATTGCCTCATTCTTAGACTCGACATTAAGTAATATGAATTTATTTCTCATATGAATACACCTGAAGAATTACGTATTCATCATCAGTTAATAACTATTATTTTGTTATTAATAAATGATTAAGTGTAATATAATATGATATATAGGAATAATTTCATTACTTTCCCTTTATATGTCTGGTACAGAGTGGATGGATAGGTGGGTAATACACTTGGCAATGCTACGGTGCAAGTTTCACAGCTTCACTTGCCTTGTTACGTCAAAATCCTCTTAATACTACTAACAAATACTTAGTCAACACTTGTCTAATACCTGCGTTTTTACTCCATCATTATTTTCTGTTTTTTCAACGCTGAAATAGTTAATTACGCATTAAGGGAGTAAAGTAAGTGATTGTAGCCTGAGTTGGTTCGAGTTGCAAGTTGCTGGGGCCAAGCCGGTGCAACCGTAATCTTTACTCCCATAACCAAGCCCAACGAGTTAATTACGCATTAAGGGAGCAAAGTAAGTGATTGTAGCCTGAGTTGGTTCGAGTTGCAAGTTGCTGGGGCCAAGCCGGTGCAACCGTAATCTTTTCTCCCATAACCAAGCCCAACGAGTTAATTACGCATTAAGGGAGCAAAGTAAGTGATTGTAGCCTGAGTTGGTTCGAGTTGCAAGTTGCTGGGGCCAAGCCGGTGCAACCGTAATCTTTTCTCCCATAACCAAGCCCAACGAGTTAATTACGCATTAAGGGAGTAAAGTAAGTGATTGTAGCCTGAGTTAGTTCGAGTTGCAAGTTGCTGGGGCCAAGCCGGTGCAACCGTAATCTTTTCTCCCATAACCAAGCCCAACGAGTTAATTATCGCTCGGCTACAAATGATTTTTACTCCCGAGCTACGTACAAGATTTTATCTGCCGAAGGGAGAAAAAAATAATTTACTAAGATTTTAATTTTATGATAAATATATATATATATATATATATATATATATATATATATATATATATATATATATATATATATATATATATATATATATATATATATATATTTAATATTAAGAATTCATTAAATAAGTTTAATCTCGATAAAATTATTTGAATTTCAATACTAAAAATAGATGGAAGAATCAGGTAGGAGCATTGATTGAATAGTATTGACAACTGATGTATATATTAGTAAATATGGATTAGTTTATCTACATTTAGAAATTATGATTTCACTTTTAACTTGTTTGTTAGTTTTACTGATGAATCACCATGACAACCGTTGTGGAGGTTACATGAAATGTGTGAGGATGACATTACAGTTTTAGACATTAAACTAAAGTTAGTAAATGAAATTGTGTATTTAGCACACCAAGTTTACTTATTTTTGCTTTATCTAGGGCAACCCTGGAGGGAATCGTGAGGGTTGATGATTCTCTGTTGACAGGGTACAATGAATAATTTTAGTTTTTTTCAGTTTTAGTTAGAAGACCAATTGCATCTTATAATGTTATCTATAATACATACTATATATGTACCTATAATACTGGAGGTTCTACATGATTTTAGTTTTAGTGATGAACTTTCATGGCTAAAAATTAATTAATTCTGTTATTCAGTTGAGCGCTCATTTCGAAAAATCAGTTTGATTGCTGATAATGTTGATGTGTTTTGGGAGCTCATATTTAGGAGGTACGTAAAGTCTCGTTAATCCGGATTTGATAGGACGGGACACTGTCCGGATCACTGAAATCCCGGAATAAACGGAATCAAATAACTAGTTTCAGCTGGGAAAAACCTATTAAAATCTATGTATTTTGTATTTATCATAAAAAATGCAGTTTAGTCTGAACGTAGGTCTACTTTTTATACCTGCAAATTAATTTAAGATAATATAAACAGGTCAAGTGTGTGCTAGTCAGCACACAGCGAGGGTCCGTAGGCCACACTGTAAAGTGTTTAACTGTAAAGTGTATAAACAGTGTTATTTTAGAATGCTAAAAAGCTTACCTTGAACTATCCTAAGGGTCTGATATTCTCAAAAAAGAGATATCAAGAAAAGAAACGAAAACAAATGTTAGGTTATAGTTGAACAGTAGTAGTAGTGTAACCTACACGCCTCCGTATATTAGTATTAGTAGTTCTGGTCGAGTTCCTGCTTCAGTCCGGGAACTGTTTTCACGGTTCTAGGACTGTCTCAGAACCGTTCGTCTTTCTGTTGGAACACGGGACTAAAAGTTCCAGAACCGTCCGAGAAGCGTGTAGGAACGGTCTTTCGATACTGCGCATGCTCCCGACAGTTCTAGAACCGTCCGAGGCTCTGTTGGAACAAACCTATTATTTTATTTAAAAAAATATTATTTTATTTTTTATTGACAAAATACGTTTTTTATAACTTTGGTCATTTAGATGTATTTATGTGGTTGTACTCCGGTTCTGTGGCAAAAAAAATACTTTATCAGAAGTTTGTTTATGTGTTTTGAGAATATCAGACCCATAGAATAGTTCAAAGTAAGCTTTTTAGGATTTTAAAAAACACCATCAATAGGGTACTACTTAAACTATACAGTGTGGCCTACGGACCCTCGCTGTGTGCTGACTAGCACACACTTGACCTGTTTATTAATTATTACGTCCTCATACCAAGGGCGGATCCAGCCAATTTTAAAGGGGGGCTGGACTCTCTTTGAGGGGGGTCCGGGAAAATGTTTGTTGTTTAATTAATTGAAAACGTCTTTTCAGACTATTCCAAGAGCATCTAAAATGTTATTTTATACCAATAAATTTAAGTTTTTTATGAACGTGACGTGAAGACCTGGGTATTTTATTTAAACAAATTTAGATTTGAATAATATTTTATTAGTAAAAGTTGTACATTATATAAAAGATTAATGTTTTATTTTAGTACCGTTACGTGAATTAACAAAAAAATTAAGTACGCCAAATGTTTTGAGTTCAACAGAAATTAGCTGATAGAATTAGGTTAAATAAAAATAATAGGGTATCTAACAGTCCAGTCGATAAGTACAAAAAATATAGTCTTCCTTGCGAAAGGTCGGGTATCTACAAATTTTGGATATGTTGTTAGGGCCAATGCCACAAGTAAAATTCCAATGTTGAGAAAATACCTTAGCCTTATACATTTGGAGATAAAGTCGGGTGAAAGTTGACCAAAAAGTTGGAAAAGTCTTAATATCAAAACCTCTCTCAAATTTTGGAAGTTTAATAAGCAGAAAAAATACGAATAAAAATTTTCTCACTTTTTGATCAATTTGACCCTCACTTCATCTCTGAAGGCTAAAGGATTCTATGTCTAAAGACCATACGACGGTTATTTTTGCAGAATTTTTTCAGAAGGTAGAAATTTATATAGTATTTATCTTTCAAAAATAACCTCCCGCAATGAATTAAAAGTGGAAATAAAATTACAAACATTCTGTGATTTTTGCGGCGCCCCTGTTAGGATGTCGCGGCTCCCCAGGGCCCCGTGGCGCACACTTTGGCGCTTTACAGGAACTTTTGGGTTAATCAGCTTTTGCATATTCTGGTTCTAGTGAGAAAATATGTATAAATAATAATATATAAGATGAAATAATAAAATCCCTTTTGGCCAATTTTGAAGCCCTTCAAACATGGCGCCCAGGGTAGGCTGTCCCCTTCCTATAAATGATATTTTGCCCCTACTTTTTTGCTTTTACTGTAATTAAATAACAATTAAAAAAATTAAATGGCCAGTTTGGCTCCCCCTTGTGGTTGGCGGGGGCCTTCCTCGCCACCGCCGGATCTGGATCAGTGAGACTACTGCACATCTAAGTATTTTACCCTTTTCCACACCATAGACTTGAGAGTTTCAGCGACGTGACTGATTTGCCAACAGTCGATTAGCAATTTAGCTTAAAGCTGTTAATAAAACTGAGAAACGAAAAAGCGTTTTACCGAATACCGCTGTTAAATCTTAGCGTGTTTTTTCCCCCCTGTTTGTTCTAAGTTACGAGCATGTAGTGTCGGATGACCGAGCTCCAATTGAACTGGTCCAAGCCGACACCGGGATATTGCTGACATTTCCTTTGTGTCACGGAATACTTATTACTAATAGTTTACCCTTGTTTACTCGCAGCTTGGGTGAAAACAGCGCATTGTTATCGCTTTATGACTGCGAGTCGAAAACACCGGACCGTTTCTTTTCTTATTGTGTCGCCTTTAGACAATTCAGTTGAGTAAATAACCAGGAAGAAGACTTGCTTAAACAGAAGCAATGTGGAAACGATGCTGGTATTTTCAGTGCAACCTCTGTATAATGGCTGCGGTTTTGTCATGTACCCTGTTTTTACGAGTACTCTTCTTTTATTATGCAGGTACTTTTACACTATTATTATTTGCGTTTGATAAAGTCGCGTGAAAGCCTCTTTGTACGTTAGATAATGCTGCCGTTGGAACTTAAGTTATGGTGGTATATGGCGATTCGTTTCTTTTCCTCTACCGTAAACTGTACTTGAACGTCTTGCACAAGAATCTTGTCGTTTAAAGTCATGTTGAAGGAAAAGCCCTTATACTACCCAAGTGTTTGAACGCTCGACTCTTTTTTTATACTACATTAATATGAAGCGGTTTGCAACGGTAACCTGTATGTTGACTTAAGTGTAACTAGTAGGTATTCTTACTAGATATACTAGCTATAGATTGCCTTAGAGTTAACTTAAGACTTACTTTAATATTCTAAGTGTATCATAGCGTCAAGCCATTTTACCTTTTTCAAGTTGCCAAAGTTGCGAGTTGATCGGTTTGCTGGAGTTTTAACTGCAGCAAGTAAGTCGGATAACAAGTCGACCAACATGGTAAAGAGGAATGGAAAAAACCGGTATCAGTGAACGATACTTCGCTTTACATTCTTATAGATCTCACTTATTCCTTTTTAAACAAATTGTAATAAAGTAAAAAACACTGTATCAACAATAAAAAAAACAAAAAAAAAACAACACTATATAACAAATAACGAATGTCTAAACAGTTAACTAAAAGTTTTCTTTCTTAAATATGTAGATTTTTTTTTTTAACTTTTAGTAACTTTTTTTTTTTTTTTTCTTTTGGGTTTTAGTAACTTTTAAAGCTAAAACACCTCAGTATATATATATAATCAATATATATACAATATATATATATATATATATATATATATATATATATATATATATATATATATATATATATAAACAAAAAAACAACAATTAACAAATATTAACGTTTAACTAAATAAAATTCTGATAATTTCACAATAAACAGTTTGGTAAAAACGATTTATTTTATATAGAATAAAGACTAGAAAGAAACTTTTAGTGTTTTATATTAGATACGTAACTCCGATGTCCAGATTAATACAAACAACACACGACCTTATCTCCACCGTGTCTAGAGACCTAGAGACGAACTGAATAATTAAGTTGGTACTTCTTAATAGTTATTTAGTCAAAGTCATTTATATTCTAAAACAACATAGGGGAGTAACAATCTAATGAAGTACCTACTAATGTATATTATATATATGTATGAATGTTTTAAACTTTAAACCGTGGTAATTTAAGAAAAAAATGTCTTCAGAATGCGACAGTCTACGCTTAGATTCGAATGAGTAATATTATGAAAATAAAATTACATGGATTAAAATAGCAATAAAAATGCAGCCCTCGGCCGGTAATGGAAGCCCGGATCCGTGCGTTTGCACCACGTTGCTCTTACCACTGAGCAGTGATTTTTACCACAAGCTTTTTTCAGCATTTCTGTCTTTTTCTCCACCATATTTCCTGTTATCTGATTTTTTTTTTTTTTAAAAAGTCTTTGAGATGAGAGCATTGATCCGAGGTTTGGGAGATGGATTCGAGTCCCTCGCAAATTTTAAATCGCCTTGGTTTTATATAAGAATGTAAAAGAATTTGCATTTTTTCTCCGTGAAATTAGTTTAGAAGTCTTTAATATGACATCGGATCTTTTTTTAAAAAACAAGTTTTCTTTTGAGCAAGCGCTTTAAAACGATTTATTCTCGACCCCGAAACTAATTATTGACCTGATGCTTAAATTATAGGAGAGAAGAAAAAAGTTAGGGAATATCGGTTATTTAAGTTTAGTGAGACGCTTATCTCATATTAAATTTGTTGGAATTCCAAGAGTTTCAAATCATCGAGTTATTTCGGTCCTTGTTTAATGTTATAATTCTTGACGAGAACTTTATTTTTATGAAAAAAATTAACTTGTAGATTACGAGTGCGTCTCGGACACAATAATATACTTAGTACATATAAATTTATTTAATCTTGTTTTAAAATTAAATAGAAGTATTTACTCTTCGGAAAAGAATTAGTTATGTAGTATAGAAGTATAACAGGTTTGTTCCAACGCCCTTATTTGTACCGCCCTTTGGATCGTCCCGCGGATCGTTCGGGAATCGTTTAAGACAGGATTTATACGCATGCGCTTACATTGTACTTTAACCCTAGAATACTTATCTTTAAAAAACATCCTTTATTACTTATCATACGTCACTTTGACATACAACTAGAAAATAATTAGTAAATATTTATTTTGAAGCCACCAGATAAAAAGTTTCATGAGTGTGCATGAGTGCAACATCGGTCGACATCAAGCCCTACCACTTACGCACACGAGTGTGCACACAACACTGTTTTTCGTTCACACAGGTTATTGTGAGTGTGAAGAATGTAAATAGACTCTACGAAAAAGTGATATTTTTTATTAGCATTCAGGGATTTATTTTCAATACATTTTTAACTTCTTTAGTTATATAACAACAGAAAGAACATGAAAATCCGTTTTTTTTTATTAAAATTATAAACAATATATATTTGACCAGTTTGGACAAACAATACAGACTAGTTGGTATAGATAATATAGTTATTACCTATACCACCAAAAACTTAAAACACAAAACTATTAATAACATTCGCCTGAAGCAGACTAACTGAGGAAAGATTACCCTGAATATGGGCGCGAAAAAACTAGTGGTATAGTCAATACCACCTTTTTTCAAAAACATACACGTCAAAATGACGTAGATAAGCATTCTAGGGTTAATAAAATCATGTAAGGTTGGAACTTTGGAACTATAATTAGAACCGTATTATTAAAATTCAAGGAAACCTAACAGTTAGGGAACCTTCCTGTTGACTTAACTGCGCATGTCATACAAACTAGTACTTGGTATTGTCAGAGAATCATTTGGACCATATACAGTAAACGGTTTGCAAACGATCCCTGCTCGGGTTGGAGCAGTTTGGAGAACGGTACGAAACAGTGTCACAAGTAGGGTTAGAACGGCTTTAATCCATTGCGCATGCCCGTGACGATCCCGTGGACAAGTACACTAACCTAGTGTAATGTAACCTAACCTAATGTATGTAGGTATCGTCAAATTAAAAAACCCATAAAATATCTCTACGCCGAGGACTTGATGAATTTTCATTAATTTATATCATTGATTTTCTTGGAAATATAACTTATTTTATTTTCCTTTATATTTGACTTATGTGCGACAATCCTATGTATAGTTATTTATAATAATGTGCAAATCAATAAAGTTGCTGTTCAGTCTTCTGTGGTTTGTCTCTTCGAAAAAGATGTGAATCATCGTCGACTCCAAATAACAACAGAAACTGGCTGGCCACATCAATATGAACTTAGTTGATTTTGCTGCTCCCAGATATACGCTTCCAACAAGTGGTAAAAGTAAAAAATCCTTCGAAACGCATTTATACCAGAAAACCAACGAATTTAGGAAATTCCGTATACCTAAGTTGCACATTTTTACTTGGATTGGGTTGCCCTTAAGTAGACAATACTATTGACTATTGATATATAAGTGCAAGTACTACCTTAATATCTTTGCTTAACATTGGTTTTTAAGAAACTTAAATGAATATCTTTCTATACTTGGGTTGAACTATAAAAAAAACCCTACTTAGTAAGTAAATAAAAGAGAAGCCATGCCAAAATATTAATCGTCTAGGGTCTAGGATTACTAACCGATTATCCTTACTTAACGTGGATTTTAACTGTATAGAAAAATAATATCTTTTTTTCTTTGACCATCATTTATACATTTTATATTACAGATATTATTTAATTGATTTGTCAACGTCAGTTTTCAAACTGACGTCCATTCTTGTTCAGGCACTGCAGATAGCCCTTGTGTGTATTCATTATTTTTGGACGTTCTCTCTCTCTCTCTCTCCATATATATATATATATATGTATATATATATATATATATATATATATATATATATATATATATATATATAATACGCAAGAGAAAAATTAACAGGTTATAGACAAAATAAACAGGTCAAGTGTGTGCTAGTCAGCACACAGCGAGGGTCCGTAGGCCACACTATATAGTGTTTAACTGTTAAGTGTATAAACAGTGTTTTTTTAAAATGCTAAAAAGCTTACTTTGAACCATTCTAAGGGTCTGATATTCTCAAAACACACTCTGATAAAGCATTTTTTTGCCACTGTACCGGACTACAACCATATAAATACATCGAAAAGACCATAATTATAAAAAAAACGTATTTTGTCAATAAAAAATAAAATAATATTTTTTTCGAAATTTCCAAAAAGTGGAAGAATGTTCAGGAATTTTTTCAGATTTTTTGCACTTCACATAAGCGAGATAGAGGGGGGGGGGGGGGACACACGTTTCACACCCACTTCAAACTTGCCTACGCTCGCCCTATCAAAGTTATATCCAAAGAATTATATATTTTTGTAATCAGCTCGACGTATCCTTTCATATGATACCCCTCACGGTGTCGAAAAAAAAAATTAAAAAATTTAACCCTTAAGTTTTTTTACCCTAATTTTTTTGAAAAATATTTTTTTAAGTCGCTATATTTTTAAAATATGTGGGTAGGTACAAGACACATACATGCCAAATTTCAAAGTGATCGGACGAAAGGTGTAGCCGTGAGAGCACGCGAGAGGATGGACGGACAGACACACGCAGGAAAATATAAGGGTCCTTGGTTTTGCCTACGGACTCTAAAAAAGCAACAGATACTGTAGCACTTTGGTTGTTCATCAAAATTTAAATATCTATTAAAATGGTATGTTATCTATTTAGGCATGACCACCCCCCCCCCCCCTCCCCCCAAGGCACTAATTCCCTCCAAAAATTATCTTTGATAACCTGGATTATTTGAAAAATCCCCTCAAACTCTGAAAAATACCCCTAAAATATATCCCTCCTCAACAATTATGATGGCTCAAATAGCGCCATCGAAATTCTCTGTAGGCACTCCTTTATCTATTTACTGTTGGAGTTGAATCAGTAAGTACTGAATAAAATGACGAAGTTAGGCCTATTTACTATGTACGAGTAATTCTTTCTTATTGTTTTAATTAGATGTTTTTTTTTTTTTACTTTACTCTAAGGCTAGGCGCACACTGGGGGCAAAACAGTCTGCAGACTTGTTTGCCCCCAGTGTGCGCCTAGCCTTAAGCTAAAGAGGGAAGTTGGGGGAAGAAGAAAGTTTTTTCCATAAAAAAAAAAAGTTGTTTCCTCATGGAAAATATAAATGTTTATCTCTTTCAATTATTTTTTGAAGAATAGATGTGCGAAACGTCAACGGGAAGTGGCAAAATATATTTTTATTATTATTTATAAGCATTGATGCGGTAGTAGCTTGTAATATGTTCAGATGAATCTGAGGAGGTCAAGATTTTTCCTTTTTTTCACGTAGAATTGTTCGAGCAGTCAATCATTCAACACCTTTTCCTGCGACTTTAAACGTATCTTGCAGTTTTAATCACTAGCTCGTCTATTATTATTGTGTAAGGATTACCATCGCACCTGTTCAATGTTATTCAAAGGTCTTAATCATTTCTACTACGCTATCTTACAATGTGGGAATCACAGGATATCTCGCTACAAGGGAAAATACACAATAAAAAAGAAAAAAATTGCATTAGCTTGTAAAAAGATGAGTATCAGGTCGATGTGTAAGTGAAATGCATTCATTATACTATAAAAAAAAAACATGTAATCCCACAGTTGTTAGAATCGAAGGCCAGGCAATTCAGGTAGTTTTCACTTTCCTCGTGAACCGTCATTTTTTCTGATACGGCGAAATCTATTAAGGAATAAGACGGACTTGTGATGGAGCCTGGTGCGAGGTAATGACCTGTTTACACTTTCTATTTATCTTATTGCTTTTGGAGAAGCGTTCGGCCCTCACGTCTGCATTATTAGCGCTTTCGTAAATAATAACATGTGACGGAGAAAATATCGACATTTTTTACTTTCTCATATAAAGAGAAAGTATTGTGATGGGGCGAATATTCGACTTTGAGATTTGGATGCATTTACACGTTTTGAGGTCCCTTAAGTCCAAAAAAGTGGTTTTTAAAAAAATGTCTGTCTGTACAGACGCCTGAAGCGTAAACTACTGGGCCGATTTTGACGAAATTTGTTATACATGTTCAGAAAAACCATACTCCGAGACGATATCGAGAAATTAATTTTAGCCAAATGTGGGGGCGCTACACCCCAAAAACTCTGAACTAACAGGAAAAAAACGATTTTGATTAAAAAATTCTAAAATGTAGTCCATTTAAATACGAACCTAACGATGTGAGCCGTTTTCCCGGGAAAAATCTAATTCCCGAGACAATAACTTTCAACGCGGACGGAGAGAGACCGGGTTCGATTCCCCGCTGAGGAGAAGTTATTTGTATGATAAATTTTGATAAAAAGTTCAATTAATAATGAAATGTACCTATGGAAAACACTGGGCTAAGTAATTATGAACTCGTATATGAGAAAAATTGTTTGAATTGTCTCGGACTATTTTTTCTAAATAAAATAAGTTGTTTGAACAGAGATTTTGTAGGATACTAGATGGATCTTAATCGATGGATTTTTAAGGTGAAAAATAAAAACGAACTTAATCCATTTTTTTCAAAGAAACGTTTCAGCTCTTCTTAGAGCCATCTTCAGTCTTTAATTCTAAATTTAAAACAAACAATCAGTTAAATAACAATTAATTTTATATCACAATTGTTATTAATTGTTATTTAACTGATTGTTTGTTTTAAATTTAGAATTAAAAACTGAAGATGGCTCTAAGAAGAGCTGAAACGTTTCTTTGAAAAAAATGTATTAAGTTCGTTTTTATTTTTCACCTTAAAAATCCATCGATATAGTATCCAGTAATAATTAAAAGGTGTATTCAACATATCAGATATTTTGTGGAACTGTGTAGAATTAGTCAGTTTACCTATGAATAATTAAGTGTGAACTGAGATTTTGTGGCAGAATCAGCCAGTTTTCCCATGCGTATAACTATAATAGTAGAACCACAATCTATTCTTTATTAGAGGTGGCTTAGAAACCTATCTGCATTAAACATTAGCTATTATGGTTTTGCTTTAATCGACAATCTTAAACCACAATAATTCCTCTACACATTTAAGGTGTAATGATGATTGATTTGGATTTTGCATTATCCGATACATGTGTACAGAATTATATTACAGGTCCATTGTCATATTTCTTACAGGCTATACAAATAATCATGTCCAATTCGTTTCCTTTGTTCGAGTTTTCAGCCACTGATCTGAAGATACAACAAAAAATGAACATATTTTCTTAACTTTCTCTTTCCAATTTTCTACTCGGACCCCCATAAAGCATTATCTATCAAAGCCCGCACGCACCTGCACTCTGCGAGTTCGTAGGTTTGGTTCCTTTGATTGTTTTACTTCATTGGTTGAGACACTTAAAGGAATTAATAATTTAAAATGGTTTAACTCATCTTCAAACTAAATATATTTCGCCCTCTCTCAAGGCATATTCATTACACTGGCGAGAATACAACAACTTTTCACGTCTTGTACCAAATACCTTGTGGTAATTGTGAAGAGGTGTATATGGTATATAGGAGAAACCCGACAAACTTGGCGAAATCGCAAAGATCAACACCAGTCTGATGTTAAAGCCAAAAATGATAAAACCGCCTTAAGTCAACACTATAGGAATATGAACCATGACTTTAAATTTTAAAACTCCAAAATTTTAAGTAGAGGAAATTACAATAGAAAAAGATTACTATTAGAAGCACTGTATATATCAAACAATATATTTGGACAAAAAATATAAACCACAAACAAGATGCCAGAGAACTTCACAAATATTACAGTGCCAATTTAAGATTTTCAAATTAAAAATTATTCCCGCCAAACTCGCTGGGTAATCATATGATTGAATTGTAACATATGATCTATATTACCTTCCGAGTGGGTTACCGTTAATTTCCTAATTCGTGTATGGTCGAAAACGTTGTTATTGCTGTGTTAGTTTTATTCCATTACTGTTGACTGATTTCATCTTATTTGTTTATTATCATTTGACGAAGGAATAGATATGTTCCTAATATAATTATCTTATATGTTCAAGACGTGAAAAGATGTTGTATTCTCGCCAGTGTAATGAATATGCCTTGAGAGAGGGCGAAATATATTTAGTTTGAAGATAAGTTAAACCATTTTAAATTATTAATTCCTTTAATCAATGAAGATTCTGTCTCAACCAATGAAGATGCACTCTGCACTTTTATTAAACGCAATATGAACTGAAAGAAATCGTTTTCATTTCTCTTCGAATACATCCTTTTTCCAGTTTTGGCCGAGTTATCAATAATAAATTATTTATAATTTATAAATAGGAACAGAACTAAGAGTTTATTACTTGTGTTTGCTTCAGTTGTCACGTGTTATTGTGTTATGTATAGTAAAATTATTGTAACTTATAAAACTAATTTTAAGTTGAAACATTTCTTCAATATGCGAGCGCACTAACAAATTAAATATTAGCTCAAATGAAAGTGGAAAAAATATATTTTCCTGGTAACTTAAATTTTGTTGATTATTCATAAAAAGAACTTTAACAATTTTATGGTTCAAAGAATCTAGGTTAGGAGTGAGGTCCACCTGTAGTCAATATTTTGACAATACAAACGCAAATAAAGGACAAATATAAATATTATTGACTAAAATTTTACAGTTCTCTGTCGTGAAGGACCTAAAATACATGTACATAATACGTAATATGAGTAGCGTACATTTGTATTAGTGGTTCGTGGGACCTTAAACACTCTTAAAAAAAGTCTGTACTTTACTTTAGAAAGAGTAACTGTTGGTCTAATTTGCATGTTACTCCCGTCGATGGTGGCATATGCAATATACATGGACATGGCTATTATCTCGTCCCCAACAATTCACCTGTCATGTATCTTGGCACGGATAATCGTTCATTTAAGTACATTACACGGAGCTGGATGGTAAGGATTTATTACACACGGAACATTTTGCTTATGGACATCCTGGTGTGCTCTGTAGGCTTATTGCTCGCGCCACTTCCTTGATTATATCGATAAATGGCATCTACAGCCTGAGGCCGACCCGAGAGCTGTCTCAAGTGTCGAGGACGGTGGACAAGCCGATACAGCACTCGGAAGGCACCTTCGTGTCAGTAGGTAGAAAGGGCAAACGAACCGTATGACGATTAGGTCATTTGCTGCCCGCCCCGATCCGCTATTTGGCCTCCTTTCTCACCTTTCCTTTCTCCCTCGATATGGCGTACTGTGTGACCGTGTACAGTGTATTTCTCCGCCTGCACTTAACGTCCAAATGTCAGTCTTGTCCGCCGTTTCTTTTATTTTCCCGTTTTTTCATTGAACTCTTTGAAAATACGCCGGGGAAAAATCTACTCCGAGAAAGATATGAAACATTTTTGTTTCAACTCGACCGATGTAGAAATATAGATAACTATGTTTAAAAATAGCCTTTGTAGATAAACATTTTTAGAAGTGATGGAACCGTTTACACGTTTATCTAGATTCCAGGAAAATAGATGCCACATTAAAACACTTGATGATTTACAACAACAATAAATTTCCTTCCGATATTAACACGGTTAATAAAATTATTTAAGAAACATGTGACTCACGATGGCATGAACACACCCAGGAGTAATAACATGTTGCAATGTATGATCACCTTCATTGCTATTGCAATAAAATGCTTTTTTAAATTTAATAAAACTAGGTGTATGCATATAAATGTAAGAAACTCGATTAAAATCGAGTGTCTTTTGTTCATAATATTCGTATTTCCATAAAATAATATATATATATATATTTCGTTAATGTATTTTTGATATTGTTTCAGGTGTTTAGTGAAAATAGGCAGGAGGGATGGGGAATGGAAGGACGGAGAGGAAGGGATGAGCGAAGAAGAATTCGTGACGGTGGTCTCGGTAGAGGATGCCCCCTACGTTACGGTGGTCGAGGTGGAGGAGCCTCTCATCGCGACGGAGGAAGCCTCTGCCGTGCCGCCGCCTGTCCAAGAGGATATCCAGATCTACAGACTGCCGGGAGAACGGTTGGGCTTCGGACTCAAGTTCGACGGCGGTCCTACAGTCTCCGGTCTCACTATCGAATCGACAGCAGAAGGAAGTCCGTCGGCCCGAGCTCGAGCGTCATGGGGTCCCTTGGGACCAGGAGACAGTATACTAGAAGTGGACGGACGCCCTGTCGTTGGCATGTCCAGGCAAGAGGTGGTAGGACGTCTGACCGAATCCGGCTTGGTGGTAGGTCTCAGAATAAGGAGAGGACCGCCTCCGGTACCTCCTCGTCGGCAAACTAGGAGAAGACTCCCAGGACCTCCACCGCCTCCCAGGCCTCTTCCAAGGGCCCCACCTAGGCTAGTCGACTTCCTCCCTAAGGACAACTCACGACCTGTCGACGCCCCCCAAGAATCCGCTGTACTCAAGTAAGCTAGATTAGTTATCCCTACGATTTTTATTTAGAACAGATGAATTACCCGGCGTTGCCCGGGTGTATACAAAAATCAAAACATTGGTGAATCAAATAAAAAATAGTAAATGTATATCAAAAGCATCAGAAAAAAATATATATACTAGCTGGATACCCGTGCTTCGCTAAGCAGTGTTATTTTAATTTTATAACTTTATAAACTACCATCAAAATTCGTTTAAATTATTTTACTATGCGAATATATATCTAGATTCTATCCCTCCCACTTATTTCTATACCCCCTCCTCTTTGATAAGATAATTTGCAAATACCCCAAATTGGCCCCCCTCCTAAATGAAAATATGACAAAACTGTACATAACAACAATTACTGTACTCTTAACGAGCTTTTCAACGATATGCATCATGAAGGGTATTCTTTACTTTGACCCCGTATTCATTACTTGTACCCCGTACCCGTGTCTACCAAAATTTAAATGTCGAAAATTCATGTAGACAGTGATTTTCCCCTTGCTTTGAAGGTCAAGTGTGTAAATTTTCATCAAGATTGGACTAAAACTGTATAGATTTGTATAAAGAATATACACACACACACACATACGTTTACTTTTATATAATATATAGATCATATTGGGTACTTCGTTAGATTGTTACTCCCTTATGTTATTTTAGAATATAAATGACTGACTAAATAACTATTAAGGCAAAAGGATGCTTAGTCCAATGTACTTTTGCCCCCCCCCCCCCCCCCCCCCTAACGTTTGGACGTGATATCCACAAATTAAAATAATATAATAGGTGGCGCTCTTTAGATTGTTACTCCCCTTATAAAAAATAGAGGGGAGTAACAATCTAAAGAAGGTGTACGGAATGTTCTTCTTTAGACTGTTACTCCCCTTATAAAACAGAAGTGTGATATTCCTTTGTCCAAAAGTACATTGGTTGGACTAAACATCCCATTTTCTTTATAGTTATTTAGTCAAAGTCATTTATATTCTAAAACAACATAGGGAAGTAAGGAGTAACAATCTAAAGAAGTACCGAATAGGCCAGTCAAATTAGACATTAAATTCGCAAAGCGTGACGTATAGTTCTCGACGTTCACCTACGAGAAAAGTCATAAGTCATAAGAAATGAAGTTTTAGTAAATTCAATTATGTTCCTTTTAAGTACAAGACAAAGTCTGTAGGCCTAGTAGTTCTGTTGCAATCGTAAAAAACTCAAAAACGTAATATTAGGCCAGTCCAATTAGACCTTAATTTCGCAAAGCTTGATGTAGTTATGATTTTTTGATATGTAGCTCGGACCAGTTAGGGTATTGTGATCCATGATCCTAAGTTTGTAGCTTCGAAAAACCTGAGCTGGCTGCGTAATACGCGAATAAACTAAAAAAATAGACTTTTTTTAGTTCTTGCTGTATTCCTCGTAAACTATGCGTTATTCGATGTTAGTTGTTCTCACTATTTCTACAGTTCAATAAATTTACAAAACTTTAAATCCAACGGTAACTCTGTACGTCTAATAAGTTCCGAGATATGACTCTTCATAAATTGGCAATTTTGTTAAAAAAATGAACATTTTAAGTGTTGTTCTTGCTGTGGATTTTGGGCCGCACTTCCTCTGATCTTGTTCTCGGATTAGTTTTTATGCTAGTTGACCCTTTTTTTGGCTACACTAATAATAGCAAAATATTATTCCATATTGGGGCCTGTGGCCAATATATTACAATCAAAATGTTTTGATATTCTTCAGTGTAAGAAGCATATTAACAGTATTTTAAATGCAATTAAAGGACACCGTGAAACAGCTGATTTAAATTGGAAGGAATTCTTGCTTCTGCAGATATGATGGCAGAAGAGTTAAATATTGATCTTCAACCCCCTAGAACAGTTAAAAAACAGAACCAGGCCTAAAGCTAAGTACAGATTACTCTGACGTGACGTGTTCCCACGTCACGTCAGATAACATGGGACCACGTCAGACATGAGGCGGTGTTCACATTGTTCTGACGTCAGACACATGAAAGAACACACTTCGCACTTGTTGCTTCTCCCTTCAGTTGGTTTTGAGCCTTCTACCATGAATGTTCTTCATGTTTTTGCCATGCTGGATGAAGAAGAAGAAGAAACGGCTGCTCTGTGTACTGCAGCCATTTCTTCTTCTAGAGAATGGATACAGGGCCGTCCCTAGGGGTTTAGGCGCCCGGGTCAAAAGCACATGTGGCGCCCCCCTTTATTGCCAAATTCACCTAGTACTTTAAGACGGGGGCCTAGCGACGCCCCCCTAGACGTGGCGCCCGGGTCAGCTTGACCCGGTTGACCCCCCCTAGGGACGGCCCTGAATGGATACATCCTATCAATGCAGAGCGAGAAGATTTCGGGGAGTTTTATAATTTAATGCCACAGCTTATAGAGGGAGCCTCCTTTCGTGAATTTTGATTTCTATATTCCCGGTGTGTAGGGTCGTATAACACCGAACATATTCAATTAACATGTCTTCTTCCATCTTCAAAAAAAAATCACTAAAAAACGGTATGTAAAAAATGTACAGAGAGTAGTAAAATATAGCACCTGACTCTTCTGATGCCTTCCCACGACTGAAGAAATATCTGGAAGTTTAGATATCCCTCTCACGCGTCATAAGGCATGTGGCGTCAGATAGCATCATATCTCGCGTTCCCACTTCACGTCAGAACAATGTGAACATAGACTCACAAAATCCTGTGTTACTTTTTTATATCACACGCATTATGACGTGGGCCCATGTAACGTCAGAATAGTCTGTACCCACCTTAAAGGTGCATCCAGACTATTTTGACGTGACGTGGCAATGCGTGGGCCCACGTCATAATGCGTGTGATATAAAAAAGTAATTCAGGGTTTTGTGAGTTTATGTTCACATTGGTCTGACGTGACGTGGGAACGCGTAGTATGATGCTTTCTGACGCCACACGCCTTATGACGCGTGGGAAGGATATCTAAAGTTCCAGATATTTCTTCAGACGTGGGAAGGCGTCAGAAGACCCAGGTGCTTTATTACTACTGTTTTAACATACCGTTTTTAGTGTTTTTTTTTAAAGATGGATTTTTTTTTGGATGGTGATTTCTTTTTAAGACATGTTAATTGAATACGTTCGGGCGAATCCGGTGCTGTCCAGTGGCGTAGCTAGACAATTGGGGGCCCCCACGCAAGAAATTTTTGGGGGCCCCTCGCCAAAGAAAATCGATGAGCAAAAAAAAAAAGCCCCAGTGCCCCCTGGCACTGGGGGCCCTCCGCATTGCGGGCCCATGGTTACGCCACTGTGCTGTACGACCCTACAAACCGGGATTATCAAAATCAACATTCACCAAAGGAGGCTTGGGATGAAATAGGGGACGCACTTTGTAAAAACTAATATATAAATAAACAGGTCAAGTGTGTGCTATATAGTCTGCACACAGCGAGGGTCCGTAGGCCACCACACTGTATAGTTTAAAGGTCTTTGCCCACTAGAACGTATCATACTAGGACCGTAACCGTACCGACACATGCAAACAAATATTCTTCGTATAGATTTGTTAGGGACTGCACTCATTAGACCGTTCCGACACCGGCTAACACCGTAGTGCCCATTTAACCATAACACATGCCCGTTTAACCCACAATTGGTCGGAGAGAATATTTTGTATGTGACGGTACGCTCCGTGCATGATACGCAAGGTTGCCAACCCGGGGTGTGCAGGCGGTAGAGTGACCATAGTTTAGAAAATGTTTAATACGTTTCAATGGAATTGCATATCTAACAGATTTAAATGACCTTATTGATTTCGTGTATCCTCCTCAACTTCTTTTTATTGGTGAGCAAGCAGCCAATAAGCATTATTTAAAATGTAAATGAAACAAATCAAATAATATTATAAAAGTTATAGTTTGATACGTTCTAGTGGGAAAAGACCGGACGTGGGACAAATCCAGGATCATTGCTAAAAATAACTTTAAATATTTTATAGATATTCGAAAAAAAAACTTGTAAAATTTTTGATTTTGATTTTTTCTCGGAAGATAATCTTTATAATTTTCCATATTTCTCCCAAAACTAGTTAGTGTTGCTCTAAAACAGCCGACAAAATGAAAACGTGGGATAAAGCCAGGATCATAGCTAAAAATAACTTTAAATATATTTTTAGAAATAATTCGAAAAAAACATGTAAAATTTTTGATTTTGATCTTTCTATGGATGAAAATGTTTCATATTTCTCCCAAAGATAGTTAGAATTGCTCTGAAACAGCCGACAAAATGTAAACGTGGGATAAAGCCAGGATCATTGCTAAAAATAACTTTAAATACATTTTTAGAAATAATTCGAAAAAAACATGTAAAATATTTTATTTTGATCTTTCTATGGATGAAAATGTTTCATATTTCTCCCAAAGATAGTTAGAATTGCTCTGAAACAGCCGACAAAATGTAAACGTGGGACAAATCCAGGATCATTGCTAAAAATAACTTTATCTACGATTGATACGAAATATAAACATTGTATCTCTGTTTAGATGCGTAGAAAGTGATTCTTTACGTAGTTGTATTCATTGCGCATGCGCGTCTCATAGTTCTGAAGAATTCCTCTTCTTTACCACCCTAGTGCGGTAAAGAAGAGGAATTCTTCAGCTTTACGCACGATTAACGAGTTTGTTTACATTGTTAACAAAACTAATTTGCTGTTCTTTTATTAAAGTAACTGTTTATATATCGAGTTTTAAGGGAAAAACAATGAGTTAATCAAGTGACTTTGACGAAAATGTGGAGAATAATACTCCTCCAGAAATAATTAATTCGGCAAAAAATACAACTCAAGAATTAATGCCATCTTTATCAAGAGAGAGATACGAACTTACACACAGCAAGTTTATTTTTTCTGTATTTATTATTTAAATCTAACAATCGTAGATAAAGTACGGTACGCAACTCGTGCGAAAACGGCATTTTGCATTGCTCGTGTGGTTTAACTACCCTCGCTGTCGCTCGGGTGCAAACTCCACACTCGCATGCAAAATGCTACTTTCCGCTCTCGACGCGTAATGTACTATTAAATATTTTTTTAGAAATAAAAAAAAAAAACTTGGACAAATCCAGGATCATTGCGACGTGCCGAGATGTACTGACTGATGGAACGAACAGGACTGACGGAACGGCTACCAAACGGGGACCATACGCGTTGCACACGGGTATAGAACGCTGTTGATCCGTTGCAGTGGGCATAGTAGTGAACGGAGCCCTTTTTTCGTGACTGACACGGTCCTATTACGGTCCTAGTATGATACGTTCTAGTGGGCAAATACCTTAAGTAGTACCCTATTTATTGATTGTGTTTTTTAAAACGCTAAAAAGCTTACTTTGAACTATCCTATGGGTCTGATATTCTCAAAACACATAAGCAAACTTCCGATAAAGTATTTTTTTGCCACTGAACCGGACTTTAACCATATAATTACATCAAAAAGACCATATAATGATAAAAAAAAAATTATTTTGTCAATAAAAAATAAAATAATATTTTTTTCGAAATTTCCAAAAAGTGGTATCTTTACTTTTGGTCGAAGAATGTTCAGGATTTTTTGCACTTCACATAAGTGAGATAGAGTGGGGGGACACGTTTCACACCCGCTTCAAACTCACCTACGCTCGCCCTATTAAAGTTATATCCAAAGAATTATATATTTTTGTAATCAGCTCGACGAAATTAGAAATTTTTAACCCTTAAGTTTTTTTACCCTAATTTTTTTGAAAAATATTTTTTTAAGTCGCTATATTTTTAAAATATGTGGGTTGGTACAAGACACATACATGCCAAATTTCAAAGTGTTCGGACGAAAGGTGTAGCCGTGAGAGCAGGCGACTGGACGGACGGACAGACACACGCAGGAAAATATAAGGGTCCTTGGTTTTGCCTACGGACCCTAAAAACTATAAAAATCTATATCCATAGTTTATAGTTCTATATAATACTTGTTTTCTATTCCAACAACAACAGGGAATATTTAAGATTACCTACATTTTTTATAACGAAACGCACTTTGTAAAAAAAAAAAAAAAAAAAAAAATCTAAAAAGTTGGAAACCACTGCGGTAAAATTACCGGATTGCGAAATTACACTGCGGTAAGATTTCTGGGAAGAAAATAAATATTTTCATTATTATTCAATATTTTAAATCTGCTTTCAAAATTATGTGTAAGCACTTTCCTGAAGCAAACTGCCCTAGTACATATAATAATTATACATTATTATAATAATTATATGGTATATGGTAACGTATGCATTGTATCATAGTCCTAGTTGTTTTGACTATCTTGCTTATCCTTTCTTTCCCATACCTATACTTCTGCTTTTTAGGAATATACGTCCGTCCTAAGAATTTTCAAGAAGTTTTTAAGTAGAACTTAACCAGTGCTTTCAAATTCATAGCCTGTGATCCTTTCCCCGCCTAATTTTACCCCCTACAGGTTGACGTAGAAAAAACTTTTGTTTATGTTCTGATAAGTAGTCTTTTCTTAAATGTAAAGTTCCAAGTAAAAATGGTTGGGGCTGGGCTTAATCACCCACTTTTTTTCTCCCTCCTTTGATTATACCCCTTAAGGGCCAGATTTCAAAAATCCTTTCATTCAACATGTTAATGTCATAATCGGCAACTTATTTCTATACTTCAAAGTTCTAGTATAGATGGTTCTAGAAGTTATAGCCTCTTAAACAAATTAGGTATACATAAAAATATGCGCCATCTTTATTAATTTTCCATATTTTTATGTTAAAAATAAATTTATAACAGTACTTAAAAAAATTATAAAGAATACTTTTTTCTTTAATAGTCAAAATTAGGTCCAGTTTTCTCTTGACTCTTGAATGATTTTAGACCGTACTTTTTGGGTACAGGGTACATTTTGACACGCAAAATTTTGATGTTTTTTTTGACAAAATGGCATGAAAAATTAAACACTATCTGCAATTGTTATATATTTTTGTAATCTACTCTTCAATATATTTCATTTGATACTCTACTCAAAATTTAAAAAAAAAAAAAAAAAAAAAAAAAAAAAAAATGCGGGACATGAATTATCCGCCACTTTGGATTTGAACAGCTGATAATTTTGAGTTCGCTATATTTTTCCTGTGTGCGCGTCAAAACTATCTTTAATACTGCAGTTTCATGTTTGTATCTCTTTGATTCAAAAGTTATTGGAACCGTACAGAGGGACAGACAGACAGACACAGGAACGAAATTATAAGGGTTTCTTTTTTGGTTTTACCTACGAAACCCTTAAAAGCCGGCATGTATATAGAGCAGCAATAGCTGGAGAGCTGCAATTTCCCAAGAAGGTTCTTCTTATCCTTATCCCCTAGGTACTTCCTAAGAAATCTTTTATGATCCGCCATCTTAATTCATGATGGCGGCCATTTATATCCATCACAGTAGCAGAATTATTATGACAGTACTATTCAAAATTTGACAAGACATTATTTTCAGAACCAATTACACTTGAACCCTGACATTTGGAAGTTAACTTCCTTTTACGATATAAAAAATTTCGTGGAAGGATTTTCCTACTTTGATTCAAGATGGCGGCCAATTTTTTTTGAAACGCTAAAGTAAAATTATTGTATTTGATGACAATTTTTAATTATAATATTGATATCTACCAATCTATCCATGTATTAAAATTATTTGATTAGTTATAATATGCAACAAATAATCTTAAACTTATACTCATGCCATTATACTTTGTTATTCTGACAGCGCGGGAGAATCGAAAAATACGGGAGGGGACCTAATGAGAGCTCGAGATTTTGGCGGGTAGTAGGTCGTGCCAACTAGGCAAACAAAAATATCACTGATAACCTTAAGATAACCACCTAGTGGTTTTATGTTTTCCCTCACATAGGTTGGCCAATCTGAGCTGTCAGATTTACAAAGTATAATGGCATAAGTATAAGCTGTAGGTACAGCCTTGTAATCCTGCACTATTACCAGCTCCTATAAAAATAACTAGCCCCAATAATAGTACCATGTCCTATACCAGCCTCAACACAATTACCTGTCATGTTTATATGTACTTTAAAGCTAGACAGCCAAGAATTGCTAGTAAAAGGAGGGCACAAAATGAATCAGATATTTCTACAATGTTACTAAGCTTAGGTCATTGTGTATTGTGTCTGCTTTTTCTAACGATATTATCATATCTTTTCCCAGTCACATTTGGGTCAGATTACCTGAATACCTTTACAAGATACCTGCTGGCACATTACCAGCCTTTGGTAATGTGCCATGGTTAAATTTGAATCCACACCTAGAGCTAAGCTGTACTTTGCAATATTCAACCTGTCGTCAAATCTTGTACTTGTACTAAACAAAGTCATCTTCTAAAGCAGTCACGTCAGATTTGGCTCTAACATATTTGATATTTTAAATAATTTTTCTTTACTTTTAATTCAAAATAATTTCAGATGAGTAAATACAATAATAAGTAGTAGATAAGTGCTGCAAGTGAAGAATTTTATTTATATTTTTATAAATACTGTCACTTTAGTTCGGGCTAAGCTCGCTAGAGAGGTTTAGTATCAAGGGAGAGAATAATTAACCTTTTTTTCAAATCGGATTGTTCCCTCTACTCCTTCCTTACTCTGAGGTTTGGCCAATGGATATCATGTATAAGAATAATTCTTCTATTATACAGAATATTAATTTATATAATAATTATAATTCTACGTCAGAATAATATTCAGTATAAATCTCAAATATTTTTTTTACGGCGTATTAACAACAAATAAATAGGTCAAGTGTGTGCTATTCAGCACACAGCGAGGGTCCGTAGGCCACACTATATAGTGTTTAACTGTAAAGTGAAACAGTGTTTTTTTAAAATGCTAAAAAGCTTACTTTGAACCATTCTAAGGGTCTAATATTCTCAAAACACACTCTGATAAAGTATTTTTTTGCCACTGAACCGGACTACAACCATATAAATACATCGAAAAGACCATAATTATAAATAAAACGTATTTTGTCAATGAAAAATATAATAATATTTTTTTCCGAAATTTCCAAAAAGTGGTATCTTTACTTTTGGTCGAAGAATGTTCAGGAATTTTTTCAGATTTTTTGCACTTCACATAAGCGAGATAGAGGGGGGGGGGGGCACGTTTCAAACTTGCCTACGCTCGCCCTATCAAAGTTATAACCAAAGAATTATATATTTTTGTAATCAGCTCGACGTATCCTTTCATATGATACCCCTCACGGTGTCGAAAAAAAAAAAAAAAAAATTTAACCCTTAAGTTTTTTTACCCTAATTTTTTTGAAAAATATATTTTAAGTCGCTATATTTTTAAAATATGTGGGTAGGTACAAGATACATACATGCCAAATTTCAAAGTGATCGGACAAAAGGTGTAGCCGTGAGAGCACGCGAGTAGACGGACGGACAGACACACGCAGGAAAATATAAGGGTCCTTGGTTTTGCCTACGGACCCTAAAAAAGATACGCAGCTTTTATTTGAACGCTCTATAATTTAACCGAACCAGAAACAAAAACCTATAGTAAAACAATACATAGTAAACATAATAGTAAAGCAATTTCTATTGCTTCTTACCAACAACATATAATAAATAATTATTCGATTGTAAATGTTATTTTCATTTCTTCATAATTATTGATTAATTTTTTTTTTATTTATTATTTTTCAGGTGCAACATAACTGAAACACTCCATGAAATAGAAATCAATGGTAATTAATTATTTTTGAATCTATTCTTTCATTTTTTAATGTTGCTTGTCTATTTAGATTAAATATACAATAGATTAAATAGACAATAAATGAAGAGGACATTCTGTTAATAGCATTAAAAAGGGAAAACCCAAAATTTCCTACATCTCAAGTGGAAACAGAAGCAGTGAGCTACACAGAGGTTGTAGTATTGGGTACTTCTTTAGATTGTTACTCCCCTATTTTCTTTTGGAATATAAATGACTTTGAGTAAATAACTATTAAGACAAATGGATGTTTATTCCAATATACCTTGAGACAAAGGAATATCACACTTCCGTTTTTATAAAGGGAGTAACAGTCGAAAGAAGAACATTCCGTACACCTTCTTTAGATATTTTTTAGATGTTTTTTTTTATAAGGGGAGTAACATTCTAAAGAAGTGCCTAGTATTTTTAAAGAATTAAGTTCTTTTTAATTACTCCCTATATTAAACAACTTGTGTTCTAATTGTAGTGTATTTGCATAAAATCTTTTGTAGAAACATGTTATTTACTGTCCAACAAAAAGTATTGGCATCGACCATCTGCTATTTATTTATTTTTATACGAGCAACTTAACAGAAATAGCAAAATAAGAGTGGTATAATACTTGCAATGATCATTCATCTGTATTCTATGACCTGTTTAAATTCATTTGAACTAAGTGATTTTAATTTATTTTAAATCACTTGACATTTATAGAGGGGAAATACAGGAAACATAAAAGTGTGTCAAGGTATATTTGAAATGAAAATTAGAGGGAGAGGTATTAGTCTCTTTATAATGATGAGAGTGTGAGGCAACATGAAAATGAGAGAGGGAAATTGCATTTCTTCCTTGTAGGGTAGAGCATACCTTTTTTTAAATTTGAACAGGGGATACACTTTTAGCTTGAACTTAGTTTTTCTTTTCCTAACCCTAAAATATCTCGGCACTTCTTTAGATAGTTAATCCCTTTATAAAAAACACAGAGGGGAGTAACAATCTAAAGAAGGTGTACAGGTGTTCTTCTTTAGACTGTTACTCCTCTTACAAAAACAGAAGTGATATTCCTTTGTCCCAAAGTGCATTGGACTAAACATCCCTTTGTCTCAATATTTATTTAGTCAAAGTCTGGATATTCTAAAAAAAATATAGGGGAGTAACAATGTATAGAAGTAGCAAAATCTCTTTATCCTCACTGTCAATATAAAAGCTGCTGATTAAATCTGGTTTTAATAACTCTGTTTTAAATTACAGGTGGAAACCAGTTGTACCTGGACAAGGATATAGACCCGGACCCTCAGACAGATCCTATTCAATTTGAAGAGAGCCTAAAAGAAAAGATCACCCCTTTGAAAAATTTAAACCCCAAGTTGATTTCTCTTTTCGAACATTCTCAACCTGCTGATAATAATATTAAAACTAGTCAAAATGCGCATTTTAATAATAACAAATTTTGGTTGAATGACGAGAAAAGTAGAAAAAGCGTGAAGGACAAAATCGCCTTGTTTTCATCCGAATCGGAAACTAATTTTGAAAACAAGTTAAAAAAATCGGACTCCAACGAGAGGAATGAAAATGGTAAAAAGGGACCAAAGAAAATTCAAGCGTCTCTCTCGGTACCTGTCATGGAGTCGGAGTCCAATAAAAAATATTTATGCAGCAGAATAAGTATTTCGGAAAATGGTGAGGTTATAAATGAAAACGAGGTTTCAGAACAACAAGGAAATAAAATTAATGTCCAAACCGTAGTCTCACCTGCTGATTCTCAAAACACGACACAATTTATAATTGGTGTCGATAAAACTGATGCGACTGTGATTCATTCTGAACCTGTTTTTCTCCAAGATAAAGTCCAAACTACGAATAAGGAGGAAAAATATAAAGTACCTTCAGAACATCTTCCAAATGCGAAATCAGAATCTACCTGCACCACGACGTATTCTTCTAATAGTTTGCCTGAATCTAGAAAAAAATCTATTTATAAAGAAAAGAATGTCTCGAAATTGCGAGGCCTGGTAATCCCGCAACCTCCATCCAGAGTTTCATCTACAGAACAAATATTGGACTTACCTGAAATCAAGAGTGCAAATTTGTTTACCAAGGGAGACTTGTGTGATGTTAAAGATGAAATTTTAAAAGATCAGTACTTGAAACCGAAATTTCAGTCGTCGACTATGAGTTTGAATAGAAATACTTGTTGGTCAGGCTTCGAATGGAAACCCCAGTTCGATAATGAATTCCCTAAATATTCACCTGCATTCAAAAGGAAGGCTCTTTCAGTATTTGAAATAAGGAGCAACTATGCAGATGACCATTCGGGAAATGATGTAGAGAATTCCCAGGAAAAGCCGTGTGGGTCTTGGTTACTTCCTCTAAATAAGCAAGAGGAAAAGAAATTGGATTCTGAGCTCTTATCAAAAGACAAAGCCGAATCTAGAACAAAATATTACAATAAGGTACTAGAACTACCTTCAGAACAAGATTGTAATAAATATTCTTTGCCCTTGAAAACTTCAGGTTCAAGAGAGCCTGAGCTCAAAAACAATGAAGTCTTGACATCGAGGAACCTAGGAAAAGACGATAATATCAATTATTTTATAACGTCACAGGAAAACCATTCGGAATCTAGTAGTCTTACATCTAACTGTTCCCAATTTTCTAATAACATCGATCCGGAGAAGAACAAAAACTTCCTCGACAGCAAATTGGATTCCTTGTTGTCTCAAGACATGAGTGACTCCGGTAATCATTCGATACCGTCGAATTACAGCAAATCTAAATGTGATTCAAGTGACGAGTCAATGAGTTCTCTGGTAAACGGTGAAATTCAGGATTCCGACCATACATCCTTGAATTCTTCCAGTGACGAAGGTCAGTTTATAGAATTCGCTTACAAAAATACTGAAGTGTTAGAAACAAAAGCTAAAACGCATTTGACCGCGAAAATGAATACCCATCCTGTAGACAACTTCTCCGTTATTTCAAATAATATGGATGATATGAAGATCGATGAAAAAATATTGGACTCCTCCTCCACACTTTTGGCCTCTAAGCGTGTCATAAAGGAGATAGTAAAAGAAACACATGATAATAATAAATCCAGTGAAGACTCGACAGATGCTAAAGCAACTGTTCCTTTAGTCGAGTGGGATGAAACACAAGATCAGCCACCAAGTATCACAAACAAACCAGATGAATACAAAGAAAGTTCAGAAGAAGTATTTCACTTCAGAATGCCTTTCCCTGAAAAAATTAACCATACAACTTCAGCCTTTATTAATAAACGTGCCGAATCAAAAGATTTCAGTGCTGATATTTTACCTAAAGAGCACATAATCGATGAAAACATTAGCAGTTTAAGCAGTCCAATAAGTGATTTGCAAAAAGACCATCATTTTGCAAGTATTACATCCCTTGCTTCTTCTACTAGTCTCATTTCTCACCAGGTAATAAAACTTACTTTGTATTTCTAATAGCCCCTTCCTTTAAGCTTTTTAAATTATATATATTTATTAACGATAAAAATAATTAAATTATAATTATAGATGGGAGACAACAAAGAAGAATACTTTCTGCCCCTGGTATTTGACTTGCGGACATTTGAAGTACACGTCCAATGCTCTACCTATCTATTAAGCTAATCACTCTATAATCCATTCTATAATTCTGATTTAATTGTTTCCCAAATAGCTAAATTCTCTAGAGTAAAAATAATGTTAATTAATTGCATATTTTCTAGGAATTGTGTCAACTTATTGAAGAATCTAACGACTCAAGCATGGATGATACCAATGGGTGTCCGGAGATATCTGTAATAGTTCTCCACCGTGACACAGCAGAAGGAAGTATCGGTATAACTCTTGCTGGAGGAGTTGACTATGAGTGCAAGGACATCACGGTAATATTCCTTTGATGTAAAAATATAAAATAAACAAAATTCAGAACTTATAAGAAAATAATTTCACTTTACCTTGCTGCTCTTTTAACCTTATTTTTTTTATCTTGTTAATTGCAATACATAGCAATCTGTAAACTTAAGCTTCACATCCTTCAAGGCCCAGTTTCCACTGATAAATCTAGATTTATGTCACGTCATCATTGGAACTACTGGAGAAATGAAATATTAACAAAGCACGATGATTCCAAAAATTAGATTATAGTTTAAGGATGAAAGTAAAGATGGGCTGTTTTTAAATCAATAGATCAAATTAACTATTGAAAAATAGAAATAACTGGATCATTTCAGTGATCGGTTTACTCGTGACCCTTTCAATAAAATACTTTGCTCTCACTACTTGAAACAACTTTTTATTAAAAATGAATCAAAATAAAAAGAAGAATTTAGGAATTACATGTAATAGTACATTACGCATATAGTGTGGAAAGTAGCATTTTGCATGCGGGAGTGGAGCACCCAAGCGACAGCGAGGGTAGTAAAACCACACGAACAAAGCAAAATGCAGTTTTCGCACGAGTTGCATACTGTACTTCATCTACGATTGTGGATTTTAATCATAAATACGGAAAGAAAATATTTAATTAACTTCCTGTATGTAAGTGTTTCTCTTTTGATTAAGATGACATTAATTCATTAGTTGTATTTTGTGCCGAATCAATGATTTCAGAAGGCGTATAATTCTCCTCATTTTCTTCATAATCACTTAAATCAATCATTGTTTCTCTAAAAACTCGATATAAACAGTTACTTTAATTAAAAAAAAAAAAAAAACAGCAAATTAGAATGTAAACAAACTTGCTAATCGTGTGTTAAGGTGAAGAATTCCTCTTTTTTCCGACCTAGGGCGGAAAAAAGAGGAATTCTTCACCTCATTATGAACGAGCATGCACAATGAATACAGCTACGAAAAGAATCACTTTCTATGCATCTAAACAGAGATATAATGTTTATATTTCGTATCAATCGTAGATAAAAATATTTTATGAAATATATCTGTTTCAGGTTCACAAAGTTCTCTCTGGAAGTCCAGCCGATAGAGATGGCAGGATTAAAAAAGGACATAGAATTTTGTCTATTAATGGAAAAAGTATGAAAGGGCTAACACATGCTGAATCTTTAGCTGTTTTGAAGGTGAACTACTACTTTTATATTTTTTCTTTCTTGTTTAAAAGCCTTGGTGAAAAGAATTCATTTCTTGATTTCGCTTGATGGTACGATTTTTTTTGAACATGTATGATACATTTGATCGAAGTCGGCCCAGTTGGTTAGGCTCCACATATCTGCATAGGCTACAGACAGACATTCACAATGCTTTTCTCTACGTATGTACTATGTACTTGAGAAATTAAAAAAAAAACTGTTTTGGAACTCCAATTTTCAAGCCTAAATCTTAAATCCAATAATATCAGGCACTTCTTTAGATTGTTACTCCCCTTATAAAAAACACAGAGGGGAGTAACAATCTAAAGAAGGTGTACAGGTGTTCTTCTTTAGACTGTTACTCCCCTTATAAAAACAGAAGTGTGATATTCCTTTGAACCAAAGTATATTTGACTAAACATCCCTTTGTCTTAATTGTTATTTAGTCAAAGTAATTTACATTCTAAAAATCATAGGGGAGTAACAATCTAAAGAAGTACCTACCTAATATCCCATAGAACCTATTATTTTTTTTTTTTTTTATTTACTATCTTGTATTTTCAGGCCCCTCGTCATGAAGTAGTTTTGGTAGTGGCTAGATCTCAAGGAGAAATATTTGAAGAAAATAACAACATATCTAGAGCAGCTATCCATCAATCAGCAGAAGCAGAATTTCCTCCAGCATGCCCATCTCCTACCGGTAAAAAAATATAGTTATTCAAAATTTGCAACATTAGAGCCAACAATTATGCTAATGTATAACTTTTAAAAAGGTAACAATGAAGTGACCAGTCTTTTTTAGGTTGAAGCTTAAATCTGATGGTTTAGATACTATGGCTTTTTTACTTGTCTAATATCTGCAGGTGTATTTACCTGGCTAAAGTTATCAATTTTAATCCTTTTTTTACTGCTTTAAGTAATGTCTTAATAATTAAATTTGAATGATTATGCTGAGTTAAGCCGGTACAATAATTACTTAAAACTTTCTCCATAAAAAAGAAGTACCAAAGTTAATGCGTAATATAGTGACATTTAATTCTATTAGATATTGTATTTTAGCAAATACCATTTAAAACCATTATGTTTATGAAAGTTATCTTACATTTCTCAACTCTTTCTTCACGTTGTTAAAGTATTATTAAAAGTATCTTAAATATTAAGAATCCTAAGTATTATTCAAGATGAATTAGTTTAAATCAGTAGCACCTCTATTTTTCTTTTTAAAACAGGTGGAGAAGCTAAGTGGGGACCGATAATCCGGATAATCCTAATGAAAGAAGGCGCAGGACTTGGGTTTAGCTTAAAAGGTGGCAAAGATTCGCCTAGTGGAGATCAACCGTTGACAGTTCAAAAAATATTTACAGGTAATAAAGAAAGAAAAAGAATTGTTTAATATCCATTATTGTATACAAAACAAGTATTAAAAGACAGTTATTCTACCTGACATTTTCTATATAATTTTATTTTGTATTATTAAATTTTAAGTACTAATTAAATTCAGTGTAAAAATAGTACATTACGCGTCGAGTGCAGAAAGTAGCATTTTGCATGCGAGTGTGGAGTTTGCACCCGAGCGATAGCGAGGGTGGTAAAATCACACGAGCAATGCAAAATGCCGTTTTCGTACGAGTTGCGTACCGTACTTTATCTACGATTGTTAGATTTAAATAATAAATACAGAAAAAAATAAACTTCCAGTATACAAGTTCGTATTTCTCTTTTGATAAAGATAACATTAATTCATTAGTTGTATTTTGTGCCGAATTATTTCGGGAGGCGTATTATTCTCCTCATATTCGTCATAATCATTTAAATCACTCATTGATTTTCACAAAAAACTCGATATAAAAGTTACTTTTATTAAACAAACAGCAAATTAGTCTTGTTAAATGTAAACAAACTCGCTAATCGTGCGTAAAGCTGAAGAATTCCTCTTCTTTACCGCGCTAGCGTGGTAAAGAAGAGGAATTCTTCAGAACTATGAGAAGCGCATGCGCAATGAATACAAGTACGTAACTAATCACTTTCTACGCATCTAAACAGAGATATAATGTTTATATTTCGTATCAATCGTAGATAAAATTGTTTACAAGTGTAGCAGTGTTTATTGTAACATCTAAACATTTTTTTTTTTTAAATTTAACAAGAATAAATATGTAACAGCTGAGTTAATAATTGAACTGTTATTTGTACCCTGATCCTTGAAATTATTAATAAGCAATCCTAACTGGCTAAAAAAACGTGAAAACATAAGTAATCTTTCTTTCCTTTTTAACCCTACCACTTAATAAGTTTGTTGTATTGACTGAGATTTTGTGGTAATCAAACATAATGAATCACTTGTTTAAAGAAATAGAACTGTGTAATAGTAAGATAAAAGTTTATCGGTCTTCCACAATTTTTTAATTTATTACAAATCAAACCGGTTTCAGCCTCTAAAATATTCTAAGATATAACAATTATAAACATATACATTTATAAATAACGAGCCCTTAGGCCAGTGGCAACGGGCTTAATTTTATATTTATAAAAAAAAGTAAAATTAAGTAAATTAATTTAGATAAGTTATTATATTTATTTGAAGACCAACAGATCAATACAAACATGTATTTTTATTGGAATAAATGTGGTTGCCTTAGCTTAGCAATAACAAATCATTTCGAGGTGCGCCGTCATCGGGACACTACTCAATAATATAAATGATATGCATATATTTATAAATGTTTTATCTTAGTATATTTTAGAGGCAGAAATTGGTCTGATTTGTAAAATTAAAAAATTGTGGTTGACCAATAAACTTATATTTTACAATTACAGTGTTTTATTTCTTTAAACAAGTGATATAAACGAGTCATTATCTACAAATTAGAGTTAATGGATTATATATCCCCTATTTAAGTTTGAAAGTGTATCTGATTGATAAAAATTACATTAATATTTTCAACTTGTAAAATTCTATTACATACCTGTGAATATAAAACGCTCTCCTTTCGCCTCTTTTTTCTTTTTTTTTTTTCTTTGAATAAATTACATGTTTTCACCTATTTAATTAATGAAAAACATTTGCACAAAACAATACCTTATTTTTTATCGATATTGCATTATCAAACTAAGGCGAAGGTATTTATTTGGAATAAAAGTCCTGTTGTTGAAGAACGATCTTTTTTTTATTGCATCAAAGCTTTCGCCCAGGGAACCTGAGCATCATCAGTGATAATCTACAAATACATAAAAGATAAAAATAGGTAATGCTAGACTAAAATTAGGAAACAAAAAAAAAATAATTGGTTTAAATATAAGTATGAAAATGAAAAACTAAAACAAAAAAATTGCACATAATGCCTAAACAGTTAAGATGGAAGTGAACAAGTGAGTGGAAATAAACAGATGAGGCAGGGAGGCAAGACACATATGGTGGGGATTTTTTAAGGGGTCTTCATAAAGAAAAATATAAAGTAATAAAATAATTTAGAGTCCTGTTCAATAAACCAATACCTCTAGTGCACACATATTCTTTTAATTTTATTTAATTTATTTTCACCGCTGGTAAGAACTTATGTCACACTCTTTTGCATTTTCAGTTCGAATTATTTTTTTGTTGTTTCCTAATTTTAGTCTAGCATTACCTATTTTTTTCTTTTATGTATTTGTAGATTATCACTGATGATACTCAGGTTCCCTGGGTGAAAGCTTTGATGCAATAACAAAAATTGTTCCAAATAAATACCTTCGTCTCAGTTTGAAATTCAAAAGAAGTCCACTATACATCTCTACAATTGGATATTGTATTATCTTTACAATTACTTTTATTAATAATTTACTCACATTTTAGGAGGCTGTGCAGAAAAGTCAAAACAGATATTTGCCGGGGACGAATTGCTTAGTATTAATGAATATGACTTGAACGGGATGACTCGAGTTGAAGCTTGGACCTTGATGAAAAGACTGCCTGATGGCGAGGTGGCGATAAACATTCGCCATCCAGCTCACAATTGATTCAGCTCACTATACTTGCCATTTAATTATAAACAGATTTTTTTTTCTTCTATTTAATCGTAATTGTAATTCATGTTTAATTTATTTATTTATTTATTACGTCAATTATATTATTATCGTTTATTCGTTTCATAATGAACAAAAAAAAAAAAAATGTTTGTGGTTGGTAGTAACAAATATTCAAAAATAAACAAGTGCACATACTTAAACTTCGAAATAAATACGTATTTTGAAGTGTTTGTTTTGACTGTACTAAGAGTACTTGAATTAATATACGATTCATTTTACATTAAATGTTGTGTATATATGAGGTTTCAGAAATGATTGAAGAGATGAACTTTTTTTTTTTATAGTTACATTTTTACTGTTACCAGATTTTTGTTTTTGGCTTTAATAAATTGTAAAAAAAAAAGTGAAATTTAATAAAAGAAAAAAAAAACATATTGTAGAAAAGTTTAAAAAAAAAAAAAAAAAAAAAAAAATGTAAAGTTAGAACATGTAGTGTGAATAAATAATTATTTTTACTGAATTATATATTTTTTTTATCTACCTAATCTCTTTTTATAAACTGTTTTTATAATTTTTTCAGTAGAAAGTTTTAAAATCCCTTGAAAAAATACATTTTAATTGTTTATGTTTTTTGTTTATCTTAAAAATATTTGAAGTGAGTGTAGCAAGAATGTAACACAACAAAATATGCACTGTGTCTGTTAGTTTGTCAGTAACATACATGAGGTGTAGCTAAGAGAGAACATGCAGTTAGAGAACATGATCCCTTTGAGGACTGAGGTTATATACTGTAAGGTTGTTCCCCTGGCCTGAGGTTTTTTTCTACCTTACACAGTAAATGTATCACAAGTATCTATTACTGCCTACAATTAAGCTAATTTATAATAATTTTTTTTTTTACCATGTTACAAGTTAATTAGTTAATTTACCTGTGTTGTCCTAGTTTTTAAGTTTTTATTTGTTAACAAAGTGATGACAATAGATATGACAGAACCACTACGTGGTCAAATATCTTTTCTACTTTTTTAAATATTATCAGCAATGTGTTCCTAAGTCTTACGATAAGGCATGAATATACCCCGGAGAGGGGTGAAATATAGCCATTTTCAAAATTCACCGTAGTTGAATTTCTTTATCGTTACCCTTAATCGACCCACACAAAAAACGAAGATTAGAAGAAGTGACAAATCAAACTAGTCTATAATTTATAATATATTATTACTCAAAGATAATTTATAAACCCTATTTTATAGTAATACTTTTATAAAAATTATATTTACTGAAAATTACAGTCGCTAAAAGAGTATATATATACATAAGAATATATAGTCCATACCTTCATAAAACGTGTATAAATATGTAAAAAGCATGTATAAAAAAAGGGTAGGGAAAACCGGATTAAGTCTAGATTATATTATAGTAAATTAGGTATAAAAGGGTTCGTAATGCCTGAGGAATTTCATAAATAGGAAAAACCCTTAAACCTAGGGGCTAGCTGCACAAGGTACATTGAAGACACGTTTTACAAACCCTAGACGATGAAATCTCGTCTATAATTTCTTTACTATCTTCAACCTTCACTCTATCTACTGGGCTCTTCTGTGAACATTCATAATACACCAGACAACCAAGAGATAGCACTAAATATACTTAAATAAATATGCACAGACAGTAGTACTGTGCCTCAAAACAAGAAAAAATTGAGGACGTAAATTTACGCCCATAGGCCTTTTGCAAAAAAAATTGAAAATGTAAATTTACGCCCTTAGGGCTTAAAGAGTAACATGCATACTAAATTTCAACTTTAAGTTATCGCCACAACCTCAAGAATGGTTTTTTTTTTTTGTATTAAGAAAATTCATTCCTCACAAGAACATAAAATAGAACAAAAATAACCACATAAAGATTACTGATCATTTTTTAGAAAGTTAAATTAATAGAGTATATGAGGAAAGCATTGTACTAAGTGACACTTGATGAAAGCTTATTGTACTAATGAAAACACTGTGAGAAAAAAAGGTACAAAAGTTAACTTGGAATAATAATTTTATTGAGTAAAATAAAGTTTACAACAAAATCAGTCTTTAGACAATTGATCACAGTTCGTATTGATTTTAAAGATTCCTCTTACAAAATTGGGGTAGCGATTTATAATCAAAAGAGGAATTTCACATATAAATTAGGGTCATAAATACCTTGTATAATTAGGTCCATGGGATTGTCACATCTAGTATCGAGAGACCCACATTTTATTAACTAGAAGTAAATGTGAAGAAAAATGTTAAAACACTTTGTTGGCCTGTTAATTTATAGATAGAGTACTTCTAAATTTATCCAGGAATGTAACACTAACATCAAGCATAGCTCACAGATAAACTAACACAAACAAAAAGTTATCTATATTGAACAATAAACTATTAATAAATTATAAACAAAAAACTCATCAGTCTCACCAACCGATTTGCATTATAATTAATAAAATTCAACAAATTAACTTAAAACAGCAAATTAATATGAAGTTGAAAAATTAAAATTCATCATGAGGTGAGACAGTAGAAGAGTTAATCGGGCTATTATTTTTATTAATACTCCTGACGACAAGAGAAGCGACATTGTGGCCTCCTATTGCACTCATTTCCATAGCACTGGCTAAAGCCTCAATAGCATTTACATGTAAAACGCTCGTCAAATTTTTAAAAAGGTAAAAAGACTTATTTTCTCCGACACTTTTGTATTCCGGATATGCTAACCATTCTTTAACAGAAATAATCCTATAAGAATGAAATATAAGATTTATTTGATCGAAAGTCAACTCTTTGTCCGAAAAAATTTTCCATAAAACATTAACTGGACTACATTCGATGTTGACCGGATATATTTTGGATATCGCATTAAAATCAAATTTATCTGTGAATAATATAGTCATAGGTAAGTGGTCTTTATGCATGTTGAAAAATTGTGCGTTTATTTCTCCTTTTACTATAGTGCAGACGGTCTTGTGATAATTTTCGTTGAAAAGAAAAGGTACGCCGAATCCATGAAATTCAATGTTACTTACTTCTGTAAGAGGAGTGGCTACAATGACATAATCATACATCTTATGTTTATTGTGTGTAGATACCATTAATTTTGCAGTATCGTCAATATTAGAGACATAAACAACTCTATCTTCAATGACATTAGCACTGGAAGCCTTGATTAATCTGTCTGCCACTTGCCAGTTTCCACCTTTAACAGACCACAGATCGGCACCAGCACCTGCGATTGCTACTGAACCTAGTATGAAAAAGCAAAATGGAACACAATCTCATTACAATACAGATATAATTATTTTCACAATCTAGTAGTCTCATAAATTTTACTCCTCTGTTTTCCCCCTTATAATGTTATAAAAAATTATCTGTGTAATAAATTCAGCGAGAATCACAAAATACAGCCCTTGTATTTGTCACCTGATTGATAACAAGTGTCCAGAAGGTTTTGTTTTGGAGTTTTTATACAGTGGTCAGCTAGAAACAATTTCCTCCACTAGTACGACCTATAGCCAAAAGAAACTCTATGCCACGAGAGATGCTAATTAAAATGCACTCTCCAGCTTGTATTTTCTTCCGAAAATAATACTTATAAGTTTAAAATTAAACAACGTGCTCTTCTCAAGCAGTCTTCAAGTCCACGTAAATTAAAACGCATTAATATATTTATATTCCCAAATTGCTAACTAGCAGATAATGTTAGTTTTACTCTTTAAAAAATATTATTATCATCGATAAGTTTGAGTAAATATGCATTAAAAATATTTTTATTCCTTTCACTCAGTTACCCTCAAGATTATATTCTGAGTGTAATAAAAACAAAATAGGTGCGAGACAACTCAGACAAACTTTCTCATATACAAGTCCATAATTAGCCCAGTGTTTTCGTAGCTACATTTAATTATTATTGAACATTATATTTAAATTTATTATAGTAATAACTTCTCCTTGGCAGTTAAAAAAAGCTATTTCCCAGTAACTAGATTTTTCCTGGGAAAACGGCTTATATCGTTAGATTTGTATTTAAATGAATTACATTTTAGAATTTTTTAATCAAAATTGTCGGAACTGTTTTCGAGAAATAATTGATTTTAGTTTTTTTTTTTTTTTTTTTTTTAGAGTTTTTGAGGGGAAAGCGCCCCTAAATTTGGAACTAAAATTCATTTCTCGATGTCATCTCTGGGTATGATTTTTCTAAACATGTATCCCAACTTTCGTAAAAATCGGCCCAGTAGTTTAGGTTCCAGGCGTCTGCACAGACGGACTTTTTTTTTAAACACTTTTGGACTCAGGGGACCTCAAAATGTGTAAATCCATCAAAATCGAATTTTCGTGCTATAACAATACTTTCTCTTTATATGAGAATGTAAAAAACAGAAGATCTTTGTAAAAAGGATAATAAAAAAAATATAATAAAGGCACATATAAGAATTATTACTAAAACAAGATGTCATACCAACAAAGAATTGGATATCGAGAGATTGGCAGTAATTGCAACGGATAATACCAGCAACAAGTTCATGAATAAATATTTCAGAAAATTCCTGGCCTTTTAATCCATCATGAGTAGATAAATTCAATGCTGACAGCAGATTAGGGTCGGTATATTTCAACAATTCATGTGTCGTGTTGAAGGGATAATTATGAAGCTTATCCTGATCATATATCCTAAAATAAGAATACAGACAAAAAAATACTTTACACCAATGAAATTGAAATTGGATCTAAAATGATAAGAGGTGTAGCATTGGAGTTGTTTAGAGATAAGTTATCGGTTGTTTTGACTAAGATTTTGTGCTACCACTTCACAATTATGAGGCATGTCCAGAAAGTAAGAGCACTTAATTTTTCTATTTTATAAAAAATGATATGATATTGAAGGTATAATGCTACTTATTATTCCACGTAGTCCCCTTCCCATTCTATGCAGGTTTTACGCCATGGCACAAGTTTTTTGATTCCCTCATAGAACTCTCCCGCCATCTCATTTGTCTACTTACAGACTTCTTGCTTCACCTCCTCAGTGCCTAAACATTTTTTTCCACCCATGTGAGTCTTCAGGAAGGTGAAAAGATGAAAATCTGAAGGCGCCAAGTTAGGGGAGTATGCAGGGTGGTTCAAAATGTCCCAACCGAACAAATTCAAAAGTGCCTTAGTGGAGTTGGCCATGTTTGGGCGGGTGTTGTCATGCAACAAACACACTACCTTCGTCAAAATTCTGTCTGTTTTGAATTGCTCTCCTGAGGTTTTTTAGGGTCTCACTGTATCATGCTGCATTAATCGTCTCCCCCTGAGGCAGAAATTCTATCAAAATGATCCCTTTTTAGTCCAAAAACACGGAGATGCCATGATGTTTTTTGCACCTCCCACTTGGCAGGATTTCTTATCGACATATTTCATAGAAACGGACACTACGAGGCGAGTTTCAGTACTAACGAAGGTTGCCGGTGCCCGGTGTGTTCAGAGAAATCCCCACTTCCACACACTGTTGCCAAATATTGAAAAAAAAAAAAAAAAATCCCACAGAGAGCTTGACAGTACTCTTACTTTCTGGACATCCCTCGTATGACTAGAGAGGTTAATAGAAAGTAACAAAAATATTGTCACCACAATGTTATAAACACTAACACCCCAACTTATCTAAATTCGGAATTACATAACACCCGGCACTGCTACTGGAAGTGATCAGGGGGTCCATTCTGTAACTTTGAAACCTCCCTTTTCATGTGATAATACATCAAAATTTGATATGCAGCCTGCTAACATAAATCTATAACCTTCTTCTAGCGAAATAACATAAATGTTGATAATTAGGGAATGATATATCTGTCAGGTTATGTGTTTATACATCGTGTTTGCACCTAACTGAAGTTGAAATCAAAACAAATTGAAACCTTTATTGTTTTCATTTTCATACTGAAGAAACTTTTATTTGACTTTATTTTCAGACTTCATTTGTGAAAGGAGTTTTATCGAGTATTATATTTCTATTTTGACTTTTTTTATCGTGTTTTTGTATTATTCTAATACCCATTATACATTTATTTCACGCCATTATTGTTTTTATTTTTGGACTGAAATAACTTATATTGTACTCATCGTTTGTAAAGGTTTTTTTTTATCTCTTAGTATTATTTTGTTTATGTATATACATACATTAACAACATATTTACATATTGTGTATGTATGTACATTAGGGTGGGCCTTAATAATGAACATTTTTTAATTTTAGCTCCCAACCCCTAACTTTGTGCGAATACATGAATAAATGATTTTTGAAAAGTTTCAGGTCAATCGGAAAATTTTAAATGGTACCGCTTTTTATTTGAAAATTGGTATATAAAAAAATCAATAAAATAGCGATTTTATCTAGAAAATTTCAAAATATCACCTTTGTAATGCAATATTATCTGTGTTTTTTTATTATTTACATAAATGATATACTTTTATTAACTAATATAACTCAAAAGTAAGTCAATAAGTAAAGAGATAAAATATTTTGAAATATATATACATAGCAAAATAGTGAAAATATGGAAAAAAAAAAAATTGTTTTTCGTATGAATTTCGTAATTATTTTAATCATATGAACAATATTTAATGTTTTAAGATACATTAAAAGGTACTACAGGTTATGTGCTTCATTTTAATACGTATTAACAATGCATACCTATCATAGTTTTTTTTTTAAATTAGTAACATACATACTAGTGGAGTCAATGAAGCTATAACATAAGCCACATTTTGAACGAAAAAGACCGTCTTTTGAGTTTGAATATCTTTAATGCATTATTTTTTATTTTGGATTGCAAACAAGGAATAAGGGTTTTGGGGTCACTGATTACGAATTTGAAGTAAAAAATAATAATAATAAAAAAAAATGGCGGCCCTAGGATGGAGGGAAACATCGTAAACTAGAAAAAATTAAAATATTTGAATGTATAACATCCAAATTTAAACGGAATAATTACAATTTTTTAATTTCTACTATTTTTGCTATTTTATTATGTATTACAATGCATGTTATTGCTTTATGAATATTTTAATAAAATAAAACATTTTTTTCTACTATTTTGTACTGTTACCTTAAATTCATAATCAGCGACCCCCAAAAAAACTTTGGTTAGACGTTTAGTTCTTAATTTATGTATAATTATCATGAATTTCGTATAAAACAGAAGATTTTTCCCGCCATGCTAGGGCCGCCATTTTTTTTATTTTTGACTTAAAATTCAAAATCAGCGACCCCCAAAACCCTCATTCCTTGTTTGCAATCCAAAATAAAAAATAATGCATAAAATATATTCAAACTCTAAAGACGGTCTTTTTCGTTCAAAATGTGGCTTATGTTATAGCTTCGTTGACTCCACTAGTATGTATGTTACTAGTTTAAAAAAAAACTATGATAGGTATGCATTGTTAATACGTATTAATATGAAGCACATAACCTGCAGTACCTTTTAATAATTGTTAAAACATTAAATATTGTTCGTATGATTAAAATAATTACGAAATTCATACGAAAAACTATTTTTTTTCCCCAATTTTCACTATTTTGCAATGTATGTATATCTCTAAATATTTTATCTCTTTACTTATTGACTTACTTTTGAGTTATATTAGTTAATAAAAGTATATCATTTATGTGAATAATAAAAAAACATGGATAATATTGCATTATAAAGGTGATATTTTGAAATTTTCTAGATAAAATCGCTATTTTATTGATTATTTTATAAACCAATTTTCAAATAGAAAGCGGCACCATTTAAAATTTTCCGATTGACCTGAAACTTTTCAAAAATCATTTATTCATGTATTCGCACCAAGTTAGGGGTTGGGAGCACGAAATTTCAATACTTTTTTTCACCCCTAATGTACATATTCAATTTTTTTCATTAAGGTTTTCCAATAAAAGTTATTACTTCCATACTCCATTTTTTCCTTTATATTAAGTACCCAGATAAGAATTTAAGCCTAGTTTACATGATCCTAGTATACTTGGTCCAAGTCACTTTGATCAAATCCACTTGGTGCAAGTGTTTGTGGAACTTTGAAGTAAGGTTTACACGATCTAAGTATACTTGGTCCAAGTAACTTTGATCAAATCCACTTGGTCCAAGTGTTTGTGGAACTTTGAAGTAAGGTTTACACGATCTAAGTATACTTGGTCCAAGGTAGTGGAACTTTGATACACTATAAGGTAGAGGTTAAGATAGATTGTGTGAAATGTTTTTCCCTCTAGAACTTTCCACTTAAATTTTACTTATTAAGTTTTAAAACAGGGGTGTTATATAACCTTTTAGTAAAAAAAACCCAGCACAACCTCTCATCTTTGACATATTTTGACAGCTCGTTCTCTCATAATTCGTCAGGTGGGCGACATTCTTGTTTTCATCAAACCCTACTTTTACTCTGATCAAAAAAAGTTGGAGCCCATCCGACTCAACTTGGATGTCCAAGTTGACTTGGATACCCTGTTTACACGATCCAAGTAGTATCAAAGTAGAGTCAAAGCTGACTTGGTCCAAGTCTACGTGGATCGTGTAAACAGGGTATCCAAGTCAACTTGGATGTCCAAGTTGACTTGGATACCCTGTTTACACGATCCAAGTAGCATCAAAGTAGAGTCAAAGCTGACTTGGTCCAAGTCTACGTGGATCGTGTAAACAGGGTATCCAAGTCAACTTGGATGTCCAAGTTGACTTGGATACCCTGTTTACACAATCCAAGTAGCGTCAAAGTAGAGTCAAAGCTGACTTGGTCCAAGTCTACGTGGATCGTGTAAACAGGGTATCCAAGTCAACTTGGATGTCCAAGTTGACTTGGATACCCTGTTTACATGATCCAAGTAGCATCAAAGTAGAGTCAAAGCTGACTTGGTCCAAGTCTACGTGGATCGTGTAAACCCATCTTTATCCTAGTACATTCCTCGACTTGTATTTCTAAACTTTCGATATTCTTGACGGTCCCACCTATTAAGTAAGTCCGGGGTATTACTGAATATAAAATTGTGGTGACAATATTATTGTGTTACTTTCTATTAACCTCTAGTCTTAATTAGAGATAAGTTATTTGGATGTTAAAAAAATAATTAATATGAATGAAGGACTGGGAAAGCAAGCAATTTAATATTATTTACATTTTAAAAAAATTATAAAAAATAAAATTGTATGAAAACTAACCTTGAGAATGAATTAATCAATTCCGTATTATAGTTTTCTAGTCGAAAAATATCACCACCATATCTCCACCATAATTTCAAAACCGTAAGAAGGTCATAATGGCTTGACTTGAAAAGCAGTTTAGTGCCATTAAAAATACCAAAATCTTCAGTACATCCTTTATTTACTTCGAGGCCTAGGAAATCCATCCAAAAGAAATAACTCTAGGAACAACATAAGTTTCTCCCATTTCAATATTTTGCTCATGTTTAAATTCATAAACACATTTCTTAGCTCAAACAAAGTAATGGTATTTTTAAGATACAAAAGTGGAAAGAAGTGAATTGCTTTACAGTTACATGTACTAAAGTTACCTATGCATAAGTTGATTATCACATTACTCCACTTTGATCAACTTGGTGCGTAGGATTTAGTGGCTTATCTCATCACAAATCCACAACAAGATAAACTTGTTGATTTTCAATGCTTAACATTCCAAAAATTTCCAGTAGCAGAAGCCAAATCGATTGCACCGGGAAAACCAAAAAATGAATAACTGCTCAATTATGTATAATTTAACTTTTCCTTCATAAAGCACATACTTTTTAAATAAAACAAATATTTTAACATAAGAGAAGATTGTTATAAGATATTAAAATAATAAAATCAAATTAACGGTTAATTCTCCACCAAAAACTAAAGCAGGCCCTACATTATCAATCCGCTTGATCAAAACAGAGCTTCAAGCTGATTGATAAGTGTTTCAAGCAGCCTTAGGGGCGCAATCAAGCATAGCATCAATCTTTTCATCAACACTCATTTGTAGCAGAGTTTTCGACTAGTGAACTGCTCCTCCTGGACTGAAGTGAATCATTATTGTTTAGATACCATGGTTTCGAATTAGGATTTGGGGTTTCTCATCTTGACAGTTGTTGCTCTCAAGAGGAAATAAAAGATCCAGAGGAAACGACGTTGGTCAAAGGAGTGGAACTTTCCAGGGCCGTACCTAGGTGCCCCTGCGTACATGGCAAACCCGTAAAAGTGCGCCCCACCAGGGGGTCTGGGGGGGTATGGAATACCCCCCAAAGGGGGGGGGGGGGCCCTCCGGAAAATTTTTGGAATTTTAACGACAGTAAAACAAATTTTTAAGCAATTCTGGCTCTAAAAGTTAAAGTAATTTTTTAGTTTTCGCTACTAGAAAGTACTATTTAACACGTAAAAAAAGTACCATTTAAGTATTATTTAAAAAAAAAAAAAAGTACTATTTAACACCTTGCTACACTATAATAACTCCTTTTTCGGTTCAAGGTTAAATGGTTGATATAAAAAGTTTATTTAGATAAAACATCAACTGTCATTTCACTTTTCACCACAGCAAATATGAAATTATAATTTAATTAAGTAAAATACTGAACGGAAAAATATTTACAATGTTACAAAAAGTAAGTTGATATTTACAATATTGACATCTTAACTTTATTTCTTAAGTAAAAAATACTTTTTACACAATGAGTACTTTAAAAATATAATAAGTAGAATTACATTTTTTTAGGGCATTTATATAATTATATTGTATTGTTATTCATAAATGTTGTTACTGAATACATACAAATGTTATTACAATTTTCAAAAAAGAATATTCCATACCTTTTTAATCATTTTATTAAAAAAAAAATTCAACACTTGTTGGTTGTGAACCCTTTATTTGATTATTTTTTATAAGTAAAAACTATTAAACGTTTTATTTCTTTCGTATTTTCGATATCATAAGTGTTCTTACTGTTTAAATAATTTAAGATGGTGTTAATAAATTGAGTAATTTTCGATATGGGTGAGTGCATTGAGTTTATAATTTACATGTTTTTTCACACTTTACTTGTTTAAACTAGTATTAAGAAATAAGGGTGCCGCGAGAAACAATTAACCAAGTTGGGGTGCCACCATTAGAAAAAGGTTGAAAAACACTGCCCTAGCCGCTAGGGGGTGGGGCGGATGCGCCTCGCGGCAACACTAGGCCCTAGCGTTGCCAATATAAACATGAATCGCACGCCACCGCGCTTAGCGCAATGTCACAATGTGATTGTGACACAATTTTCATCATAAAAACACGAATTGACAGCTCACACAACCGAAATTATACCTAAGTATAAAGTTTTCACTTTGACCAATCTTACCAATCAAAAAATGTTTTTCCTCCTCTCCATTCTGCGCCCTTCTCAAACCTGCGCCCTTGGCAAGGGCCACCTTCGCCACAGCCTCGGTACGGCCCTGGAACTTTCCACAACTCGGGACAATCACAATATAAATCAATGAGGAGGCTAATAAATTCTCGATCGGCATTATTATCTACGATGTCCGAACCTTCGGAAGCAAGCAAACAGTCCTCCATCGCTGGTGTTGAGCAGGTGACTGACGGAATGCTTGATCAAAATTGGTCTAGACTATCAAGCGCTCCGTCCAGCCGCTTGAGTCATTCAAACTTTCCATCAATCACCGTCAAGGCTTGACTCAAGGGGTTTCTAGACTATGAATGACTCTTGACGCGTTGTTTTGATCAAACAGATTGATAGTGTAGATCCTATAATACATTTCTATCCATACTTCACATTAAAACACTTACTGTCATGTATACATTACTTACCAAATTTTTCAACAAATTGTTTCATATATTGATTTTTCGAATGGATTATGGAACCTCCATTTTCATAGTGATAACCGTTGTATTCAACAGTTGCAACACGTCCACCAATTTTTTCAGCTTCATATAAATCAATGTTGAATTCATCGGGTTTCATTTCGTTTAAGAAGTAGGCACTCGAAGCACCACCAATTCCTCCTCCGATAATTGCTATGAAATCAAGACAAAATCATAACATTAACACAGTATTTGAGATTAGTCTAAGTAAACAATAAAACAAACACATTTAAAAATCAGGATTATCATAAATATTTTTTTAAAATTTATATACTGAATATTTAAGGCCCCAATTAACAAAGTATTATACTATTGCATAGACTTCTGAGGTTGGTATTATAATGAAGCTCCTCATTGTATGCCTAAAAAGTCATTACAAAGTAAATCCTGCCACGCTCAGGCCCAACTTATCTGAGAGATTATGTACATAAACATGAGGTAAATTCATTGTACGATGGGAATAATGTCTTAAAACACTCTAGTTTAGTAAATTATTTATTTGAAATGAATATAATTTTATTTTTACAAGATCTGACAGATTAGTTCAACAAAAAAGGTTCGAGTTGGAAAATTAAAGATTGCAACTTAATTAATAATACTTATATAAATAATTAATTATCAATACCTCGATTAAGACAGATTTATAAAGATGAATTTACCAAATAGAGAAATTAATGTGATTGGGCACAATTAATCTCTCAAATTAACAAAACTCCAGGGCAGACCTAGAGCAAACTTAAAATAAATTGGTGGTACCATAGCAGAGGTAGTGAGGAGTGAGGAAGACACCTGGAAGCCCCCACATCAACTGTGAAACACAGAACCTTGGCATATGGAAACGTAGTTTCCTCACCTGCCAGATAGCATGAACTTGATGAAGGGTTAAACACACACACGTATATTTTACTGCTTATAACATGTATTTACGAGTATGTGCAAGTAGGATTTCTAATGCTATGGCCAATGGTCATGATCATGTCTTGTGTAGGTCTTGACATTCCCTAGAGTTGAGAAAAAATACAACAATAGTATGAGGCATCATTAGGGAGCAACATGATGTTCTATGTAAAACATGCATTTAGGCTTGGGTCTAAGCTTTATAATGTCTTCTCCAGGCCCACAATTAGTAATAATAATAATAATCTTTATTGTTTTTTAGGGGCATAGCCCTGTAACAATGGAGTTATATAAACAATTAGGTAATATAGTGATTCATAAATATTTTAAGTTCTTTTGCAAGCTCTCTTTATGAACATAGATAAAAGAAAAATAAATAAAATAAAAACAAGTAATAGGAGTAAATGGAGTAATGATAATGATACATGGATACTATAATGTGATAATCCTAATAACATTGTTATACTAGACTTTATTCTTCAAGGCAAAATGCTCGCAATCTAAAAGTTTGACTTAGGTAGTTGGGTAGTTTATAACAATTGTTTGAATTGATTAGAGTGGCCATGTCCAGAAGGTTGTCGCATGGGTAGATTTAATGCAGGTAAGAGCAGGTCTAGATAGAATTCCCTGTAGTGTTTGTATATGGGGCAGACAAATATTTTGTGGTGTAGATCCTCTTCTGTTTTAAGTTACAAATATTGAGGATGAATCTAATCTAGGAAGTGAGGATGGGTCTATTTTGTATAGGTAACTGCTAAAAATAAATCTGGAGTGCACTTGCCCTGACGTGCCAAGTTGAGCAATTGTGCGCTTTATTTTGATGGACAAATCGCTAGTTAAATAGTGCTGAGGGCCTTCAGTTAGTTGTAGCTGTGAATAATACAGATTATATCTCGTGTGTTTTGCATGTTCTCTGTCATTGTTTCTCAGCTGTATCTCATAATATTTGACAATGTTGTTGCATTTTTTTGTTAGCAAGCGTAGATCCTGTGACTCCCAAACTTGAGAAAGGTCTAAGCTGTCAAAAACGGTTTTTATGCTTGTGTATATGCTTGCCCAGAATTAGTAACTGGAGTTAGTTGCATCAGATATAGTTCATCCTGCGTTTCATGAGCAACCATAAGGGTTATACGAGGCATATTCAAAGAGTAACGGCTATTTGCTACTATTTAAAATACTGGCAGACCTCAACAAAGTTGTACGCGCACAGCTCCATCTACTGATTGTTTCCTAAGCCACTGAGGTAATTGTTTTAAGTCAGTAGTAGTTGGCCTGTTGGTGAATGCAGGCAAAAATGTCCTTATTAAGAAGAGAAAAAAAAAAATGAGAGAGCAAATTCAAAAAATGTCCCGGCATGTGACAATGAAAGCACTATCTGTCAATTATTAAGCTCAAAAAGTGCCTGGATGTGTCGACATATTTTAACTCTTGATTTGACAAAGTTCTTAGGCCTTTAACTGGTCACCTTGTCCAAAAATGTTCCCCTTTCTCGCTTAACAGTCTATTCGATTCCAAGTAGCACAGCTGATCCAAAAGACATCCCTGGGATATCCTTTTGTCCAGATTTTATCCTGTCCATAATCGCTATCCCGTTTTGGATGCCTCATTGGGTCACCCTAAGTATATCCTATGGACATCCAGTTAAGGGTATACTATGGACATCGAGTTAAGGGTATCCTATGGATGTCCTTTATGGGATACCCAGTTAGGGGTATTCTATGGATGAATTATAATTCTAAAGCTTTTTGCTTTTATTAAAAAATGTTAACAGATTTAATTAGAAATGGATTTATTTACCTTTTACAAAGGATAATGTTTCAGTGAAAGCTATAATGAACAATCCTCAAATTATTTATAAAAGTTATATATTTATGGTGTAAGGTTGAAGTATTCATTTTCAGTTGCCTCTGATCAGTAATGTCTCATAGCTCAGTAGATAGAGTGATAGACTCACATTCAGGAGGTACCGGGTTCAAATCTCACTGGGATGACAAACAACTTCTAGTACTATGAATTAACATAAGGGGCTGTAACTGAGAATACATAAGGCAACAATACGCCGGGGAAGTGTGACGTCACTTACGTAAAAAAGTGTGTGTTGTTAGGTCAGTTGGCTCATAACATTGGATATACGACTGAGTTTATCAGTGCTATTTTATTTTATTATTATTTTTTAATCAATTATTTGTTTTATCATCTATAATGTATACATTTATTGGCTTATTAAAGATGTTACTGATACATGATAAGGTTAAAAAAGCTTTTAATAGAGTAAAAAGAGCACATCTGTGAGTAAGTTATTTTACATCTTCTTTGAGTTATTTGTGAGAATTATTTGTTTTATCATCTAAAATGTATACATTTATTGGCTTATTAATGATGTTACTGATATATGATAAGGTTAAAAACAGTTAAAAAAGCTTTTAATAGAGTAAAAAGAGCACATCTGTAAGTAAGTTATTTTACATCTTATTTGAGTTATTTGTGAGAATTATTTGTTTTATCACCTATAATGTATACATTTGTTGGCTTATTAATGATGGTACTAATATATGATAAGGTTAAAAAAGCTTTTAATAGAATGAAAAGAGGAAAAAACTATAAAATGCTCACAGAACTCTGGTAAACAATGGTTTGTTATGAGCCAGAAAAGATAACCTGACGAAAAATTGCGGAGGGCGCATGACGTCACAGCAACCTTTGTCACTTTAACCTCTCTGACGCGACGTATTGTCGCAAGTCTTCATTATTTTAAAAATTTACATTTTAAGCATCCACAATATGTCCCAAAACTGTCCATAGCATATTCCACTGGATGTGCTCAGGAAGTCCCCTGGGTGTCAGAAGGGCGGACATTAGGTCGACCACAAGATGTCCAAAGTCAAAAAATGTACCACCCATGGGATGTGTTGTTGAACCAAGTGACTGATCCCGTGGATGTCCTTTGGACAAAGTCGTGCTACTTGGGATTTTCCGTCAAAGTTTGGGTCTTGACTAGACAGTTAGTCGAGGTCCAACTATATTATCTTCCTATCTTCAGAAAATCAGTCTGAGCTCAATTCCCTTTATTTTTAACTTTGCGCCTTATTTCTCTTATGAATAAAATTTCTGAAAACTATTTCATAAGTTAAATGTAACCTTTCATGATTGGTTGATTAAGTAAAGTTCGTTCTAACGAAATATAGAAATTTTGACACAAAAACATATTGAAAACAGAAATTAACCAATAAAAGCACACTGGGCATTTAAAAAATGAGGATAAATATATATATTGACGTCAAAAAAAGGTATTGCTTCGTGTTTTACGTCAAAGATTTAACAATAAATGAACCTTGTATGAAACTTCTCAAAATAACAAAACAACTTTGTATGTACATCTTTTACGATATCTAAGCAACAAAAATCTATTGCTAATTCTAAAGTGAATTGTCTAAAGCATGATTACATCATTTATAAAAGTATTTTTACAAGAAAAAGGGTAAACAAACTAGTAAAACGGAAACCTTCAAGGGTAAAGAAAATAGCACTCAAGTTAACAGATATATTTACTTACCGACATCAACTTTAGCCGTAGAATATGCAAAAGCCGTAATTAGTATAAATGAGTGCGGAAGCATTTTTGATAATAATTGACTTATTCACAGACGTTAGAGAGAAATATAAATTCTTATGTCTTATAATAGTAACTGTAACAAGTTAAATTTGAATGAGCAGCCGGCTTAGATTTGATAAACAAACCCAAGACAAGTGTTGCCACAATCCTTTCGAGGTTAAGCATAGATAAAACAAAATTATAGATAGACCTGAGGCCCCCTCAAATTAAAATATTGTCGCCAAGAATGACGTCCCATAAATAAATTATTTGTTGTTATTATACATAAATCATGAATAGAATAATAATATAATATAATAAATTCTAAGCAATTGAAGCAATACAGGGTACAGGGCACTCTTTTAGTTTGGTACCTCCTATTTCATTACAAATTTGACATTACGGAGTATATAAAAATAATAATATTCCTTAGTTTAATTATCTAATAAGATAAAGTGATATTTGGTCCAACGAACTTTGGAACATCACACTTCTGTGCATAAAATTGATAATACCCCTTTGTCTTATTAATACATAATAGGTGACCAAATCTCTTCAACTGAAAGCTTGGACACTAAAACAAAAATTGAAAAGGAAAAAAAACTCTTTCAATAAATTTATACTTAAATACAAGTAATTTATAGGTACAGCTTACAGCTTAAAGTTTGCCCCAACATTTTTATGTACACCTGGATATCCCCTCCCCCACCCCGTCAACGATTTCCTAGTTTCAATATTTGTTATCAGGAAAGTTGACTAAAATAGGACGAATGTTCACGTTAAGTTAGACTAAAGGGATATTATGACTTTTATATGCAGAAGTGTGATATTCTTTTGTCCCAAAGTTCTTATTTCCGAACTAAATACCTCTTTGTCTTAATACTTAAGATAGACTTTTTTTTGGGGGGGGGGGGGGGGGGGGGGGGGGGGGGAGGGGGGCCGCATCATGTTCCTATTTTACTAGAGTACCTCCTTCAAAGGGGGTACTCTTCTCATGGGCGCCCATATGAATTTTTGTAGGGGGAGGGCCACCGCCACCAGCGAGGGGGAGGGAAGAACTACCGGTGGAGGGGGGGGGGGGGCACCACCGGTTGAGAGGGGGCACCACCGGTAGAGGGGAAGGGGCACTACCGGGGTAGAGGGGAAGGGGCACTACCGGGGGAGGGGAACTGCAACCGGGGGGGGGGGGGGGTACAAGGTTTTTACGGCCTCCCATTTTTTAATTTTGTAGATTTTAGCCTATGAAAAACGTGTTTTGAGGCCCTAAAAATCGAACTTCCATTTCAGTGTGGTAGGTCAAAATGTATTCTTAAAATTTCATTTGAATTTTTAAAATTTATTAAGTGGAGTTTGTATCTTTACCACTGCGCAAGAACGGATACAGCTATAGTTTGCATAAAGTTATTATAAAAATTAGATAGAGACAAATGTTAAAAGAAAAATATTTATTTAGCGCATCTATATAAGACAAATTGACAATTTTAATCCAATTTATATCGGTGTAAAAGACGTTAACTTCATTTTTATTTCTCATTTTGATTTATTTTTTCGATAATATGTTGTTCGGGTCTTTGCAATCATTTTAGGTACATACTTACTTACTTACTTACTATGTTGTTCGGACAAGTTAGGATGGTGTGATACTAAGTTTGCAGCTTCAAAAAAACCTGTGCCACTTGCGTTATACGTAAAAAACTGAAGAAAATTTAGACTTTTTTTCAGTTTTTGCACTATGTTTTTTTCGATATTAGTTGTTATATTATTTTTAAAGTGCAGTACATTTGCAGCAGCATAAGCCCAACTGTAGCTCTCTATATATAATACATTCCGAGATATGGCACGTCAAAAAAAAAAAATAAATAAATAAATACAAGGTTTGCTTTCGTTTCGGGTCAAATATCGGATATCACCGCTCACTACGAAAACATTGCAGTCAATGAAGTTGTAGTAAATTTAATCGGCTTTTATACAAGCACAAAACGAAGCCCGAAGACAAAATAGTTCTGTTGCAATCGTAAAAGAACAGAAAACGGAATTTTTTTTTTATTATAAGAAATGAGGCTAAACCACTTCCAATAACAAGTTGTGATCATTTGACAACAATCACTGAAACAATCTATTGAAGAGCACAACAAGCCGTTTGACGTGGATTCATTCTCCATATTTTAAAAGTTGTGGATTTCTAAGCAGTCTGACACGGAATTGACAGAGTATTTCAAATTCGAAGTGCCCAATTGCTCAACGAAGAGGAGATGCTTTCAATTATTGAAGAACATTTTTAATAAGAAATTTATATGCATACATTCAATGATTCAATGCATTTTTACTGGTCTTATATTACTTTGCTTTTTAAGTTTCATCGCACACCTATTAACCCAATTTTGAACCACTTACCGTGATTCAATCTTCCCCAAATTTTGCACATAAATAAAACTAAGGTGAAGAATACAGAAACCAAAAAAAAAAAAAAAAAAAAAAATGGCGTCAAATTTATTAGCTTTTTAAGTTTCATCGCACACCTATTACCCCAATTTTGAACCACTTACCGTAATTTAATCTTCCCCAAATTTTGCATATAGATACAACAAAGGTGAAGAATACAGAAACAAAAAAAAAAAAAAAAAAAAAAAAAAAAAAAAAAAAAATGTTGAAAATAAGACCAGTTATGAAAAATGGCATTTTTATATGAATTATTATTCTTTCATCAAATGCCCAAAATCTTGATATTATGTGGTTTTGGTTCATTTCTTAAAAAAATATTTTTTTTGTTTCTTTTACGATTGCAACAAAACTATTTTATCTGCAGGCTTCATTTTGTGCTTGCATAAAAGCCAATTAAATTTACTACAACTCCATTTCTTATGACTTTTTTCATAGGTGAGAGGTTTTATGCCAACATAAGCCCGAAACGAGAGTAATAATATAAATGTCATTTTTTTTTTGGAAAAAATAGACAATTTTTTAACTGTCGTATCTGGGAAACTATTGGACGTACAGAGTTGCCGATGAACTTGAAGCCAATTAAATTTACTACAACTTCATTCCGTATGACTTCTCTCGTAGGATAACAGTTTTACGCCAATATTCGCCCCAAATCGAGAGTAATACTAACTTTCATTTTGTGAAAAAAAAATCCAATTTTTAGTGTCATATCTCGGAAAATATTAGACGTACATAGTACAGACTTGTGCATAAATTGTTGTAAATGTATTGTACTGTAAAAATAGTAAGAAAAAATAACATCGCAAACGACACACAGTTTACGAGGTATATTATATAGGAAGAACTGAAAAGATTCAGTTTTTCATGTATTACGCAGATAGCACAAGTTTTTTGAAGCTGCAAATTTCAGATCACAATAGCCTAACTGGTCCGAACACAAGGGCGGATTCAGCCAATTTTAAAAGGGGTTGGACTTTCTTTTAGGGGGGTCCTGGGGCCCTCCCCCGGGAAAATTTTTGTAGTTTACATTACTTAAAAACGAATTTTTAGACTATTCCAAGAGCATCTAAAATGTAATTTTATACCAATAAATTGATGTTTTTTATTAACTTGACATGAAGACCTGGGTATTTTATTTAAACAAAATTATATTTGAATAATATTTTATTATTAAAAGTTGTACATTATAAAAATTAATGTTTTATTTTAGTACCAAGTAAAATAAATTGGTACATTTTAAAAATATTTTAGTTACATGAAATAACAAAAAAATTAAGTACGCCAAATGTTTTGAGTTCAATAGAAATTAGCTGATAGTATTAGGTTAAAAATAAAAATAATAGGGTATTTAACAGTCCAGTCAATAAGTACAAAAACAAATATAGTCTTCCTTGCAAAAGGTCGGGTATCTACAATTTTTGGATATGTTGTTAGGGCCAATGCCACAAGTAAAATAAATACTCGGTTTGTCTATTTTCAATTCACGACTGACTTTATTTATATTTTACATTTGACATGTTTGTTGTCAAGTTTCCTTGACAACCAATAATATATCAATAACCTTACTGGTACCTGAGCCGTGTATAACCAACTTATTTATATACATATGGATTTGTTAATCTATGTTTAGAAATTGTGATTTCACTTTTAACTTGATCGTTTGTTTTACTCATGAATCACCATGACAACCGTTGTGGAGGTTACATGACATGTGTGAAGATGACATTATAGATTTAGACATTAAACAAAATTTAGTAAATGAAATTGTGTATTTAGAACCAACCTTACTTAGTTTGTGCTCTTTATCTAGGGCAACACTGCACTAGAGGGAATCATGAACTCTCATGATTCCCTTATTTTCCATTGGGTACAAATGAGTAACTTTCTCCCCTGTAAACTAGGATAAAAGTTCACTTTTTCTCCTTTCTCGAAGTAAATATTATTTTCTACTCCTTTGAATCCTTTAAAAACATCAGTGACTCTTCTATTTCTAACTGAATTTTATGTTTGATAAACTTAATAGCATCAATATATGTATAACTAGTTATTTCATAAACAATTATTTTTTCTTATCCAATTGGACAAGCATGAGATGGGAACTGATGTTGCTCATGTGTGATCATGTTGTGGGTCATGTTCTCTTTAGAGAAGCACAAGCTAGAGTCATACGACTCATCTCTCTCTCTAAAGTATTGATTTAAGTTCTGGACACCGCCCAGGATTTGTGAGGGGTGAAGGGAGGGGGATAAGAGATTGTTACCTCTTATATTTATTCTTAATCTCCTGCTAAGCCAACTTGTTCCGCAATCAGTTTATTGCAGTTGTTTCATTTTGTTAACCTTTGAAAATATAGGAAATTATCTAAGACGAATTCTATGAAATAAGTAGATCAGGATCTAATGAATGTGCCCCCTCCAGACCTAGCCGCTGGATATGCCACTGGACCAATGTAAGTCTCTGGCTGGAATAAGAACGTAGAGGTTTCTTGGTAAAATTACTCAGGAAAAAATTACACAGGTAAAAATTACACAAGGAAGAAATTACACAAGAAATAAATTACACATGCGAAAATTACACCAAGAATAAATTACACATTTAAAAGTTTCAGGAAAAATTAATTAATAATTTGGTTGTCATATCAATATTGAAATAATTTATAATTTTTAACAAATGGTTACACAGATTTAATTGATCATTAAAAACTACTAATTACTAGTTAGAAGGATAATTTTTCCATCTTTGCCCCTAGAAGAATAGAAATAGGGGGCAAAATATTGGAGATAGAAAAATAGGTTTCAAGTAAAATTTTATTATTTTTCACCGTAGAATCTGCTATCAAAAATATACATTCCAATTTGAAATTTTGAAGGCCCAAGCCACCCGGCTTGGGAGAAAAACGGGTGGTTGCCCCTAGTGCAAGGGCCGTCCCTAGGGGTTTAGGCGCCCGGGTCAAAAGCACATGTGGCGCCCCCCTTTATTACCAAATTCACCTAGTATTTTAAGACGGTGGCCTGGCGCTCGCCCCCCTAGACTTGGCACCCGGGTCAGCTTGACCCGGTTGACCCCCCCTACGGACGGCCCTGCCCTAGTGTGAGATAGCATGCAAACAAACTTCACTTTGCATGGTACAGATTCCCCAAGTGTCATTAATTTATCTCAAACCGTTCAAAAGTTAAGAGGGGGGGGGGGGGGGGGGGGGGGCTTTTGTACCACCCTGTATGTGGGCTTCAGATAGGGCCTGGACTGACTGTGTCTCTTCCCATACTCTAAGCTAGAAGGCACTAGAATACTACAACCTCATAGTTTAACATTTTTAGTTTAACCTCATAGTTTATCCGCTTGCTTCGGCATTTCTTTCATTCTATGTGTAATTTCTTCTTCGTGCAATTTTCACACGTGTAAATTTTTCCCCGTGTAATTGTTAAACCCTGTATTTTCTTTCATGTGTAATTCTTTCTGTGTAATTTTTTCCTGTGTAATTCTTTCCTGACACCGAATGTAGATATATGGCTCGTATTATTGAAGACTCTCTATACGTTATCGTGTGGTATGTACTAGACTGACGCTTTAAGGTGGGTTCATAACGTGCGTTTTATACACACTTTAGGATAATCTATAGGCTGTCATAAACGTTGCTTCCAAACCAGAATGAAGCCTTCCCGTCATCTCATGATTTCATTTTTTGAGTCATCCATTTACATAGAAATTATAATTTAAATCAAATTATAATTATTATTAACTACGGTAATCAGACAGAGAAAAATACACTCCAGCGCCGGGATTTGAACCATGTGCCTCTATATTTCCAGTATAGCGCTCTAACCAACTAAGCTTCCAGGAAAATTGAAAGCTTTAAATTCGGGTCAAGGTATGATTAACTTCATAGAAAATCATTCTCCTGCGTAGCTTAGTTGGTTAGAGCGCTATACTGGAAATATAGAGGCCCGTGGTTCAAATCCGGGCGCTGGAGTGTATTTTTCTCTGTCTGTTTCCCGTAGTTAATAATAATTATAATTTGATTTAAATTAAAATTTAATCTTTCCGTAGTATGAATACTACCAAAATCGTAAAAAATGAATTTCTAATTGATTGTACGAGGTACAGGTACTAATTGGGTACTTAATCATTTTAAGCGTTATTTCTCGGTCTTGTTCTATGTCATTAATGTTGACTTCTCAGACTTGTGGAAAATTGAAAGCTTTAAATTTGGGTCAAGGTATCATTAACGTCAGAGAAAATCATTCTCCTGCGTAGCTTAGTTGGTTAGAGCGCTATACTGGAAATATAGAGGCCCGTGGTTCAAATCCCGGCGCTGGAGTGTTTTTTTTTCTCTGTCTGTTTCCCGTAGTTAATAATAATTATAATTTGATTTAAATTCAAATTTAATCTTTCCGTAGTATGAATACTACCAAAATCGTAAAATAGAAATGATTAAATAAACACTTGTTCTTCATTTTACAACCATCCTTTTAGAATGTTAGTATTATATTTTTATAATAAATTTAACTTTGTTTATAATCTGAACTGAACACTGCGCAAGTGCACAAGATAGGAAGGGTGGGGGAAAACACTCAGTGACATCTTCCCGGCTTGATGAATGTATTTATCTATATAGCCCAAACGCACGTTAAAAACTCATCCTATGAACCCACCTTTAGTAGAAGCTTTAGGATTAGGAGCGGTGGAAGGATTTCTGTCACCGCTCTACACCTCACAGTAGAAGGGCCACCGACTAAGTAAGATAGTTCTATACGTTTTCGTGTGACATGGCCTGGACTGACGCTTTAGGATTTAGGATTGGGAGCGGTGGAAGGCTTTCTGTCACCGCCCTACAGCTCACAGTAGAAGGGCCACCGACTAAGAAAGATAGTTCTATACTTTTTCGTATGGCGTGGCTTGGACTGACGCTTTAGTAGAAGAAACTTTAGGATTGGGACAGGTGGAAGGCTTCCTGTCACCTCTCTACACCTCACAGTAGAAGGGCCACCGACTAAGAAAGATAGTTCTATACGATTTCGTATGGCGTGGCCTGAACTGACGCTTTAATAGGAGAAGCTTTAGGATTGGGACCGGTGGAAGGCTTCCTGTCACCGCTCTACACCTCACAGTAGAAGGGCCACCGACTGAGTAAGATAGTTCTATACGATTTCGTATGGCGTGGCTTGGACTGACGCTTTAGTAGAAGAAGCTTTAGGATTGGGACCGGTGGAAGGCTTCCTGTCACCGCTCTACACCTCACAGTAGAAGGGCCACCGACTACCGACTGAGTAAGATAGTTCTATACGATTTCGTATGGTGTGGCCTGGACTGACGCTTTAGTAGAAGAAGCTTTAGGATTGGGACCGGTGGAAGGCTGTTTTTTCGCCGCCCCACAACTCACGGTAGAAAGGCCACCGATTAAGTAAGATAGTAGTATGACAAATATTGAAGGGGGAAAAAAACAACATTATACAATTTGTATTACCACTAATATTTTATATCATCTTAGTACAAACTAATCGCTTTTAAATGACCACGTTGGCTTGACTCAGAAAACAGGAGTGTTTAGACTAGTATGAGGCTCACATTTCTTGTTCATAGCCAGGCTGTGTCTAATCATTCTTACTTTTGCTTCCAGATCATTCTTTTGCTGTAACAAAAATCAACAATTAATTTATCAATTCGAAGATTTTTTAAGTTAGTAAATTTCAATTTGAAAAATTGTTTATCTATACATGTTAAAGTCAAATACCACTAACACATAGTATCTATAGACCGGCAAAATAGCTAGAAATTAAATTTTGGATGGCGGTTCCTCTCACCCCCTAGGTGCTTTCTAAGACATATTTTTACAACCCACCATTTCGATTCAAGATGGCGCCCATAGTATAATTATTTGAAACCAAATCCCAAAATATAAAAATAAAATATAAATATTAATAAATATACCCACTTCCTTGAAACTCTAAAAAACCAATACTTTTCCCGTAAAAAAAATGTTTCTCCTGTTGTCGGAATCAATTACTAATTTGGGATATTTTCAAATGATGTAATCGAAGGAGAGGAGGGTATAGAAATAAGGGGGAAGAGATTTAATGGCATCTAGATATTATTATTGCTTGGTAAAATATCTTTAGTAAAGATGATTCTTGATAGTATTTTATAATATAAGCACATCGAATTGAAATAATACATAAAAATTAACAGACTCCGTAGCGAAGCACGAAAATCCAGCTTTATTATGATATTCACGAAGTATTTTGATACTCTATCGATTTATTTAATTATGCATAATATGCAACAAATATTGCTAAACATAATCATGTAATTCATTTTTATTAGATTGAGGTCCCCTGTTAGTATAGAGGGGTGTGTGTTTTCTTGGGGGGCTTCCTTACATTTATTTATCCTGTGTTTGGGTTATTACACAAAACATAACTGGAAAGTTTCAAATTTTTGCGTTGGGTATTTTTGAGGATACAGATGCTTTAACGACCTCCAAGCACAGTCAGACAAACACAAGAAATTATAAGGGTCCTCGGTTTGGTTTCGCCTAAGGACCCTAAAAACGGATATACCTAGAGATTATGCAAATTCAACAAAAGTTGGCCTATAAGTTGGTAAGCTATAACATTTTAAAGCACATATTCCTAAAATATACCTGTTTAAGTTGGGGAAAATAGTATTGAAATAAAAAAATAAGCCTAAACTACAACTAGGACAGGGCCATGCAGTAATCATGTAAGTACTCCTTCACAATTACCGCGTCCCATAAAATGACCTTCTCCTATAAAGTTACCTGATCTGGTAGGCTACTTGGCATGAAGGTAATAGTTAGGGTTTTGGCTAAATGTCATCATCAGCAGAAGAATATAAAACTCTTAGTGCAATAGATATAGATGTAGTAAGTTAGAGAGACAAGGTCAAATAATAAGCCTATTTGCTTACACCTTTCCTTATAGGGGGCCTAATTGCGTGCCCTTTTGGCTGATCCATTAAATCCTTAGGGTTTAGAACTCAAAAAATTTGGTACTTGCGAAATCCGATGCAAGTAATATACATTAACAGTAAACACTTCTTAAAATTGAATTTTGAAAAAAAAACACCATATTTTCGAACTTTAGAAAAATTGTTAGGGACAGAAATCGATATGAGACATGAGATGAATCAACCCTTATAGATCTCTCTAAGCGGCCCACACGTGCTTAGCATGGCACGTCCTGCGCCACACACTGTAAATGCAGTTCGCTCTGTGAAGTGCTTGAAGTCGGTGTTCATACTATGATTTTTTAGTATGAACGACCAGTTATGCCTGTGGCAACCAAAAATAAAGCTTAAGCAGTTTTGTTGATTGGCGCGATACATAAAAATAGCAAGGAGAAACTGAGGAGAAGGCAAATATGGACTAAAAATTGGTTGAAGAAGAAAAATAACCTTGCACTTAACTCGCCACAAACAATGGTGATTTCTATAAAGCGTCAATAAACAACGGCAAGTAATTGGTAGACAGAAAAACAGATGTAATATTACTCATTGTCAAAAAATACAAGCAAGGATCTCTTGATGCTGGGGGACGAAATATAGCCTCAAAAGATGTTGCACTCTTAGCACTTGGCGCGAGACTGGCCCATACACTAGCATGTTAGTACAACATGTTGGAACAGGGCCGGATGGCATGGCGCGCCGAAAATCAAACTCGTCTTGATTGTCATCGCGCCACACATTGCTATGCACTGAGACATCGACACACTGGCACGTTTCGTCCGTTTTTGGCACGGCGTGCTTGCACGACATGCAATGCACGTGTGTATGAGCCGCTTTAGAGATAGATCAACCCTTAACAATACACTTGAATATTATAGGTTCACCTTGTAATAATAATTCGTAGTCAGTTTCATTATTGACTGTCCTTTTTTAATAAGAAGGGATTTTAACAAATTTTCCATATAAAATGAACTTCTAAAATAATACTTTCATCTTTTCTTTTGTTCGTCTTGGTATTATTTACTAGTTGTTTTTTCAGTAAAAAATACGAAGCGAAGAAAATAATAATAATGATCCTTTAAAGTTAAAGAAATAATAACATGTAAATTTAGTTCTCATTGCATTTATAATTATTCGGTTTCATTTACCACAAAAGAGAATGCCAGGAAAAGAAGATTAAAGACGAGTTTAACAAGTACTGTCTTTATTGCTTTAGTGAACTCCTGAATAATTATTACATTTTCGATTCATCTTCTTCATTTAAGAGAGCAAAACGTAATAATGACGAATGAATGAAGATTTTATTCATTGCGTTTTTCATCAAAAATTGTTATTGAAGCGAGCGAATGAAGGCTTCATTGAATAAAATAGTACATAATGCTGTAGAAATAACTAACTTCAAAAGTAGAGCAAATCCCTATCCCTTATTCTAGTAACCGGCGGGCCGGTTTTAGAGTATGAGAGGATGATGTAGAGCGGGCCCCCTCCCATTTTTTTTACTGAAAATGGAGGAGCGGGGGGGGGGGGGGGGCATTTGGGAGGGATATTTGGACGTACAAATATTTGATTTATAAAAAAATATTTATCAAATATTGTTTCTCTCCTGGCTCCCTGAGACGAATAAAGCAGTCCAGTATACGAAGCTATGATTTGGGCATATAGTATAATACTAAATCAAATAGCTAGGATATTTGGTATGGTTGTTCATCAATTGTAAATGAATATATCAATGGTCCGGAAATTCCTGAGAGGAGGGTATGACCACCATTTTAGAAAATAGGTCCAATTTTTCATGTTATCCCAAATATTTAGAAAAAGGTTGGGCTACTACGGAACATTTACCTTAAAAAGTTAAACCATTAGAATTCTTGGAAAGTTTACAATAAAACTATGTTTATTTTTTTTAGGTTTTACATAAGCTGGTTCTAATTACAAGAAAAATCAAAATTGCTGGGAATAATTTACAAATACGTTAATTAAAATTGTACTTAAAAAGGAAAAAAAAGGAAATGTTTTTATGATGAATGGGACCTAATTTATAGAGAAAAAATTACTTTTAATTAAGTGACCTAAATAACATTTTATGTAAAACCAATCTTTCTAGATATTTGTGAAAAAAAAATGTAACCATTTTCCAAGGCCATAGCTTCCCCTAAAAACTTTCTGGACTTAATATGTTCAATTTCAAACATCAATGATCTATATCAAAACTATGACATATATCAAAACTTTCTAATTTAGATCCGCAATGTTTCCTTTGTTAACTGGACTAAGATTGAATATTTTTACTTTAAAACAAAGATTTTTGTCACGTTCTCTAAGAATAAGTAGGATTTCCTTCCAACTTCCAAGGTTACCGATTACAAAAAAAATATTTTGTGGTGCGGGCCCCCTTGTGGCCCTAGGAGGACGCCTATGTCGTCTATGCCTAAATCCGGCCCTGAACAGTTACTCCACACACGTCGGATTTATCACAAAACTTTTCCAAGTAACCGACGCAGCCAAGGTTGCAAATTTAAAAAAAAGACTTCTTTACCGTACATCTACATCTGAATTTACTCTCGCTATGCATAGCAAATCGCTTATTCGCTACTCCATAACTGAGCCCATAATTGAACGCTTGGGCTTTATAATCGTATCCAATCCCTTCAGACCTAAAAAAGAATTAAAAACACTCCTTTCTTGTTTTGAACTTAGGACCGACCTCAAAGTCCCGTTTGTCAAGCAACATAATGTCTCTCTTTATTAAAAGAGTGAGGACTAATAAAACAAGTGAATAAAGTAAGTTTGTCATTCTACTGTCACAGTATAATATAATAGAAAGAAATACATTTATGAAAAATAAACATATTGAAGAGGACATAATTTTCTCTTTCTACCTGTCAGTTCCTTCATTCTTTCTCTGGTTACAATGGGTTTGTGGCCTCCATGGGTATCACCAACTAAATAAACACTTTTTTAGATAAACTAGGTTAAGTGAATCATACCATCCAAGACTTCTTTATTGTAAGGTTCTTCCTCTGACAATTTAATATTTCTATATAAAAAAATATTTCATTTTTATCAGGTTTTGCACCTTATCATATTTTGTTGTATATGACTTTTTGTTTTTTCCTATATTTGGGGAATATTTTGAGTTAAAATCCTCGAATAAACGCTATGTGATTGTGTTTGTACCTTTGGCTATTATCCATTGGAAACTTAAAGCATTGTTACTCAGAGTAGGTTTTGTAGACATGTTCATTTAATTAATTTGCGGCTAGGTTCTCTGGTGTGCGTTTTTCATGTGCAGTTGTGGGGGCAATACTAGTAAAATATTAAACTGTTGTATCCAATCATCGGTGATGGCCAAAACGATTCTATGATACTTGCTATAAGCTTTTTATAGTATTTAGTTGTTTCTGCTAAGCTTTTGTTACTTATCTTATTGCGTAGGCTTCCGCGGTTAATGTCATCATTAAGTTTTAGGTCTTCCAGTGGTGACCGCGTCATGTTCGAAGAGTTTTCCGATGTTTCGCTTCTATGCTGGAGGCATCTTCAGGGTTGGACATGTTGCTCTAAGCGAGGGACAACGTGGACCAGAGAGAATGGTCAACATTGAAGTTAATATCTTCAATTCTGGGTCTGAGGCAATATCTGTTGCGTGTTGCATCAGATATTGCATCAGCCAGAGCAGGTGTAGGAGATGCCTGATGGTTTGGATTGCTCACTGGGCTGTAGGTAGGTTGATCCTTGTCTTTACCTGTGTTAAGGGTGGCGATTAGGGGTTTCCATGTTCTGGGGAGCTTGAACCCATCTCTTCCCTGTTAAAATTTTCTGGCTTTTTCTCGATTTCAATGGCCTCTCGAAAGAGTCTATTAAAATACCCCGGTACTGGTGCCAATACTCTGGACTTACCACAGCTGCACGGAATCTCGTATACCCCATTAGTTTTAAGATGTAACGGGTCCTTCGCTGTTCCAAGGAAGTTTTTCACCGTGTTGCTTGTTGTGAAGGTGGTCCGTATCTCGTGCTTCCTTAAGATATTTGCTATCTTGTCGGTGGTACCTTTGACGAAAGGAAGATATGCTTTCTTTTCTGGTGGGGCGTCTGTGGTGGCTCTTTCTTGGACTTCAGGGTTTTCCAGTCGGCGGATGACCTTGCCTATTTCTTTTGTCTGGAAACCATTTTTAGTCAACGCGTTGTGGAGGTGTTGTTTTTCTTGTTCCCAAGACTTCTTGTCACCGACACCAGTGAGTTTATTACTGCCATTTTCTGAGCCGGATAGTGGTGGGAGTTAGCATTCAGATATCTGTCCGTATGTGTAGGCTTCCTGTAGACTTTGTGGCCTATGGTGCCATCGATATTTTTGGTGATTAGGACATCGAGGAAGGGGAGTTGTCCGTTTTCCTCGATCTTCATTGTGAACTTGATGTTACAATGGCCGGAGTTCATGTCTCCACACCAGGAATATATCGTCCACATACCTCCACCAACATAAGGGTTGTAATGGCGCTGACGCTAAACTTATTTTCTCAAAGTCTTCCATGAAGATGTTGGCTGCTACTGGGGACAGCGGGCTGCCCATCGGAGATCCATATTTTTGTTTGAAGAACACTCCATAAAAAAGAAAGTAGGTTGACCGTAGACAGCTCTCTGCTAGTGCTGCTTTATCTTCAGGGAGAATTTCTCTAATCAGAGCGATGGTGTCTGCGATGGGAATGTTAGTGAATTACGAGACTACATCGAAACTAACAAGTAGGCCTTCAGATTGTAGGCTAAGAGATTTTAGTTTTATTACAAAATGTGTGGAGTTCTTTACAAAGCTGGGAGACTTGCCTGTGTGAGGTTGGAGTTCTTCTGCCAAGTATCTAGCTATTTTGTGTGTGACCGATCCTATAGCACTGACAATGGGCCTCATTGGTGTATCTGATTTATAAATCTTAGGTAGTCTATAGAGTCGTGGAGGAATGGGGTCCTGACAGATCAGATTCCTTTTCTTATTTTCTTCTATTGTGGAGGGTTTGATTAGCTTATTTGCCTCATTTTTGATCTTGTTGGTAGGGTTCCTGATTTTAAGGTAAATCGTATCTTCTATGAGTTTCTTCATCTTTCTTTTGTAGCTGTCTGTATCCATTATAACAGTGCCGTTACCCTAATCTGCTGGAAGGATGGTTATTTCAGGGTCTTCCCTCAGGGTCTTTAGGGCTCTTAGCTCTGCTTTTGTGATGTTGCAGGTGGGAGGTTTAGCTCTGCGGACTATCGAAGAAACATCCTGACGGATTTCTTCCGCCACTTCCTTCGGAAGTCTCATGATGGCAGACTCAACTCCACTTTTTTTGGAGTTGTTGATCCACTCCACTTTTGTTACTTAGTTGTTGTTTGATCCTCTGGATTAGAATGGACTGTATCAGGGGATTTCCTGTAAGGGGAAAGGTAAAGAACAAGTTAAAGGTAAAGAAGGAAAGTTTAAGAAATAAAAGCCAATTGGCACTCACAAAAATTACTGTACAGACGCTCGTTGTCACTTCCGGGTCTAGCACGGAACTCCTATCAGATCTTGGCCGGGGAGAGCAGAGGCGACCGGAGATAACACTTCCGTTGAGTGGGGGCAGGTGATTCTAGTTCACGCCCTTTCTCCATAGATCGCGCCTCTAGTTCCGTTTAGGGAAAGGAAAGGTTTCAGTTGGGAGATGAGGATCGTACAGTTGTTCTATTTAGTTATTTTTTACTTAGCTGTTGTTACTTAGTTATTGCATTTAGTTGTTTGTACTTAGCTGTTGTTACGTAGCTGTTGTATTTAGTTGTTTGCACATAGCCATTGTTACTTAGTTGTTGTATTTAGTTGTTTGTGCTTTGCTGTTGTTACTTAGTTGTTGTATTTAGTTGTTTGTACTTAGTTGTTGTTACTTAGTTGTTGTATTTAGTTGTTTGTACTTAGCTGTTGTTACTTAGTTGTTGTATTTAGTTGTTTGTACTTAGCTGTTGTTACTTAGTTGTTGTATTTAGTTGTTTGCACATAGCCATTGTTACTTAGTTGTTGTATATAGTTGTTTGTGCTTTGCTGTTGTTACTTAGTTGTTGTATTTAGTTGTTTGTACTTAGCTGTTGCTACTTAGTTGTTGTATTTAGTTGTTTGCACTTAGCTGTTGTTATTTAGTTGTTTGCACTTAGCTGTTGTTACTTAGTTGTTGTATTTAGTTGTTTGTACTTAGCTGTTGTTACTTAGTCGTTGTATTTAGTTGTTTGTACTTAGCTGTTGTTATTTAGTTGTTTGCACTTAGCTGTTGTTACTTAGTCGTTGTATTTAGTTGTTTGCACTTAGCTGTTGTTACTTAGTTGTTGTATTTAGTTGATTGCACTTAGCTGTTGTTACTTAGTCGTTGTATTTAGTTGATTGCACTTAGCTGTTGTTACGTAGTCGCTGGATTTAGTTTTTTGTACTTAGTCATTTATTTAATCGAGTAGTGCGACCATGTCGCACCTCGAAATGATTTCATATTGCTAAGCTAAGGCAACCACATTTATTCCAATAAAAATAAATGTTTCAATAAATTCTTCAAATAGATATAATAACTTATCTAAATAGATATCTAAATATATTTACTTAATTTTACTTTTTTTTCTAAATATAAAATTAAAGCCGTGGTCACGGACCTAAGTGCTTTGTATTATATAAACCAATTGCATAATCCATTAAACACGTCCGTAAATTAAATTTAGTAGGTTAGCAAGACGAGACGTAGGACGTAGGCGTAGGCATGCATATATACAATAGAGTAATACAGAATAAAAATTAATTCTACCTACTATTAAATTAAATCAATCAATTACCTGTATTTCCATTTGCAATCTGGATTTCATATCTATAATTATTTGCTCGAAATTTCTTATTTCATTTTGCAACCGCCTTGCGATTAATAGGTAATTTCCCTGGAAACAAAAATGTATGCTTTTATATTGATCGTGACATTCAATCATATTTTAAGCAAAGGTCAAAAAAGATTTTATTTTGTTTGAAAAGATTTAAAAGGCTATTTTTTTAAAATCAAATTACAGTATAAAGACAATTGGTACTTATGGTCTTTATGACCCATTTATTGCTGTCTGAAACGTCGGCGTCGCTTACACATTTTGTAACAATTGAAAATAGTGCTATTGTATCTCTGGCACTGCACTGATGAAATAAATACCATATTGATGATATAAAGCAAAGGCGTATCCAGCGGCTAGGTTTAGAGGGGGAGGGCACATTCTAAGTCAGTTTAGATTGTGGAGGGGGGGGGGGGGGGGTTAGATTCGTAGTGGTAACAAGAAAAGGGAAAACTACTTATTGAACAAAGCAGCTGCCCCCCCCCCCAAAAAAATACAACTAATAAACAAAAAGAGAAATACTTCTTGCATACGAGTCCGCAAGACAGTGAGACATTTTCATGTTTTCGCTCTGCGTAAACTACCGATATAAAATTAAATAAAATCGGTAATTTATTCAAGTAATTGATAAAAGTAGGTGGAAGATAATTTTTATTCTTATCTCCACACCGGCACTGCCCCCTATCCCCCCCCCCCCCCCCCCCCCCCGGCCACCCCTGACAGTCTCAAATAAAGGTTCTTTTGGGGGGATCGTTTATAACCCATAATCCCATAATAAATTAAATTTCCTACAACAAGCTAGGAGAGCATTTACCGCTCTTGAAGGTAGATACTTAGTCTTCCAATGAAGAGGAGATTCTTTAGCTTCGGCTTTGGTAACGGCAAGCTGTTCTTTGCTGGCACTGATACTTTCATTTCTAAGCTGGTTGCCGACTAATTCCTGTTCGGCTTTTAAAAATTCACATTCCTTTCTGTCAATGTCGCATAACATTTGCCATTGCAAGTCCACCTGGAAAATAGAACAATTTACAACCCCCGATTTAGATAATGATTATAATTAAATTTGAATTTACGGTTACAAGTCACAAGATGTTTAAATACCACAAATCATTTTCGATTTAGAAATATGACTACTTAGGTGAATAGACCAACTTTACCCTTTTTACAGCATCATTATTAGTGCCTTATATTATAACATAATATGTATTCAGAATATATATAATGGCATTATGTATCTCATTCCCCCGTTTATATGTCCGACAAATTACAGATTTAATTTATGATTTAAGTATTATTATATTATTAAACGAACTTCAAAGATATTATGTATGCATAAACAATGATCTTAAACTACATTCTTAAGGATAGATTAACCCACGTTACATTCTTGCATTGCGGTCGGTCTAAAGAGTATGTAGTAAAAATCAGGTATGAAAAGTCAAATATTTTTCATTTTAGCTATATTACAACGTTTTCATGAGTTTTCAAAATCGTTTTGAAAACTGTTTTGGTTTCAAACCGAAAGTTTTTCCATGAGGAGTTTCCAAAACAGTTTTCACAACAATTTTGAAAACTATAAACTCCCAGATTATGGTTCCAGACTTATGGTTGTCAGGTTATCATCAGAGACCTTCAAATGCCTTTTTGCCATGGCGCCATACTAAAATGCCACATTTTGCCTATTTTTCGGTAAAAAGCCACATTTTGCCGATTTTCGGTAAAATGCCACACTTTTTGCCACATTATTAGTAATATTCTAAGGGGTTCTGCTACAACCCATAAAACCAGGTAAGATACGCTCTTGCAGGGCAGGATTACAAGGTGCTGAGGATTCCCCAAGTGACGTGGATTCCTATCTTAGGGTAGTGACACACTTCGTCATTTGGGTAGCGCCACTCGAGTGGTGCTACCCAATCACCAATGAGAATAGAATGCAACCTACCACACGAAGTGGCGCCACACGCCGGGTAGCACTACCCGGTCCACCGTCCCTCTGTCTAGCCGCTACCTGCAGGTGGCGCCACCCGGTCAGCCCATTGTTTTCAATTGAACCCGTCAGACGTTGCCATCCAAGCCACTGCCACTCAGTCCCCCACTCCTTCAATCAAATCAGGGGTAAACTGCATCCCTCATATAAGTGTCTTTACTGGTCTAACTGTTCTTCAATATTCTAAGCAATTCGTTGAAAGTTCCACACGACATTTGGCAAAAATTGTTACTGTCCTCTTTGATACGAGGTAGGTACAACACTGTATGAAACAAACTATAGTAGATATTCTTTTTGTCTGATATTATTCGAAGAACCCAAAAACGCCTTTTTTCTTTTTTATTTCAACATAATGATATGCATGCACAGCTATCTCCTCCGGGTCCATTACACGACAGGAAAGTTGAAAAATAAATTCCACATTTGGCAAAAATAAGTGCCATATTGCCACACTTTTTAGTGCCACATTTCATAAAAATAAATGCTACATTTTGAAGGTCTCTGGTTATCATAATATCTCTGCTCATATTGCGCATGTGTTAATTCTGTTTTAAATTCAATATCTGTTTCCATGCTGTTTTTTCAGAACACAAAACCAAAAATTTGCTGTTGTGACCTTGAACTTAAAACGTTTTATCACTGTTTTCATAGGGTTTTGAATACCAAAACGGTTTTCAAAATGGTTTTGAAAAAATTGAAACGTAGTATATTATAAACACTTTAATTACAAAATATAAACAAGTGAGGCTGATGGCCTTATATTAAGGTTTGCTTTCACACACAGCGTACTTATCAATCTAATGACAACATTTTACATTAACAATAGCTAAATTATAAATCATAAAATTTAAATTATAAGGTAATACACCAATGCATACACAGTAGCACTATACAAATGATATAAGTTTGCCAAGAATATTATAATGAACTTAAACTAACAAGTAATTCATTTACTCATAATATTAAAAACTAAGTAATATAAACATAACAATTAGGAATAAATATGGTGGTTAAGAATACCTAAAGAATCCAAAATTATATTTTCTGACAGTAGTCTTAAACATTTTTGGTCCGTACCAATCTCGTCAAAGAAGTTTTTAGTGCTAGCTGGTATAGTCCCTCTTGTTCTAAACCACATTTTTTAAAAACCACTTTTTTGGACTCAGGGGACCTCAAAACGTGTAAATCCATCAAAATCTCAAAATTTAATTTTCGCGCCATCACAATACTTTCTCTTTATATGAGAAAGTAAAAAAAGGAGAATAGTGCGCTAATAAACATTTAATTAATTAATGGTGTTCTTTTTGTTTATATTATTTTTTATTAGTAACTAAAGTTATTTAGTGCATATTAGTTAAATTACATTAATTATTATTACAATTGTGTATTATCTCTTAATATTAATACTAGGCATCGCGTGGCTCTATCATTGAAGCAAGCGTATTGCAAAGAAATACTGAATATTGAAATTTATTAATCATGATGAATGTCATAGTTGAAGATAAGTGGAAGAGGGTAGTGTGGGGAAGAGTGGGGGTACTCGGTGCAAAGCTTTACTACCTAAAAAACCAATACACTATACGACTATAACAATCTTCACCACCCGCGGTAGCTTTTAAACAATTATTATAAATGTATCTCGTCACTACGCAAAGAATTTTGCTTGTATCAAGTTGAAATTTTGCATACCTGTTTCAATTGTGCATTAGATGGTGTATATGAAGTTTTATTAAAATCGTTACGTTAGAACGTAAGATATCGGTAAAAAGGTTGTTTTCTCTATTATAAACGTTTAGGTCCCCTAGTTTTAGCGATCTTTATTAAGTCATAGCGGTGTCGCTGTTGGTTTTAGTAAAAAATGTTATTTGAAAAAAAATGTTCGTCTCATCGAATAGATGATGATAGAATCTTTTCCCGTCCTGAAATTCTAATTTAATTTTTGTACCTCTCGTTTACGCGAGCGTTGCGCGCGAACTCTTGGACGGATCACGCTGTCCAACGAACTTAGCCTGAGTATTAGTAAGAGGATCATGTATACCAAATTTCAACTAAATCGGTCAACTTTTACTCAAGTTATCGTCACACGCGTGAACGTTACTGACAGACAGACAGACAGACAGACAGACAGACAGACACGGAGCATATTTCGTTGAATGTAGGAAGCTCGCTACGCTCGCTTCAATTATCTGTATCACAGTTGTCTAAAAGATTTCTTATTATTTGACTTTTGACTAAATACTTAATTGACTTATCGTTACAATTACCTTGATGACCAAAGCTGTTGTAATTTTCTGTTAATTATTATATTTATATTTGCATTTTTATGTAAATTCAGTTTCAATTGTATTGTTTTTTTGTAGTAGCTTTTCTATTTTGGTCTTATTTTGAGCATTGTATTTTTAATTCCTTTGAAAATGACTCTAAAGAAGAACGATTTTTTTTTTTAAATAAATGAGCTATGACTTTTGAGACTTTTTAATTAATTCATTTTTTATTTCTTCCCTTTTTTAGAATTGCATGAACTGCCTTCCTTAGCTAACAAGCTTATGGAACAAAGGCAATATGCAGCTGTTATAAAATAATTTGTGAGCTGTTTTGTTGATTTCAATTAAACGTGATCATATATCATATCAACGTTAATTTTATGTTGTCTATTTTCTTCAGTTAGTTCTTTATATTGTTTATGTTATTTTAGGCCTGAGGATACCAAGGTATGGGTGAAATATAGTCAATTTATGAATTAAAAATAATTGAAGCGAGCTTCTTACATTCAACGAAATATGCATCTTGTCTGTCTGTCTGTCTGTCTGTCTGTCTGTCTGTCTGTCAGTAACGATTACGCGTGTGACGATAACTTGAGTAAAAGTTGACCGATTTAGTTGAAATTTGGTATACATGATCTTCTTACTAATACTTAGGCTAAGTTCGTTGGACAGCGTGATCCGTCCAAGAGTTCGCGCGCAATGCTCGCGTAAACGTGAGCTTCAAATTTAAAATTGGAATTTCAGGACGGGAAAAAATTCTATCATCACCTACTCGATGAGACGAACATTTTTTTCAAATAACATTTTTCAGTAAAACCAACAACGACACTGCTATGAATTAATAAAGATCGCTAAAACTATTAAAGCGGACCTAAACGTTTAAAATAGAGAAAACAACCTTTTTACCGATATCTTACGTTCTAACGTAACGATCTTAATAAAACTTCATGTACGTCGTCTAAAGTACAATTGAAACAAGTATGTAAAATTTCAACTTGTTACAAGCAGTAGTATTTGAGTAATGAAGTGATACATTTATAATATTAGTTTAAAAGCTATTCCGGGTGGTTAAGATTCTTATAGTCGTTTTGTGTGTAGGTTTGTTATGAAGTAAAGCTTTGTACCGAGTACCCCCACTCTACCCCTTACTACCCTCTTCCACTTATCTTCAACTATGACATTCATCATAATTAACAAATTTCAATATTCAGTATTTTATTGCAATACGCTCGCTTCAATGATAGAGCCACGCGATGCCTAGTATATATGCATACAGGGCTCGATTTGAGGCGGAACGGCGTTCCAGGACCTCTCTCTCTGATAATTAAGAAGATCGGCACTAAGAATTTTTTAAAATCCTTTGTTAAAATTTTGTTTGTCAGTGAGTGACAACAAATTTGATTAAGGACATCATGTATTAAACTGGCAAACATTTTTTTTTTTTTTATTCAAAATACAAAAAATATCTATTTTGTTGAGATTATACTACTAAATTTTGATAACCTGAAACAACAAAGTCTTTTTTTATTGGGGGATCGTATTTGTCGGGCTCTAATCATAAAAATTCATGATTGCAAATGTTCTTTAAATCAAAATATAAATCAGTGTAACTGTCCCTCAATAGAAAGAACTGAATATATCAAATATCTCGGTGTAATTATAGACAATAGATTAAGCTGGAAACATCATATAGATTCACTTTGTAAAAAATCTAGAAAATTTTTGTACTACTTTAGATGTATAAGACAATACTGTAAAGTTGATATTTTGAGACAAGTATATTATGCTTTAGTCGAGTCTATACTGAGCTATGGAATCATAGCTTGGGGTTCTGCCTATCCATCTAACCTATCCCCTCTTGGAATTGTACAAAAAGCCATCATTAAAACCATCCTTAAAAAACCAATATTATACCCGACAAATCAATTATTTTCAGACTTTCCTGTTTTCAAAATATCACAATTATTTAAGAAATCAGTGCTACTAAATTATTTCAAAAATGACAAACAACATATAAATCATAACTATGAAACTCGAAGTAAAATTAATAAAAAAGTAACAAATACTACCTGCAATACAAACTTACTACAGAGGCATGCCAGTGTTGTCGCACCAAATTTATATAATCTTTTGCCAGAATACACTAGGAACATAGTAGATATAAAATACTATAATAAGTTTAAAAAAGAAGTAAAAAATTGGCTACAAACGGTAGAATCACAAGAAATATAGCATTTATATGATTTAGGTGCGTTTATGTATTATGTATGTACTTTAGGGTTTTTCCATATTCTATTTATAGTTTAGTATTTTTATATACTTATTTGATTTACTAACCTTTGTTTTACTTTTGATTACTAACCTAAAAATCATGTTTAAAATTATATTATTTTTATTTATAACCTCAACTCTAGGTGATTGTATTTAAAATAAATAAATTAATTAATTAATTGATTAATAAACTTAAACAATTAAGATAAATGGATTAAATAAAATGAAACTGTATTTTATAACAAAGATTATTATATTATATATTTAATATATGAACTCGGGCCTCCTGTTTCAAGGTTTTCCTTCTTGGAGGCTTTTGGATCTTTATATTAATTTGTTATATCATAATTATTTATGTAAGCAAGTATAATTTATAATTATTTTATGTGAATTGGTAAAATGTTTTAAATAAAATAAATAAATAAAATAAATAAAATTAATTAACAGACTGTATCAAAAGGGCCCGACTATTTTTGCGTGTTCAGACTGGGTTATAGAAAAATTTTAGTTAAATAGACAGCCCAAGTCTCTGAAATGAAGAACTCACTTACGCCCGTTCAACTAATAGTTTAGGTAGTTTTAACATGATGATTTAGAGCAAGTAACTTAAGAGCTAGAGAAAAAGACATGTTTATTTTTGACTCAAAGGAAATGTTTCTTTAACGGCAAAACACGTGCTGAACCTAGCTTTCTTCGCTAGTGTTATTTCTGTATTTAAGTCTTTGTTTACGAATTGACACAATTGAAGACACGACGCGTGTCGTACTATGCAGTTGTTCTTACTTGTAACACAGGACTGCGAGTCGGCTAGTACACCTGATCCCCTATACGGATAGAGTACTTGACACGAGCCAGGTACCTACAAGCCACCGGAGCCCGACAGCTGACACCTGCATCCGACGGTTCTCCTATTCCTTTATTTCAGGTAAGTAGCAAATCAAGGGTTTCAATGTTCGAAGATAGACCGTACGTCTTTGTGGAAGTTTTCACCTGGTTCTCGATTTCTAGGGCACATCTAACTGAGACCATCTGTGGTGCACAAGAATGTTTAAACACAGATGGCAAACGTGGACCGAACATTCTGTACTCTTTTGGGCACACCATACTGAAGACAGTTAAAAAAATGCTTATAGATAATTCTTTAACATAATAAATACCTCAAGTTTCAAATAAATAAGTCGTTCCACCTTGTTATATTTAGATACATCCGTGTGTTGCCTTTATAAAACCGGCTGTAGCTCAAAATCTATAAGCGGAAGGGAAGATTTAGAAGTGCCATTATAAAAGGGGGTAAACATTTCCACTGGTGGGATTCTTTGCTTCCTTCATCAGTTATCAAAAATGGCTAAGTGGCACTTCAAAGTGACTAAAATCAATATTTTAATATACACATGTATACGAGAATTCTAGTGTTTGGCAGAGCAAATAAACGACTGAGTTGCGAGATGAAACATCACGTATTCCCTGTTATCTAGCCTCATTTTGACATTACAAAAATCTATTTTAAACTGATAAACGATGCCCATTATTGATATAATTTAAGAAACTTCATCTTAGTGTAATATCACTGACTAAAAATGTACCATATATTACATGAAAAATAACCATTATTCTCTGGGACCCTTCTAATTATTTCTGATTTTTTTACGATATATCTATGTTAAACCGGACGGAGGGTCAAAGGTGGGTAGATGGAAAAAATGCCCACGGAAAAAAAGCCCAGGAAAAAATGCCCACGGAAAAAATGCCCACGGAAAAAATGCCCACGAAAAAAATTCTCACGGAAGAAATGTCCAAAATAATTAAACTTTAATGTTTAATGGTAGTTTTTAAATATGTATAATTAGTTTATTGTTAACGCTAACAAATTTTTACCTATTTTTAAGTGGAATAGCCATTAGGGGTGTTGTATTTTTTGCAGTTATATTAGTATAAAAGTAACGGTACCCTGGGCCACTGGACTTAAGATCTTCTTTAAGGTCTATAGGGTATATAATAAAGTAATCAACCTTGCTATTCTATATGCTTCAAATAGCAATGTTGATTGTGATGTGTGGAGTGGGGAGTCTATGAAGTGAGGTAGACGGAAAAAATGCCCACGGAAAAAATGTCCATGGAAAAAATACCCACGGAAAAAATGCCCACGAAAAAAATTCTCACGGAAGAAATGTCCAAAATAATTAAACTTTAATGTTTAATGGTAGTTTTTAAATATGAATAATTAGTTTATTGTTAACGCTAACAAATTTTAACATATTTTTAAGTGGAATAGCCATTAGGGGTGTTGTATTTTTGCAGTTATATTACTATAAAAGTAACGGTACCCTGGGCCACTGGACTTAAGATCTTCTTTAAGGTCTATAGGGTATATAATAAAGTAATCAACCTTGCTATTCTATATGCTTCAAATAGCAATGTTGATTACTATAAATATTATTTACCCTATAGACTATAGACCATATAATATACAAGTAAGTTAAAAAAAAGTTATTCATTTAAAAAAGTTCCGAGGTGCCCCGTACTCGATTTTTTTTAATTCGAAGACATAAAAAATATCTCTCTTCAGAACGATCATAATGCTTCCAAGTTTACTGAATGTTAGGTACGGTAAGTAAGAAAAAACTGTGACATGGAGCTGCAAAGGCTCCTAAAAATCTAATTCTACTGCAAAGGATAACTACATTAGACTGTGAAGCTAGGATCGTATACACTAATGTTGGTTCAAATGATTTTTGGCTTGAAAGATCCTTATACTAATATGTCAATACATATTATAGGTATATGTTGTTGAATAATAATTTTGATAAACACAATTAGTGGTTTGATCCATTCTGAGCTTGCCCTGATGCCCTCCATTACGGTAAACAACTTTTTTGAGTTTGATAAAATGTGAACGCAGACTCAAAACAGTACTAGTTCTAACATAGATAAATGATTTTATACAAAAGTCAAAAGAATGCTATGTTAAACTTAGGCTTACATTTAAATATAAAATTTACTAAAAATTATATTGGTTTAGTATTTCCAAAAACATTTTTTTCCTTTTCAAGAGAATCAGTCACTGTTTGACATCGTATTTGATTTGATTATACTTCAATTCTGTGCCCATATTGTCCAGACAGAGGACCCGCGCCACTTTCACTTAAATTTTGGTATTACGCAAATTTTAGTGAAATATATAAATATAATACAAAATAAATGAATATGGTACCTGAATTTAAAAATATACTGAAAAATTGAAAATCATAATTGAGACTGACTCATTTTGTGCTTATAAATGATGAGACTAAACAACTGTATTTTATAAATTAAAAAATAATAAAATTATAAAACCACTTTTAATGTGTTTTATAATATTTTGCTAAAATTATTTCATTCAAAATTATATTTTGAATGAAATTTCAAAATTATGACATATCAAAATTATATTTTGGACATTTCTTCCGTGGGAATATTTTTCGTGGGCATTTTTTCCGTTGGCATTTTTTCCGTGATTCCAAAGGTGTACAGCACCTAAATTCTGAACTTATGGCAGGTGTTAGTTCAAAAGAGCCCCTTTCGCGGCAGGAAAGCATATAAAATCATGAAAGGGTGTATAAGAAAGTTAATAGGATATTAAGTGAATAAAGAAAGAATAGACAAATATTTGTGTAATGCAAACATATAATATTTATATAAGAAAGTTTTTTTTTAAGTTCTTTAAAGAGAAAGAGATACAACCATTAATGCTTTAAAGAGAAAGAGATACAACCATTAATTCTTTAAAGAGAAAGAGATACAACCATTAATGCTTTAAAGAGAAAGAGATACAACCATTAATGCTTTAAAGAGAAAGAGATACAACCATTAATGCTTTAAAGAGAAAGAGAGTTACGGCTGCCAAATCTAATTAAGGAAGCAGGAGAAGTCAGGAAGCCAGGCAGGTACTCTAATTGATTTTAAATTCTTTACCTCAATTCCAGATGTATAAAAAAAAACAATACTTAAGGGCGCATTATTAGACAATTGGTGCTTATTGCACAGAAATGAAAACTTGTTAAAAGAGTAATTTTAAATGCTACAGATAGGAATTATAGAAATAAATAATACCGGATAATATATGTATACTAACAATAACAATACATACAGTTTTTACACCATTAAATATTTACTTTTCTTATTGTATTCTACATTCCAAAGAGGATAAAAGAGAGGAGAAATAATTTTGAGAGTTTGAATAATGTATCCTAGATTTCTCAGTAAGAGAATGAATATAAAAGTACCCGGATGGTTTTGGTTTGAAATATGCATCTGTATAGTGACTATGTTCCCTAACTTCGAAAAATAACGGAACCCGGTCTACTATTTTAGGCTTTTGTATAGTACATTTACATTTATTTTTTAAACAACTATTCTTGGACGATTGTTTTATTACACGTTTTTACGCGTATTCTTTAAGGTCTATTCACTCACATCAGTCACGGCACGTCACCGTTCCATCATTTCAGTAAAAATAAAAAAATAAATCTTTCTTGGAAATGAAATGGCACTGTCTATCTACACTGAGCCGGCGCCGATCCTAATCCGGCCCGTCAGGCACGCCACCGTCACCGAACCGTCATTTTTACATTCCTCTTCAACGTTATTTTTTTTGACTGACGAGTTTTCCGCACTTAAAAAACTGCAAACAAGCAAACTGCTGAACGTTCTTTGGATATTAAGGCTTTTCTCCAGTGAGTATCTTGTTTTTTAAATTAATTTATAATTTACTATGCAGTATATTAAAACAGTTTTCAGTCATTCTGAAATACTAAAAACACTTGGTTTTATCACCGATCAATTCTTTAAATAATGTTATAAATTCTCATTGTTTTTCTTGTTGCCTCGTGAACCCATTTTCTTTTCCTCTATTGCTGTAGTGCCTCTTCTTCGTCCAAAATGAATGCTATGACAGCCTATTCTTTCTCCAAAAACTCTATCACAGAAATATAGTTACAACACTTTATGCAGAAAAAAATGACGGAACGGCGACGGTTAGGTGTGAATAAAGCCAGGATTTTTGACTGACACTTGACAGTGACGGTTCGGATTCGCAACGATGACGGAACTGTGCCGTGACTGATGTGTGTGAATAGACTTTTTCCGTGGTAGGCTGTGAGTGAAATAGTAACTTTAGAGCCTAAAAAACATAGCTAAAATCCATTTTTTCATTACGTGGACTTAAAAAATCTTTTCATTACTCCTAGCTGTAAAGAAAAAATCTTTTACGTCCTAGGCACTAAAAGATTTTTTCTTTACGGCGGGTAGTTGTCAAAACTTCCGTTAGTAGTGCTGCAGTCTTTGTAGAAATGCTTCTAGTACGATAAAAATCCGCTAGATGTCAATGCGTTTTATTTATCTTTTCTTATAGTGTAACCTCATTTTAAGGTTTCTTTTTTTAAGTCTTAAGTATGTACTAATATTTGTTATTATTATATATTGATTAGTGATTAATATTTAATGTTTTTTCATTGTCTGCTACCTCGGAAAAAATAGCATATGCTACGCGACTTTGAAGTGTTTTTTCTTTACCTTGGCAATATTTACTGTCTCGCTTCACTCGACAGTAAATGTAATTGCCGCGGTAAAGAAAAAACTCACTTCACAGCCTTGTAACATAATATACTATTTAATAGTCGAAATCATTGTTATTTTTTTTCATTATACTCTCAACTTAACCCTTATAAAGTATAAAAATTTCTTAAAAACAAAATATTCATTATAGTTTATAAAGTAAATAAAAAAGAAACTGGTAAAAATAAGATTGGTATTTATAAAATTTTACATTTAGATAAGAGTGGAACCAAAAAAAACAAAAACGGATAGACTTAAGTGCGGTTGTATCGAGGTTGGGTTGTTTATTGTTAGGAGGATGGCACCTATTTATAGGACGGGCATGCAAGGGAAGCTTTCAGGTTTACTGCGCGGCCCAACATGTTAAACTAGTTAATACAGTAAGGGCATAATAAAAAAACAAATATCTTGCTGTATGATTTTGAAGGTCATATAATATTTATTGAAGGTTAATCTGACTAACTTTAATGCACTTTTCATCGCATATTTCATACGCAGAGCAAACCGTTTAACAATTAAACGGGGGAAATCGGACCTTGCCATTTAAATAATTATTAAAAGACGTAACTCTATGACCGAACAAGTTATTAGCTTAGATACTTAACGGCCGTCGAGTTACCTTCTCGGATTGTTGTCTTACTTTGGTCTTCAAGTCGGAGAGTTTGTGCAGCAATTCTCGGTGCTGTTGAATTTCACCCACTCTTTCGTACAATATTTTCTCACAGTCGTTTAACAGATTCATTCCTGCACAGAAAGTACAAGTTGTAAATTAATCCTGCGACTCAAACAAATAAAATATTTTTTTACCGACGAATGGAATTATTATTGCTATAAGCTAAGGGCGACGGTATTCAACAACATTTTTGATTTTGGAAGAAAGAAACAATTTTATCAAAACACTACAGCCTTACCCCTCTCCTTCCTTAATTACTTCTGTCAGTATAACAAACATTCGCTAAGGTAAAGCCACTTAAGTTGAATAGGTGCCTCACAAAACACATGTTTTTGGCAATTAAGAAAAAATGCTTGCAAATATCCCAGTACCGGAATGCTGGGGGGTCCGGGCCGGACAATTTTGGAGAATATAACCTCTAAAAACGCGTTTCTATGCATTCTTGGGGTAAAATCAACCATAGGGCCTTAAGACATGCTTATAGTAATGAAGTAACAAAACTAAGTCTCCTTTAGGGTAAAATATCCTTTTTAATAACTCCATACTTTAGTATAACTTTCTGATAGTTAATTTTTGTAATACTGATGGAAAATTGTTTCATGACAGAAGTTGAAATTTGCGTTAATTAATTGAAGTAAGTTATTTTGTTATCATTCTATTAGCTATTCACATTCACAATTAACAAACTAACATTTTTATATAATTAGTTACCGAATCCATTCTTTTTTAGGGTTTCGTTGGTAAAACCAAAAAAAAGAAACCCTTATAGTTTCGTTCCTGTGTCCGTCTGCCACTCTGTACGTTTCCAATAACTTTTGAATCAAAAGAGATAAAAACATGAAACTTTCCAGTATTAAAGATCGTTTTGACGCGCACATAGGAAAAATATAGAGAACTCAAAATTATCAGCTGTTCAAATTCAAAATGGCGGATAATTCACGTCGCAAAATTTTTTTTTTTTTAAATTTTGAGTGGGGTATCAAATAAAAGGTATTGAAGAGTAGAATAGAAATATATATACCACTTAGGGATAGTGCTTAATTTTCAGCGCCATTTTGTTAAAAAACATCGAAATTTTGCGTGTCCCCCCCCCCCCAAAATCGTATTTCCGCTATTACTAAAAATATAGAAAAATATGCAAAATGTGTGGTCTGCTGGGCCATAGAAAAAATAAGATTAGCAATTTGATCTGATTTACTGGAAATCCAAGATGGCGGATAATTCATGTCACTCGAAAAAAGATATTTTTTTATCTTAGTTTTGATGAATTAAAATCGGCTCACAACATTGTTAACGGTAATAATATCATTAACAAAGTTAGTTGAGGCTTTATGAATGAGCTGTACCTACAAGGAAATCTACTAAGACTTGTTTTAATAAGTTTTTATAACTGTACATGAATTTAACAAAATTGAATTCCTCTACAATTGTATACGAAGTTTTAGTACAGCAGTACCACTACAAATCCCAAAACGAGAAATTGATAAATCTATATTTCAATTTATTTTGAATGCTACTTAAACAATACATTAATACATATTGAAACAAGGAAATTACATTGAATTATCAAGTAAAACGTGAAAATAACATGCACCGAAGCAGTAGCGTAACAGCGCCAGCGTTCCGGCACCGGTACACCTCAGCTTGCAGGGCTTTTGCTTTTAAAATAAATAATTAGTTTCACATTTACAACTTGAAAACTTGTTAAACATTTTTATGGTCTTTAAACTGATTGCTGAAAGTCATCAGTGTCAAAAGTGATTGCTGGAGTCATGGTTGGCTCAATCGAGTGAGATGGAATATTAACAAGAAATGCCCGATAGTTCATTAACAGAAAGCTGAGTTGTTATTAAGTTTTCAATTTACATTAGATTATCAAAGTGGCAGTTGATATTATTTGTATTGCTCAAGGTGAGTTATATCGCGTGTCGCGCTTCGGTAGAAACGGCAAGCAATCTTGAGAGAGAATCGTGCCATAAAGATTGTTTTTCACGCTAACTCCGGTGTAAACAAGGGACATCACCCACATTTAAATCTCCCAGACATTTCCGTATAAAACAGATTAAACAATTAAATATATGAACATGTTACTTTTTACTTGTATTATATTCCCAATGCAATTAATATACTGCGCATAATATCAGGAAACTCGATTCTACTTTATCTTCTCTGTTCCTATATCGACTGTTTGTTGATGTCAAAAATAATTCGTCACGAGCAAATTGAATTGAATGGACGAATTCCCATAGAAAATCGATGGTGGCGCACTCACCTGTCAACCGGCAATTTCAAGAACTAAAACAACAAACAAACTCTTATTTTTACTGGTCTTATATTACTTTGCTTTGTAAGTTTCATCGCACATTTCCGTTTCCCCAATTTTGAACCACGTCCCGTGATTCAATCTTCCCCAAATTTTGCACATAGATACAACTAAGGTAAAGGATACAGAAACCAAAAAAAAATAAAAACAAAAACAAAATGGCGTCAAATTTATTTGCTTTTTAAGTTTCATCGCACACCTATTACCCCAATTTTGAACCACTTCCCATGATTCAATCTTCCCCAAATTTTGCACATAGATACAACTAAGGTGAAGGATACAGAAACCAAAAAAAATAAAAACAAAAACAAAATCGCGTCAAATTTATTTGCTTTTTAAGTTTCATCGCACACCTATTACCCCAATTTTGAACCACTTCCCATGATTCAATCTTCCCCAAATTTTGCAAATATATACAACTAAGGTGAAGAATACCGAAACCAAAAAAAAAAAAAAAAAAAAAAAATGGCGTCAAATTTATTTGCTTTTTAAGTTTCATCGCACACCTATTACCCCAATTTTGAACCACTTACCGTCGTTTAATCTTCCCCACATTTTGCACATAGATACAACTAAGGTGAAGAATACAGAAACCGTAAAAAAAGGTTGAAAATAAGACCAGTTTTGAAAAATGGCATTTTTATATTAATTATTCATTGGAAGGATAGAAGAAATTTTAGAATCTTGCTTTTATTTATTTACATTGATATTGTCAGTATGTTTTCTTATAATATTATTAATTAAAAACGTAATTCGCACAAATTTAAATGCTATTAAGCAGTTTAAGTATTTTTATATATACTATCTAGTAATATAAATTGTAAGTTCGAGATATCTTTAACAAAAATTGAGTTGTTTTATGATTTTTTTTTCAAGTATGTGCCTCGTTTTTATTTATTATTAAAATAAGAAGTGTTGAAAAGTGATTTATAGTGTTATAAATAAATTAATAACCATTTATTAGAAATATATATCAATTTGTTTCAATAGTATTTAGTTTTATAAATTTCCAATTATTTCTAAATCAGCTAATTGCTATGGATAGTTATAGTGCTTTTGATAGGCTGCCGAGGTGTTGTTATGGTGTTTGTAATAGTGACTCGCGATACAGTCATAAAGACTACATGAAAAATGTGTATTTTATTCCTTATCCGAAGCCTGACTTGGTGGACCTCTCAATAAGTTCAAACTTCCGTCCAGTCTGTTTCAAACCTCTACAGTATAACCATCTTTTTACAACTTGTATTGTACCGAATAGTCTTCAATATTTTCAAATACAAATTTAGCAACGGGGACATCGTCTTCACAAAGAGACATTATTAAAAGTTTATAAAAACAAAAATGATACAGAAAAAAAGTTCACAAAACAACAATGACCTAACCCTATCCTATCCTACACACGGCTTTAAATTGTTCTTAAATAAATACAATACACGAAAAAACTAAGCTAATACTATTTAACAATTATAAACTAAATAACAATAAAAGTAAATAAAATTGCAATAAAAGCTGAAAAAAGCTAACCCTAACCTACCCTACCCACGGTTTTAAATAAACACAATACACGAAAAATACTAAACTAACACAATATAACAATTATAAACTAATTAATAATAACTATAAATGTAAATAAAATTACAATAAAAGGTGAAAGAAGGGAAAAAACAAGTTGACTTTCATTTTGATGATCGGCTTCCGTATGTATTATAGAATAGGAGGTGCTCGCAAGATCAAGAATCTTACTGCAAGTGTCATTCTTGTTTTGCATTGATTCATCAATGTAACCCTCCGCCACAGCGGAGGATTTCCAGCCGCCATGGCGCTTCAGTGAGGTCACGTCCCCTCCTTTATCAACTAGAAAAGTTGCTGAGGTTCTTCTTAAGCAGTGGCCTGTATATTCTTTTGCATTAGCAAGTTTCAAATATTGAGCAACTTTTTGTGGCGCACTGCTTATTGTGTGTGTATTACAGAACAAACGCATTTCCCGTCTGAATATATCTGATAAAAAATCTATTAGATATTTTATCCATCCCCTTCGGACCAAGTTCTTTGTATTTTTTGTAAATATTAATATATTTATCACCTATTGTAAAAGATCTGGTAACATTGGTTTTAGAGTCTGGAATATTAACTAAAATAAGGTTTCCAACTTCTTGAATGTTATGAATAGTTAGATTCTTAAGCTCGTCACACCTACAAGCTCCTGAAACCCCAAATATAACAATAACCTTAATAGCTAAATAGGTATCGTCTGGAGCATTGTTTATGAATTCATTAAATTAATCTTTGGTTGAAATTTTAGATTTCTTAGGTTTGCAACCATTATTATTTTGCTTAATAAATTAAATTAATTTTCGGTAAGTCATGATGTTGATGTTTTTTTTTAATTTGCAACTGATTTTTCATCATAGAAAATTTAGACCATAAAGTGGGACTTTTTAATTTTTTTGCAAGTTCACAAAAATACGCTAGTAAAACATTCTCACTAGTAACTTTAACCTTCTTTTCTTGAGTCCATGTAATAAATAAATTGTACGTAGCTTCATAATGAGCTTTGCTTTTCTCTGGGACACTTTTCTCTACTGCGTTTCTCGCCAATTCTTTTTTCTGAAACTCCGGTGGAGTTTCAGTAAACATATCGTTTTCATTTTCACTTTCCATATTTACTATATATTCAATAAAACAGAGCGTAACATATGAAACAAAATTATTTTGATAGCAAACAAAAAACAAGTTAAAAAAGAAACCTAAAAGAGGTTCCACTATAAAAAAAGATAAAACGCATTGACATCTAGCGGATTTTAATCGTACTAAGAAGCTTGATTGCAGCGCTAACGGCACTTTTGATAACTACCCGCCGGAAAATAAAAATCTTTTAGTTCCTAGGACGTAAAAGATTTTTTCTTTACAGCTAGGAGTAATGAAAAGATTTTTTAAGTCCACGTAATGAAAAAATGGATATTAGCTATGTTTTTTAGGCTCTAAAGTTACTATTTCACAGCCTACCACGGAAAAAATTAATTTTGTGAATCCTAGGTCTTTGATTAGAAATAATAAAAAAAAGCGTTTTGAGGTTGATATATTATTCATATTTTACGATTTTGGTAGTATTCATACTACGGAAAGATTAAATTTTAATTTAAATCAAATTATAATTATTATTAACTACGGGAAACAGACAGAGAAAAATACACTCCAGCGCCGGGATTTGAACCACGGGCCTCTATTCAAATCCCGGCGCTGGAGTGTATTTTTCTCTCTCTGTTTCCCGTAGTAATAATAGTTATAATTTGATTAAAATTGATATATTATGTTGTTAAAGGGAAACATGAGATTTTTTTGTTTCTTTAATATTTTGAAGTGTTTGAAAGTGAATAGGTTTGGTCAATTAGTGTAATGGTCTCTACCTCGATGTGAGATAAACTTTAATCTTTCCTACCTCTTAGAAACTGAATTAACTTTATCCAAATATCAGAATATTTCAAGTTTTACCTTACAATCACGCTTGCTTTTTCTAAATTAAGTTATAATTTACATTTTATAGTATATCTTAGTTAATAAAGAAGGTAAAGCAATACAAAACATGGATACTTATTGTTGATGAAAGGGGGCCTGGGTGGCTCGGAGGCTAGAGCGCTTGCCGTGCGATAACGCAAGTTAAGCAGCATCGAGCCGGGTCAGAAGGTGACCGCAGCTCTGGGTTCGATTCCTGGACCAGGCCCCCCGCTCAATGTCCGCCCAGCATTGTTTAAATAAATGGGAAGCTCCTCGAAAGAGTGGCGCCACCAGGTTTCGGCCTGGAAACCATGATGATGACACTCCTGGTTGTATACAACCAGGAGGGGAGTCATGGTTAACGACCATATCTTCACACGAGTGTGAAGATTTCGGTTCCTAACCCGGGTTTGTTCAATGGGCCCACCTAAGTGGCCTGCGTCTTCGGGCGTAAAAGCCCCCCGGAATAAAAATAAATAAATAAAAAAAAAAAAATTGTTGATGTATGTCTAAACTATATTATACTTGGTTTTGTTTTTAATTATTATTCATCAAGGAAAAATGAATGTGCAATGTGCATTTCTTATATGTTTCCTAGAATACCTACCTATAATTATTGTTTGTTTCTTTTATTTATTTCAAGTTAATATTCATATTTTACGAATTGAACCCGGCCTAGACTCCGATGACTAAAAAGGCATTAGCTCAGTCATTCCTGCTGAGCTTAAATTATTAGTATTACAACATGTACTCATTTAAAAATTGGATGAGAATTCCCAAAGTAATTTTATAATTCGGAATTTAATAAGAAACAACACCGCCGTATTTTTTTTTTTTTAGTACATATTTTTTACATTCGCCTCATATTCAATTTTCACCTCAGAAATGCATAAAAGCGCAGTTTTGAGAGGTCATATTTTCAAAATTTCAAAATCCCCCGGACCCCCTCATAAACTTCCCCAATAATTAACTTCAAACGATGCCCATGACTTACAATAAGATATTGTACTGCAGTAAGCATCAACATTACATTTTCTAACAAATACGTTCTAAAACAGTCGCTGTTACTTGGGCGCGGAGATCTTTCTTGGTGGGGGGGGGGGGGGGGGGGGGGGAAGATGCTTTTGTTGAATAAGTAGTTCCCTTTTCTTGTTACCACTACGAATAACCCCCCCTCCCCCCAATCTAAACTGACTTAGAATGTGCCTCCAGCTACTGGAATTAGCCGCTGGATACGCCACTGCACAGATAAAAACCAGATTGATATTTATAGGTTTGTTCCAACCACTGTTCCAACCACGGGATTGTCACGGGCATGCGCAATGGATAAAAGCCGTTCCAACCCGACTTGTGACAGTGTTTCGTACCGTCCTCCAAACTCTAAACTGTTCGAACCCGTGCAGGGATCGTTTGCGAACCATTTACTGTACGGTCCAAACTATCCTCTGGCAATACCAACTACTGGTTTGTACGACATGCACAGTTATGTCAATTGTCACACATGTCAACAGGAAGGTTCCGTAACGGTTAGGTTTCCTTGAATATTTTTAATGCTGTGCGAATTATAGTGCTAAATGCGTTCCAAGCTGACATGATTTTATTATAGTGCAATGTTAGCGCATGTGTATACAACCTGTCCTAAACAATTGCCGAACGATACAAAGATCGCTACAAATAAGGGGCTTGGAATAAACCTATTACATATTAGTTAGATGGAAAAAGTTCACGTTATCTTGGATTCTTATGAAAATCTTTAAATAAAGTTTATTCGTTGACATTAAAAGTGATCATAGCAAGGAATTTGTACCCGACAAAATTTGTAAGGCTACAACTTTTATTTTGCATAATTTTCCTTGGCAGTATCACGGTATTGGTAATTCTAAGATAAAGTGTACGCACTCTTATCGTATTAGTTTTTTGTTTTTTTTAGTTATCAGAAACGAATGCTTATTGCAATGGTGAAGAGTTGTGAGACTTTAATCGTGGGGAGCAACATGTCAATATCCGATATCCGATATGCACAATAAGCACAAATTGGAGACTTCAACTATTGCAGTCTGTATAATCAAGCTCCTAAACTTACGCCTATAAGAAAAGTGTCGGATTTCGCTTTGATTAACATCAGTGCCCTTTCATGAGGCTTAACGGCTCCAGGATGAATTCCGCTAAGGCCTTTAATAGGTACCCTTGTCGCCAAGGCTATAATTAACTAATGCAGCTGCAAGACCTCTTATCTTTAACTGTTAAATTTCTCCATAAGTCAACATTATACAACATCAATTGAAACAAAATCTTATTGTATTCGTTTATTGCTATTAATCGATAACAATAAGGTCATAGTGTTCAATAAGTTTTTATTATTAAATAAACCAAAGTATATTATTATTATGGAAATTATAGAATTCATTTGGTGAAAATGTGAATTGTGTGTGTATCGTTAAAGCTGTTAATAATACACTGGTGTAACTCACAGTGATTTGTTAATATGAATCATAATATTATCCTATACTAAATATATACGTGAAGTGGATATTTTTGCATTTCGTAGAATTAGAAAATTAATTTTAAAGCTATGGATACAATTTTGGGGTAGTAAGAAAGCGACTAAAACTCTATGATTACGGCAACGTTTCGGCCTAGCCGGCCATTTTCAAGCCTAAAAACAATAACATATTTATTTTTAACTACAATATTGGTGTCAAAACAGAAGAAGCAGTAGTTAACAACAAATATATTATTGTTTTTAGGCTTGAAAATGGCCGGCTAGGCCGAAACGTTGCCGAAATCGTAGAGTTTTAGTCGCTTTCTTACTACCCTAAATTGGATCCACAGCTTTAAAATAAAGATAAATAAGGGTACCCAACAGCCAACTTACATAGAAAATTAACCTTTATGGTGCGCAGTTGTGGAAGGCTTAATATGAATATGTGGTAAAATAACTCGTATTAATTTACGTGCACATCATACGCTACAAAACCATACCAATATTTTAACACCACATCAAAATACCGTCATCATTTATAGTGTTCCTTCTTGAATAAGAGCAATTCGTTTAGACTTTTTCACCCTGACTTATGGAAAACCCAAGTATGTAACTACTGCTAAATAAGATTATTAATGTAAAAAATACTTATTACTATCACATTATCATAATAAAAATTCTGCACACATACTGATAATGTTAAATCAGCCGCAGATGGTGAAATCTCAAGCTCCCTGAGAAATGGTTGCTTCTTGGAGGGGAATGATAATAGTAGATTAGGTCAAGTTTCTCAGTTAAAAGACACTGGGAACGGTTGAAATGAATGTTAAGCGTCTAGTCGATGCTGCCAGGGAAGCGTTTAAAAGACTGTGGAACTGTAACTGGGCCGAGGGATGTTCGTGTCTCAGTTATATTATAGTGTCGTTCCCTTTCCCCCTAATCCCAACGACGCAACCCCAAATCCTATTCTGTCACTTTATATCCCTTTCCTTAGCTTTTAACCTTTACTTTGTTATCGGGATCAGTTGTACAGGTTTGCGGAACGACAACAGAGGCGTTTCCTTTAATAGCCCACTCGTGCCTTTTTCACTAGTCTTTTCTCTCTTATAGGCCAGTTTTTCCTCAATTTCGCAACCGAATTATTGAAGAGAAGCTATAATTGTGTATAAACAGACTATGAAAGGATGCAGGGGCGGATCCAGGGGGGCCTCTGAAGTGAGGAAAAGTTCCGAGGTACCCCGTACCCGATTTTTTTCATTATAAAACCGATTCCGGTTGTACCATCTCAATTGTTTTTTTTTTTTTTTTTTAAATAAAACAAAGTGTCACGTTTTAGGGTGATGATGGAAGGTTATTGATAGGTTAGGTCAAAAAGTACTAACATTAACCTAAACTAACCATAACCTTTCATCATTTTCCTTAAAATTAAAACAATGATTGAAATTAATTTAAAATAAACAGGTCAAGTGTGTGCTAGTCAGCACACACCGAGGGTCCGTAGGCAACCCTGTATAGTTTCAGTAGTACCCTATTGATGGTGTTTTTCTTACTTTGAACTATCCTATGGGTCTGATATTCTCAAAACACATAAACAAACTTCTGATTAAGTATTTTTTTGCCACTGAACCGGACTACAACCATATAAATACATCGAAAAGACCATAGTTATAAAAAAAAAGTATTTTGTCAATAAAAAATAAAATAATATTTTTTTCGAAATTTCCAAAAAGTGGTATCTTTACTTTTGGTCGAAGAATGTTCAGGAATTTTTTCTCATTTTATGCACTTCACATAAGCGAGATAGAAGGGGGGGGGGGGACACGTTTCACACCCACTTCAAACTTGCCTACGCTCGCCCTATCAAAATTATAAAATAAGAAATATATATTTTTGTAATCAGCTCGACGTACCCTTTCATATGATACCCCTCACGGTGTCGAAAAAAAATATAAAAAATTTAACCCTTCAGTTTTTTTACCCTAATTCTTTTTTTAAAAATATTTTTTTAAGTCGCTATATTTTTAATATATGTGGGTAGGTACAAGACACATACATGCCAAATTTCAAAGTGATCGGACGAAAGGTGTAGCCGTGAGAGCAGGCGACAGGACGGACGGACAGACACAAGCAGGAAAATATAAGGGTCCTTGGTTTTGCCTACGGACCCTAAAAATAAGATTGAATTTATCGAGATGCTACTGAAATCGTTTTTGTAATGTAAAAATTAACAGTTTTAAAAACATTAAAAGTTAGATTTAGCCTTTACAATAAATGGCGAATTGGTCATCATTGAATTTCACTTCAACACCATGTTACTGTCAACAACTGATTTAGAATCTCAAGATGGTGGTTAACCCTAGAACGCTAACCATATTTTTTAACCTCTTAAGACTAACCTTGAGTCATATTGACTCCCTAATGTATTATACCCAGTTTTATTAAAATATAAAGGCCTAATATGTACAATATTTTTTCAACACGTTTTAGTGCTAGTTGATGGGACACTTGGGTGCTTTGTTTGCCATAAAAAACATTTTTTTCCTTTTAATTCCGGTTTTTCAAACTGCACTATACTATTACATATCCGGTATTGTTATCTACCGGAGTGGTTTTATTTACTTTATTTTATGTAGCTTTTTCTTTCCTTTCCTTTGGTTTTTCTATTTCGTAAATTGTTTCAATTAATTCATCATTTTCCTCATCATCGCTGATGGGATCAAAAAAGGCATTTTCTATTTTCAAATCAGTGTCCAAATCACAACCGTCACCATTACTGTCGAATACGCTCTTTTTCATAATCGGTATCTGAATCGGTCATTTCCTTCATCAAGCGATAAATGTCGTTTGGATCATTGTATTTTTTCTCCATTATTTGACTATATTCATATTCTATTAACTTTATATAATTTAGACATATAAAGACAAAAAAAATATAACAATTTATACTTATAAATGAATAAATTACAATTATATTACCTTTAATTTGAAATAATTATTGAATTAAAAGTTACATAATATCTAATTTATAAGATTTGAAATGACTAAATAAACAATAACACGACATACTATTCTAAAAAATACTATTCTGCGTCAAAATGACCTACAAAAAATTTACGTGTAAGACTAAACAGGAGTCAAAATGACTCCGTGACTGCAGAAAAACAAACGATATGTCCTCTTTAGAATCTGAATGTGCAACTGATAGAAGTGTAGAAGGGTCATTCAAGGGTGGGAGATAGCATAGCTGAGATGTGGGAGTTCTGTGTTTTACAGACACCGTGCATTCGTAGTTTTAAAAAAAATGGGAGTCATTTTGACTCCAGGTTAGCTTTCTAGGGTTAAGGAGTCGAAACCGGTTAATTGTATTCCAAATACTTGGTGTCAAGACATAGTGTGATTTTTTGTCTTTTCAAAATGTTGATCAGTAAATATCATACATAGGCGAAGCAAATTTATTTACTCATCTATTGCTAATCTATTATTTACTAAAATATTACTTTGTAAACTTCTCCAACTCATTAAGTATGGGAAAAGTTTTTCATTTTACCCAGAAATTCTGGAAAATGTCCCATTTTTCCAAAAAAAACGGGATATTTTGGGAAACAGGACTGTGCCGGTCAAAACAGGACGTATGGTCACCCTAAACCTAAACCAACTAGAATTTATAATCTATATGCATTGTTTTGAATAAGGCTAAATAATATTACTTATTTCAAGAGAATTATTTTCAATTTAGGGCAAGAATTTGTTTGGTATGAGTGTAACACAATACGGGCTAGTATAGTTATAGAATACTAGAAAGGTTAACAGAAGTATACGTACCTAGTACTACAGCACCGTTGTCGTTTTCATCTCTTAGTGATGAAGAGTCCCCGTTGTAGGTAGCAGCTGCCTTTCAGGTCAAAGAGGTGTATTTTTAAGACATCCGTATCAACTTGGCTTCCAAGTAAACTTTAAACCTATTCTCCATCTATCTTTAGAGCCCTTTAATATGTTTAAACGCTAATACAATAAACGTAAGCATAAAGCAATAAATCACTATTTGCAAAAGCTTCGCTATTTGCCTTAGCTTGACAATAACAAATCATTTTAAGGTGAGTCGTCGGAACACTACTCGATTATATAAAAGAGTAGCCGGATTGGCACGCTTCGCGCGCCTTATCCGTCTAGAAGTTGGAGCTATGTGTGAAAAATAATTGAAACAATATAATTAATATATCTTTGTTGTTACATAATTTCGTATTTTATTACAAGTAGGTATTTTATTTTTTTATGATTATTTTTAAATATTTTATCTAAATTAAATATATATCCAACTGGTTTTTTTTTATGTTTATCATATAATATGTTTTTCATTAAAAATAAATTTAACCATCTACTTTGCAGTTGTTATTTAGATAATGCATTTTGTTTAACTGTAATACCTATATATTTTAAATTAAAAAATAAATTGTGAAATAAATTTAACTTCAATTTTTTTATTTCATAATTTCCAATTATACCATTTTATACTACCTTCAATTTTTAATTTTAAGTACCATAAGTATATGTACCAAATATTAGATCTCTAGGTCCACAGGAAGCTGAGATAATTGTTTGTGATTAAATCCAAGATGGTGGCTATAATTCAATATGGCGGCTCTATGTTGAAGTGAAAGTACTTTCAATATTCTTCTTTAGCTACTATAAGTATATGTACCAAATTTCAGATCTCTAGGTCCACTGGAAGCAGAGATAATAGAGTGTTATTAAATCCAAGATGGTGCTTATAATCAAAGATAGCGGCTATATGTTGAAGTGAAAATACTTTCAATTTTTTTCTTTAGCTACTATAAGTCTATGTACCAAATTTCAGATCTCTAGGTCCACTGGAAGCTGAAATAATATAGTGTTATTAAATCCAAGATGGTGGTTATAATCAAATATGGTGGCTATATGTTGAAGTGAAAGTACCTTTAATGTTTTTTTTTAGCTACCATAAGTGTATGTACCAAATTTCAGATCTCTAGGTCCACTGGAAGCTGTGATAATTGAGTTTAAATCCAAGATAGTGGTTATAATCAAAGATGGTGGCCATAGGTTGAAATGAAAGTACCTTTAATTTTTTCTTTTTTAGCTATCATAAGTCTATGTATCAAATTTCAGATCTCTATGTCAATGTGAAGTAGGAGAATTACTGATGAATGAATCCAAGATGGCGGCTATAATTCAATATGGTGGCCATATATCAAAATCAAAATGGCCGCACTTATCTTTTTATGGTCCACTCTCTCTATGTACCAAATTTCAAATCTCTATGTCAATGGGAAGTAGGAAAATTAGTGATCAGTCAGTCAGTCAATCACTGTCATTCTTAGTTATATATATATATATATATATATATATATATATATATATATATATATATATATATATATATATATATATATATATATATATATATATATACATACATATTCGTCTGACAAAACACTACTGAGTGAAAACACAACTCACAAAAATAAAAATGAATTTCAGTAACTGAACTTTATTTCAGATTTCCTGAACAAAAAATAGGAAAATATGTTCGAAATTTGTAATTATCAATTTTGCAGTAAATATTGAAAGATTTGTAGGTGATGTTTTTGAGATTAACATTTTGAGACGCAAGAATAGTTTTAAGTTCATCGTCTTTTTTGTTGCGCTTTTGAGATTTCTCAGGTGTCACAGTTGATTGAAGCGAGGAAACGTGACAGAATGTCTGTTGTCACGTTGTCCTCTTCAGATACATGTTCGCTTTAACATGTATATTCTCAGACAAACTGTAACTGTCGAAGCGAGTGGTTTGAAAGAGTAGAGTCGTTTCTTGTAAGACCATAAGTAAAGCAGCCCCTACACGGTCAAGCCGCTTGATCAAAACATCGCGTCAAGCAATGGTGTCAAGCATGATTGATAGTCTGGGAACCCGTTTGATGCTTGAGTCAAGCCTTGATGGAGATTGCTGGAAAGTTTGAATGAGTCAAGCGGCTTGACGGAGCGCTTGATAGTCTAGAGCAATTTTGATCAAGCATTCCGTCAATCACCTGCTCGACACCCCAAATCCTGATTCGAAACCATGGTATCTACACAATACTGATTCACTACAGTCCAGGAGGAGCAGTTCACTAGTAGAAAACTCCGCTACAAACGAGTGTTGATAAAAAGATTGATGGGATACTTGATGCGCCCCAAGGTGGCTTGAAGTTCGCGTCAATCAGCTTGACGCGATGTTTTGATCATGCGGCTTGATCGTGTAGGGGCTGCTTAAGTGGTTATGGTCAGTGTAGTCACCTGTGTGTGGTCACCTAATAACTTTCGATAAATTCTCGAAAATATCGAATGGATTCGAAGATTGCTAGGAGTTTTGTCGTAGGTTCTGAGTAGTATCTACTTCGTCGTTAATTATTTTGAGAATAATCTTAATGGCTTCCGTTGGTTGTTTTGGATTTGTTCTAAGCTTGCACTGATCAATTACTCTTTTTTCAGATGCATCTGTGTTGATCCGCAAAGGTAAGTCAAGTAGAGGTGAAAATAAATAGATTATGAACCCCCAAAAAATCATTTCTGTTTGCAAAAAGTTTCATTTTGCTAAGTTGAGAGTTACCGCCAAACCTCCAAATGTTTGAGGTACTCTTCGATGATTTTAGACGCGATTAAAATATCGTCCAGGTAAACAAACGTTATGTTTAGACCTCATAACGTATCTTGTTTCTATGCAGTAATGGCTGGATATTTGTTTAAGATATATTTGATCTTCAATGGTTTTTAATTTCGAATAGATTAGAATTGTGACAAATTTTAGCTTTGGCTGTCAAGGACATGTGGGAATCAGCCAGAAGATATTGTTTTACGCTGACAGAGCTGTTGCTCTAAGATCAGGAGGGATTGGAGGAATTATCGATACTTCTGCCCCTGAGTCAAATAAAAATTGATGTGACAACATTATGTCCTTGTCAGTGTCAGTTATAATAAACGATTGTAGAGGGAATGCGTTGCGTCATCCACGCAAGCTGCCCTGATCGTTGAATTACTTTTTGATTTGCAAGGTGTTATACACATTTGGCAGCCTTATCTTTAAAGACCTGGTGATACCAACAGGGGTCGCTCTATTGTGACTGGGCTATTATTGCTTTTCACCGTCTTTTATTAGGCTTCCGTCTTGTGGAACTTTACCTAAATAATTTTAAATATTCGATAGCTTCTTTAATTTCGCGAATATTTTTCTTTAATTCCACCATTTCGTCATTCTCAAAGTACGAGTTAAAACAAGAGAGATTTAATTATATGATTTTTTTAATATAATACTTTTATACAATTTTTTAAAAATATTATTAATTTTTAGACTCTGACATTTGACGGTAAACGTTGATTAAAAATGAACAATTTTTTTGACGGATTAGCTTAGCGTGATTAAATTAAATATTACTTTTTCTGGGTTACCAAATCTATGTGGGTGATTACCACAAAGCAATTAAATTCTAAAATAATAATTAGTAGTAAGGAAACTTTTCCACGACCACTGGTACTACATAGTATAATATACAGGGTGGGGGAAAAACCGCACTTTTTTGAACACTTATAGCTCAGCTTCTGTAATAGATAGAGACATGGGGTTTGCGGGGTCTGAAAACTACATTCTTCTACTTTATATTTCATACCTATAACTAAATAACTTCATAACTTAACAAACTATTTGGTGAAAGCCATGCAATGACGGTTTAAATTAGGGTCTTAAAAGTCGTTGTCCAGGTAGTTTTAATAAAATAAATGTATTTAAAAAACGAATGTTAAACAAAATTAGAAAAAAAATAATGCATATGCTAAACAAAACTATTTTCTGTATGGTTCAATATGTCCTCCTTGTCAATTTACAACAGCCTGCACTCTCCTTCTCCAGTGGGATATGGCCCCAGCAATAGTCGATTGACGCATATCATCCCAGGCACGAAGAATCGCTCCTTGCAAACAATTCAATAATTGCAAAAGAACTGCCCAGACTTCATTCAGCTAGACGAGTGGCCGCCCAACAGTCCAGACCTAAATCTAATTGATTACTCTGTCTGGGGTTGGTTAGAACAAAATGTGTACGTGGGAGGCAGAATAAAGAACGTCGATGAACTTCGAAAGAGGATTCTTCGTTCCTGGGATGATATGCTATCAACTGCTGGGACCATATCTCACGCAGGAGAAGGAAAGTGCAGGCTGAAGTAAATGAACTAGGAGGACATATTGAACCATACAAAAAGTGAATCTGTAACATATACATTAGTTTTTTTTTTTTTTTTTGTAATTTTGTTAAACTTTCATTTTTTAAATACATTTATTTTATTAAAACTACCCGGAGAACGACTTTTTTTAAGACCCTAATTCAAGCCGTCATTGCATGGCTTTTTCCCAATAGTTTTTTAAGTTAGAGGTATAAAATGTAAAGTAGAAGAATGTAGTTTTCAGACCCCGCAAACCTCATATCTCTCTCTATTACAGAAGCTGAGCTATAAGTGTTCAAAAAGTGCGGGGTTTTTTTGCCCACCCTGTATATTCTATAAATACGTCTGATACAAAACACAACTGAGTAAAAAATCGACTCACAAAAATAAATATAAATTTCAATATCTATGGTAACCACAATAGCATGTTATATAAGTAGGATTTGTGGTAAACAAACAAAAGAAATAATTACAAAATGAAGGAAAATTAAAGTGGAACAACAATGTTTGGTGACAATTTTCAGACAAAGCTAAATGCTGATTTACCTTTAAAGAAAAACATGTCTAGGCTACTGTGTCTTCAGACGCCAGATTGCAATTGTAAGATGAATGGAAAGAATGAACCTTGTTTGACAGACAAGGACTTTCAGAAATTTCAGTGTGACGAAATCAATATAAACCTGTGGTAAAAGGGTCGACAAGGCTTTGAGGAAGATAAGGTTGGGCTGCATTGAGCACAGCATGTGTGATTTCTTTAAGAGGGATTGTTTGAAGACAAAGGCTTCCAGCTTCCATATGGTAGGTTAAAAACTGGTTTTATACATTTTATAAAATATGTCCTCATTATCATTTATATAATCGAGTAGTGTCCCGACGGTGACGACTTCACCTCGAAATGATTTGTTATTGCTAAGCTAAGGCAACCACATTTATTCCAATAAAAATAAATTTATGTTTTGATTTGTTGGTCTTCAAATAGATATAATAACTTATCTAAATTAATATACTTATACTTATAGTATTAAGCCTGTTGCCACGGGCTTAACGGCTTATATTTAGTAAATGAGAAATGAGTAAAAAATACACTGCCAATTAGTGTGGCACATAGCTTCCTCGCATCCTATCATGTACTTTATTGTTATATTAACATTAAAGTTTTATTACTTTATTGTTATAGTGTTTATTGTGTAAGAACAATTAACATTTTTTAGCGATCTTTAACACTTTATAGGGGTGTCGCTGTAGGTTTTACTAAAAAATTGTATTTGTAAAAAATGTTCGTCTCATTAAATAGATAAGGTTTGATTTTTTTCCCGACCGAAAACTCCAATTTTAAATTTGAAGTTCACGTTTACGCGAGCGTTGCGCGTGAACGCTTGAACGGATAACGTTGTCCAACGAACTCGACCTGAGCATTGGTAAAATAAACATGTCTACCAAATTTCATCAAAATCGGGCAACATTTACTCAAGTTATCGTCGCACGTTTCACGATTCGTGGACACACAGACCGACAGACAGACAGACAGACAGACACGGAACCAAAAATGTTCCCTGATGTCTGAAACGGATTTCTGTCTTGGAATTTTTAAAATCGGAGGCATAAAACTTTTTTGTTCTCAAAAGTGAACACAATGCTTCCGTTACCTTCGGTAAGCTCGGAAGCAAAAACTATATAAGTATAAATGCTTGGTTGGATACCAAACGTCAGGACTTACATCCATCGAGATGCCATCTCTAGGGCAATAATTAGGGCTTAACGGCTCTTCTTTAATAATGCTACGATGCAAAAATTGTGTCGTAAGACCAAGATGGTAGAATAGAGAGGTGGGCTCATTTCCTAACAACCGAGGGTTCGAGATTGTTCGACAATCTTCGTAGGCGCTCGGGTGTATGACGTCACTCGGCGACCCAAGCTCTCTACCCTTTCTCTAATAACTTCTATACAATTAAACTAACTTTTCATTAATTTTTATCAAATTCAGTGATTTTTTTGCGTTAATTGCCCTCTCTGATCACATATAATGTTAAATCTTTAACTTATAAAAGCACAAAACTTTGTGCCTGGGATCTCGCTAACGCAGCATCAAAACCGAGCGGACGATATGTCCACGTGTAGGGGACGGTGAGAGAAGAAAAATGAGCCCAATATCAATGAAATTGATAAGGTTTTGGCCTTGTACGGGTACATCTAAAGAAGTACAGATGCAGAAAAAAGTTAACCTATACTATAAGGTAAACAAAAACGCGGGACGGCACGAAAAAAGCTATTTATACATTTGGGTATTTTATGTTTTGTATTATCCTGTATATGTTTCATCAAATCTTTAGTAAGTTTTTAAATTAATTATAAATTTTTAACTTGTAAAATATGCCTACACCTGTGTAGGCATATTAACAAGATCCACTCAATATCTCCGGAATCAACTGCAGGAAAAAAGACGCGGTTTGCTAGGTTCTATGTTAACTTAAAATGCGCTTACAGAAAAAATGCTAAGCACATTGAGCGCTAAAATGCTCTGCAGCAGTACTTAAAATATGAAACAGTTAATAGAAGACATATTTTTAAGGCTAAAGTTAGATTCTATATGGCTTAAAATAAGAACTTTTTCAATTTTTAAGTTTTTGGTAGTATTCATACTACGGAAAGTTTAAATTTTAATAAATCAAATTATAATTATTATTAACACTGGGAGACAGACAGAGAAAAAGAGACTCCAGCGCCGGGACTTGAACCACGGGCCTCTACATTTCCAGTGTATGGGATTAGCATTACAGTGTACCCGTGGTTCAGGTCCCGGCGCTGGAGTCTATTTTTCTCTGTCTGTCTCCCAGTGTTAATAATGATTATAATTTGATTTAAATTAAGAACTTTTTACTCTTGGCATTTTTTCTCCAAGAATTAAAGTTTCAAAATATGAGTATTCAACTCAAGTCTAACAGCTAAAATAATGGATCTAAGAAAAAAAATAAAATAAAGAGTTCTTATTTTGAGCCACAAACTCGAAATCCATTCTTTTGTATTAATTACAAGGGCTCTTTTTTACGTTAGCGCACCCCCCTTGGCCCTTGGTTCTAAACAATAGTGTCTGCCCTACAAAAGTCAAAAAGGTTAGTTTGTGTGTTTGTCTCCCCAAGACATCGAGACTCCTGGGGAAGTTCTATATTTAATATTCCTTTATCTTAATAGTTGATTAGACTAAGGGATATGATCACAATTATAAACACAAGTGTGATATTCCTTAGTCCCAAGATACATTAGAATAAATATCCCTTCGTCTAACAGTAATTTAGACTAAGGAATGTATGCTACTTTAACAAAGTAGAAGAAATAACTATTAACACAAAGGGATATAGGGGGATGCTAAAGTAAAAAAGTACCATTACAGGCAACTTTTTTGCTTATTTTCATAATATTTAAAAATATTATAAAATATAAGACCAAATATTTAAAAATATTTGGTCATCTTGGAGGGGGGGGGGGGGCCTCAAAACAAATCTTGCACACGGGCCTCAGCAGGTCTAGTTCCGTCTCTGGCCAAAAGGTTACAATCTATTCTGTATGGTTTTAATTGAACCTCGTAATCAAGAGAAGGTTATAACTTGTGAAGGAATGCGTTACTGTATAGTATTTTTTCTTTATGATAAATTCTTTATAAATTTGATATTCAAGGGCCAAGGTCAAAAATTCGATTTTTTGCGAATATCTCGCTTTTCAATGTCGCAATGGCTCGGACACCAATAAAGGTGGTTATAGTAATTAAAGATAACAAAATTTCCCATAAAGCAAGTCTGATTCATTTTTACGTATACAATGGACGGTTTACGGAATAAAAGGCGAAGAAATCTATAAATATTTAGTATCCGTCACCGCACGACTTTTTACGTACATATTATTACAAATATCTCGCTTCCTATAGCTCGGAGGCAAATTATGGCTACAATCAAAAAGAAAGAATAATAAATTTCCCATCAAAAAGGTCTGATTCATTTTTTACGTACAACGAACGGTTTAGCAAAAACTCTAGCTTACTATAGCTTGCGTAGTGTTTGTGTTTGCACGACTTTTTACGTATTTTTGCAAATATTTCGCTTCCTCCATTATATTATTATTATATTATATATTATGTATTATATTATTAAATATTCCCCCCATTATGTTAATTTTTTACGTACAATAAACAGTTTGGATAATAAATTGCTCCGAAGTTTCTCCACAAGGCGTAACAACGACCAATAACTTAGGTTTTTCCCTGAGGCAACTCCATATTAGGATCAGCTAGTCTATATCTTCGAGCGACATTTCAAGTTTGTTCGGACGTGGTTTAAAAATATTAGTCTCCCAGTGATTTAATATTTTATAAAGGTAATTGTTACGGTGACAATCGCAATAGCGAAACATTCTTTTATGTGTAACGAACAGGTCCCACCTTGAATGTGGAACGTGGTATGAAAAGTTAGTCACTTTTAATTTTGTCTCTTTTCTAACTCCGCCATGTATATGTAGTTAGCATCGTTTAATTTGCTTAGCAGTGTGATTTTATACTTTTTATTTAATGAAAAGCGTCAGGAACTTGGTTGCTAACGGTTGTCCTGTGACACCACACGTATTTTTTCTATGCTATACTATAAGATCCTTTTTTTTTTTTTTTTTTTTTTTTCTCTTTTTATTGATTATCACAACTACATAATATGTTAATGTTAATGTTAATGTTATTGATAAAGGTAAGAATCCATTGATTACTCCTTTTGGCGTGAATCATTCAGAATATGAACAAATATAACAATAAAAACAATAAAAACAAGTGAGTGAGAAAAGAAGCACTAATTAAAAAAAGAAAAGAAATGTTTGTTGTAAGGAATCATAAGTATGAGTTAATTGATAATTAATTATTAATATGGAATTCCATATTTAATAGATCTCGGGGCCACTGTTTCCTCAGGCGGCGAGGAGGATTATCAGGGATGGATTGGGAAGAAAGAAGTTCTACTACTAAGATTGGGGTGATTTAATAAGGACTCTTGGAATTTATGGTATCTAGATATAGATAGGTCACGGACAAAAGGAATATTGAGGTCATTATGGAGGGTGAGGTTGGATACGTAAAAAGGAGCATCGGTGATTTTACGAAGGATCTTTGATTGAAGAGTTTGTAGTCGGCGGGAGTTGGAAGGCTTGGTGCTACCCCAAACCTCCAAACCGTAGGTCCAAGCCGGTTTTAAGACTGTGTTGTTGATAAGAAGTTTATTACTTAGTGTAATCTTGGACCTACGATCTAAAAGACGAAGCAGCAACTTGTAGCGTCTTGAGATGTCAGTACGTTTAGTCTTATTGTGGTGTTGCCAGGTGAGTCGTCGATCAAGGTGAAGGCCAAGGTAACGGACAGTGCTAGATTGGGGAATAAGAACTTGGTTAAGAATGACTGGAGGACAGGTACTATGTCGAAGAGTAAAAGTGACATGTGCACTTTTCTGTTCGCTAATCCGGATCCTCCATTTTTTTAACCAAGGTTCGAGAAGGAGAAGGTGACTTTGGGTGTTGGTGGATGCAATTTGAGGGTCTTGGTGGACTGATAGTATTGCCTTATCGTCTGCGAAGGTGGCGAGGACTGAGGAAGGGTGTTGAGGGATATCATATGTGTAGATGGAATATAGGAGGGGTCCAAGAATACTACCCTGAGGTACTCCTGCTCTTACAGGTCAGATGGGGGAGGAAGAGGTTCCTAAGCTTGCACAGAACGATCAATCGGTTAGAAAGGACTTGAGGATAAGGTAGTAGGTAAATGGAAGGATGCCCTTGAGTTTCCAAAGAAGCCCAGCATGCCAAACTCGGTCAAAGGCTTGCGCCTCGTCCAAGAAGACAGCTGAGCAAAACTTTTTCTTCTCAAAGGTGGAGGCAATGACATCGACAATGCGACGACACTGTTGGATGGTGGAATGGTGAGCACGGAAACCAAACTGATGGTCAGGAATGAATGGTTTAAGTATGGGAAGGAGTCTACGTAAAAGGAGCTTTTCTAGGACTTTTCCCATTACTGGGAGTAAGCTTATAGGTCGATAGGATGATGGCAGATGAGCAGGCTTGGATGGTTTAGGAATCATTATTATAGTGGCGTATTTCCACTGGGTTGGAAAGTGAGTTGTTTCATAGGGCATATAGGAGGATAAATGTCTAGGACGAGGAGGACTGGGCTATGGTCTGAGGAGAGATCGTCAAGAACAGAAGTAATTGGGTGTAGGTGAGGTATGGGTGTTGAAACAAAGTAGTCTAGAATATCTGGAAGTTTATTTGGATCAGAAGGGAAATAAGTGAATTGGCTAGGAGAAAGGATGTCGTAGTTTGTTGAGGATAAGGCGTTTAGGAGAGTGACACCACGGGGATTACGAGCTCGACATCCCCACTGAGGATGTTTAGCATTATAATCTCCACCTGCTATGAATTTAGGACCTAAGGATCGGAATAAGGAATGGAAATCTTGTTGGGAAATAGGATGGTTTGGAGGGCAATATATTGAGGAAATCGTAAAATTAAATGGTAAAGAGTTTATAGATATGGATGTACATTGAATTGAGTCCGTGCAAGTAGGTGGTAAAGGATAGTGAGATATGGAATTCCGTATTAGGATCGCACTACCCCCGTGTGCAGTGTTATCTGGGTGGTCTGTTCTGTGTGTTGTGTAATTTTGTATGTAAAAATGCGATCGAGTAGTGAAATGTGTTTCTGTGATGAGGGCAATGTCGATCCTTCTGTCTTGAAGCAAAATGTCTAGTTCCTGCCCGTGAAGGGTAGCACCATTAGCATTCCAAAGCAGGATAGTCAGGGATCGCTGAGTTGGAGTATTCACTGATGATGTTGAGAAGCAGGAAGCAAAGTTTGGATAAAGATAGTGAAAGTTGTGAGAGCTGTGAGGAGAGGATTAATAATGGCGTGAAGATCATGAAGGAATTTTTGAAGGGTTGCTGATATATCAGAGAATGATGGAGTTGGTGGTGGAATGTGGGCTGGAAGGCGTGGTCGAGATGTCGCACCTGAGGTGGCAGTGGCGTATGTAACTCCGGTGATTACATGGTTGGTTTGATTTGGTTGGCTGGATTGCTGTTCTAAGATTGGCGTTGTTTCTTTTGTGGCCTCTTTGGAGATTAATAGACGTGTAGGAGCTTGGCAGGTAGATGTTTCTACAGTTTGATGGTCGGACTTGTTGATTTTTTCAATAACTGGAGATGTTTTTCTAATTTTTTTTTGGAGTTCTTTGTGAACTATACAACCCCTATAGTTTGCTGGGTGGGCTCCGTTACATAGAACATATTTGGGCTGGTATTCAGGTCTTTTAGTGCAGTGTTCGGTCAAATGTGACCCTGCACATTTAACACACTTGGGTGCATGATTACAGTACGTTTTTGTGTGTAAAAATGATTGACATCGAGTACATTGATCAATGTCACGGCGCTTGTAGGGTTCTTCCACTTTAATTCTACAGTGGAAGATGGTTCTTACTTCAAAAATATCTTTATTTATAGGGTTCGGCTCCAATTCAACGAAGAATAAAGAAAGGGCAGAATTTCCTTTTATCACGGTTACATTTCGTACTTTGAAGCCAAGTGCTTCAAGTTCTTCCTTTATTGCTTTAGGGGGGGGGGAGGGGGGGGGGGGGTTGAGTGGTGAAGGTGTCGTATTACCACTCGGTAGGCCTTTTCCTTTTTCGACTGATAAGTGTGGAAAGTTACATTTTCAGCACGAAAAGAACGAACGGCACTTTTGTAACCATCGATGGATTTGCACAGGATTGCGACATCGTTGGATCTAGCTTTACAGGTAAAGCCGTCATTTTCCAGTAAGCTTCAAACCATTGGATAAATTTGGAGAAGTCTGTAACATTTTTTACAAAAATGGGTGGTGGCTTAGGGTCATTTGCCTGCGGATTATCTTTGACGTCATTTTCATCCCGTTGGGATAAAACACCGTAAGGGTTTGGTGTAGTGAAATTAACTTGAACATTTGACGCTGATGGCTGCCCTTCATTGCGGATCTGTGTACAGGTTTAGTTGGCTGGCCTCCATGAAGGGAGCCTAGCACAGTGGTGTTGAGCGGGTCTGGACTGTTCGGTCTTGAACCAGAGGTAGAAGGGGAGGGAGCGCGACCTTCGAGAGAGCTGTCAGTTACTGCCCTCTTTGGTTTAGGCGACTTTGTTTTTGATCTGCGCCGTCTCTTCCTTTGACCCACAGTCTTATTCATGTTATTGATTGATAAAACTATTTGTTTACCTTTTGGAGGTTGCCGTGTGACCTTGGTGATAAGAGGCCTTCCTATCACGCTCCGTCGAAACAGCTTCTTCTATTTTATAAAAAATAGCTAAACTAGAAATATTGAAAATAATAATTGAAAGACTTCCGATTAAAATAAAACTTTGAGGAAAAATAGAAAATAATAAACTACACCACTTAGTAAGAAAATGAACTGTAAGCTATAACTGGGATAAAATAATAGTTGAAGTGAGAGCCGATGTGTAGGGTTTGAACTCTGGCATCCAACTCCAAATCATACCATTTTTTAAACTTTGTCTAACTTGACTAGTGATTGCATATTAGTTGCATAGTGATTGGTATTTTTCAATAACTGAACTCTTAACAGCCAAAAAATACTGAGATAAAGTTTACAGACTTGCGCACTATGTTAGAGGAATTATAGCTTAGTTAAGGAAAAACTTTATAAATACAAAAAACCAAATGCCTTTCTTTTGAGAAATTGTCTTATATAATATTCGTATGTATGTCAACCCATTATGGACCGTATCTTTATTTGTTTAAATTTTTGCAAGGAAATCCAGAAAACTGGCAAATTTTGACCATTATAACACAGAATAATTAATTTCAATAAAAAATATCTCTTAATGCTTGCAAATCTCCATGCCTATAAGGTTCCATGGCCTTCAGCAGATTAGCTTAAATCTAGCAAACAGTATAATTGTTATACAATCTGTTATGTATCTTTGTTATACAATTTTTTATGATTCAAATAGGTTCTTGTTAATTAAGCGCCCTACCGTTGAAAATCACCACCAGCTAACCACCCGTAACCACCTCTAACCACCTCTCCTTTTTATAGGGAAGGTGGTTAGGGGTGGTTAGAGGTGGTTACCCTCAAATGTTTCAGCAATAAATGGTATTCAATTCATCTTGATACACTGGGATAAAAAATTGATCTGAGAAATTCGACACAGACATTTTGTTCGAGGAAAGCCAACAGCATCGGCAAGTAGTTGTGTGCGGTCCTAATTTTTATTTTAATTACGTAATTTCCTTCTCCGGAAGCAAAACGGGGGTTTGGAGGAAGGTTTTAAAGAGACGCTTCGAGTCTCGTCGCGTTATCGCCTTCTCTTTGCAAGAAAACCCAATTTCCTCAACCTGAAAAATAAAAAAACTCCAAGCAAATGATATTCTAAGATCACATAAAATATTTCAACAAAGCTTACATAATTAGATTTGCTCATAACAATCAGCTTGACAAATACTAAAGCCAAGAAAAACAATGGTTGCAGTTACTGGACATTTATTCCCACAAAAAACTTAAGTTTTGTTTTAAATCAAATTATAATTATTATTAACAACGGGAGACAGACAGAGAACAATTGATTGTACTAGGTACAGGTACTAATTGGGTACTTTATAATTATAAGCGTTATTTCTCGGTCTAGTTCTATTATCGTAAAGGTCGATTCTTAGACTTGTGGAAAAATTGAATGCTTAATTCGGGACTAGGTATCGTTAACGACAGAGGAAATTATTCTCCAGTGTAGAGCTTAGTTGGCTAGAGCATCTATACTGGAAATATAGGAAGCCCGTGGTTCGAATCCCGGAGCTGGAGTCTATTTTTATCTGTCTGCCTCCCGTTGTTAATAATAATTATAATTTGATTTCAATTAAAATTTAAACTTTCCGTAGTATGAATACTACCAAAAACTTAAAAAATGAAGTTTTAAGTTTAGCTGTTTTATTAAATAAACATTATGTAACAGGTTGTTTAACTGATGTTCGGTTCAAATTACGGCTAAAGTTGTTCAGATGTTCTGAACAAGTCGCAATTTTTCTATTCGGCTGAAATTTGGCCGTATTTCGTTCTACCGAGTTTCGGACTTCGTTCGACTACGTTTATTTTGAGCCGAAGTTCGGCCAACGAAAATCCGAAAAACCCTCAATTTTTCTCTAAGTATATATATTATTATATATATACATGTATATATACTCAGACATCTCCCCTTAGGATGCACTTAAAAATTTCAAACAAATTTTAAAATGTCAATAATATCAAAAGAAAGGATGAGTTTCTTTGGCCAGCATTTTTTGAGTTCATTTAGGGGTCAAATTTTGACAATTTAGGGTCAAAAATAGCATAAAAACATGTGTTTTCCATTTTACCCCCCCCCCCCCCTCTTACATGAAAATATTACAAAATTGTACATAACAACTATTACTGTACTCTTAAAGAGCTTTCCAACAACATCTTGAAGGGTAAATACTATTTTGACTTTTGTACCCCGTACCCCTGTGTACCAATTTTTTTGACCCATCCAAATTCTAAACCAATATTTTCCTATATTATCATAAGACCTACGCAGATTTCTTTGAAAATTCGCTCATTAAGTCATAGTGCATGACTGGACTTTTTAATGTTTGTATCGTTATTAGTTATTTATAAAATAATTCACTTAAATAATAAATAAATTTAATCATAATTAATGTATCATTATAATTTTAGGCCTTAAGATGCCCAGGTTTGGCAAACATTTTCCATTAATAAAAATGTTTTTTAAAAAAAATAGTAATTTTTTTTAACATCATCCCTGAAGCCTTAGAAATTTTGAGAAAAGTAAAAAAAATATCTAAAGATGGTGTTGTTGTCTAAAGATGTTTTTCTTTAGACTGTTACTCCCCTTATAAAAACAGAAGTGTGATATTCTTTTGTCCCAAAGTACATTGGAATCAGCGCCGGTGCTACACTTTTGGCCGCCACAGGCAAGACGGTTTTTGGCCGCCCCATTGAAACAGGAATTTATTTGACCGGGGGAGAGTGGGAGAAGGATATTTTTTTTTGGGCTTTCCTACATTTATGTGTTATTACACAAAACATAACTGGAAAGTTTCAAATTTTTGTGTTGGGTTCTTTCGGGAATAAAGAACCTTAACGACCTTCAGGCAAAGTCAGACAAACGCAAGAAATTATAATTGTCCTCGGTTTGGTTTTGCCTATGGACCCTAAAAATGGATATACCTAGAGATTATGTAAATTCAACAAAAGTTTGTCTATACCTATAAGTTGGTAAGCTTTAATATTTTACTATTTAATCTAAAATATTCCTATTTCAAGTTGGTAAAAATAGTATTGATATTATAAAAAATAGGCCTAAACTGTCACTGGGACATGGTAACTGAATTTTGGGATGTCTAAAATTTTATAATATTAATATCATCTGAGAAAAAAATTATAATATTTATATATAATCATACAAATTAATTTATTTCTGGGGCCTTGAAATTTTCTATAGCCATATTTTTTAAATATTATCCTTAGTGGACATTATATTGTGAATTGTAATGAAACACGCCTCCTCTTATATTTTATTTTAGATTAGATTAAAAACTAAATTTTTACAAATTAGCCAACTTTTGTTAACTTTGGACAGTCTCGTCTTTTTTTGTTCTTAAGGTATAACAGCATTATAAGTATTTTAAACTTAAAAAAAAAAAAAAATCCACTTTCAATCGCCCTTACAGAGGGCTGAACAAAGCCTGTTTAATAGAACCTGACTGCTTTTTAAAATGGTGCATGTCACTATTATTAAAATATAATAGTTTTTGAGTAATTCTAGTATACTGAAGTATTAGTATTTTTTAATTAAAAAAAGTAGGCTATTTTGTAAAAACTCAGTATTAGAGGAAGAACCCTATAACAGAACTGAGCCAGTGGCGTAACTATGGGCCCGCACGGGACCGCATTGCGGGAGGGCCCCCACCGTCAGGGGGCCCCCAAATCAACGAAGAGGGGGCCCCTAGTTCTAAACGCAAGGTTTTTTTTTTTTATTTATCCATTTTGTTTGGCTAGGACCCCCACAAAGTTCTTGCGGGGGGCCCCCAATGCCCTAGCTACGCCACTGAACTGAGCTTTATATTTTTACTTTCTCATATAAAGAGAAAGTATTGTGAAGGCGCGAAAATTCAATTTTGAGATTTTAATGGGTTTACACGTTTTGAAAACCCCTGAGTAAAAGAAAAAAAGGTTTTTAAAAAATGTCTGTCTGTCGTCTGTGCAGTCACCTAGGACCTAGAGCCTAAATTACTGGACCAATTTTGACAAAATTTTGCATACATGATTATTATATGATGATTTTTTCATTATATGATACAGAAAAATCATACCCCGAAGAATCGAGAAATTAATTTTAGCTCCAAATTTGGAGGCGGTACCCCCCAAAAACTATGAAAAAACGTGAAAAAAATTATTTCTCCAAAACGGTTCCCATGATTTTGATTAAAAAATTATAAAATGTAGTCCATTTAAATACGAATCTAACGATAAGCGGTTTTCCCGGGAAAAATCTAGTTCCTGAGAAAATAGCTTTAACCGCGGACCGAGAGAGGCCGGAATCAATTCACCGCCGAGGAGAAGTTATTTTTAAATTTTATTTTAATGAAAATGTTCAATTATAATTAAATGTAAATGTACCTACTAAAAATAATAAATGGAAAACACTGGGCTAAGTAATTATGAACTCGTATATGAAAAACTTTGTCTGATTTGTATCGGACCGATTATTATTTTATTAGGATTAGGAGAGATAACAATTCAAAAATTAAGGGAAGGGTAGAAAATATAACAGCTATAAAGAGGTAAGAAAGGAGTTATGTGAATAAATACAAAAAAGGTATGAGGTATGGTATAATGGAAAAGACTTAAGGAGGGTTACGAGAGAAAGAAAAATATATTCATAGATAAATATTATGTTCTCATATACAGCAAAGACAGCCGATAGTTTTTTTTAATAATAAAAAGAAATGACACCGATACAACCAAGAATCAACCCGAAATGCGATTAGCTCGGCTACTAACTAAAACAGCACCTGTTAAGGTATTGTCTTGGGGTGTTATTTATTACTATAGGGTTCCATCTATAACTGCCTACTCAGTACGGGGGTTACGCACATTATTATCGTTTCGCTACTATAGATTTTGTTTTTCAATTTATAAAATAAAAAACAACTGAGGGCGTCATCGGCCGCCCCTGAGTTTGGCCGCCACAGGCGGCCGCCTGCCCCGCCTGTGCGTAGCGCCGGCGCTGATTGGAATAAACATCCTTTTGTCTTAATACATAGTTATTTAGTCAGTCAATTATATTCTAAAAAACATAGGGGAGTAACAATCTGAAGAAGTACCGAATTTTTATTAAACTCAACAATTTTTTTCTTGTTTATTATCCTTTACCTAGGCAGAGGATTTCAAATTTACAGTTGTGGTTAAATTTGTTATGTCTACCTGTCTACTTCAATTTTTCTTTTTTTTTTGCAGATACTATTCCGTCGTAGCGGGAGGCAAGTATAAAAATTAAATGAGTCAAAAACAGGTCCTCCTTAACAAGGACCTTTAAAGCCGTATCCGACTGAAAGAGACCAAGTAAATACGGAGAACGTAAAACAGCCCTAAAGTGCCAGGGTATGAAAACGGGTCGAAGATTCGTCGTTTGACCCCTAGCGGGCATATGTGAAACTAAACGGCGGGGGTTGTCGGTACTGTCGGTAGCCGGCATCTGAGTTTCAGTCAACCCGAGATCGGCTTCTAGTACGCATCGACCAATCCAGCTTCTGTCACCGGGAAATGAGCGTCCTATCGTCTCGCCTTTATCACACCTGAATTAAAACACCACTTAAGTCCTCTATCAAAGCAGTAAGTATGAAATACAAAGTATATTTCATTTTATCTTTATACACTCCGGCATCATTTTAAACTAGCACCTGAAAGAACACCTCTATTTCAGACCGATGTAAATCAAATAATCGACATTTCATACAAAACATAATGTACAGCATTTAACTGTAAAAGGTGTGACGAATCTACAAAATTCACCGCTGATTACCTCTCTTTGACAAAACAATACGTATATATTATAGTTCTAAAGTTCCAAGTAAAAAAAAAACCTCCAAAAAATAAGTAAAATAAAATGTAATTATAAAAAACCACCTCGTATTCAATATTATGTACTTACTAATTTAAATTTTCTTCACATTTTATCTAAAATTATTTTTATCAATCAAATTAATTTTAAAATAACACAAAAACTGCATCTAGTTCTCCAAAAAGCTTCGATTTATAAATAAATTACTATTATTTGACAAAAGTTCAACCCTTATATATATATATATATATATATATATATATATATATATATATATATATATATATATATATATATATATATATATATATATATATATATATATATATTTGTATAGAAGTAGAATATATTTAATATATTAGTATATACTGTTTATAAATTCGATAGTAATTTGTTGAACGTAAATGTCAGTCTTGCATGTTCACAATTATTAACGTTTGTTTTTTTCTGCATTTAAGTGGCCAGTGGTTTTTCTTGTGTGAATGAATTACCTGCTTCCAGCTACTTGAATTTGCCGCTCATTTATATGTTCGATAAGTACAAGAATAAAATCAAAGACTTGACTGTCGACTTTTTTATTTAATTTTATTATTTTCTTTGTGCTGTATTTATAATACCGGTTGCTTCTTGTTTCGTCCTTCTGTATTATAATTAATAGTATTTTTTCATTTTTTTATACATTGATTTTTTATTATAAGATAGACTCTCCTTTTTATTTTATTTGTTTTTATTTTATATATATAGTTATATATATAGTTATATTGCATAATTGTTTTATTTTTTTATTTTTTTTTGTAACTGCTTGTTAAATTATTTTAACTGGTTTCAATTTATAAAGACTTGGAATACGATTTGGTTGAAAAATCCTTCGTACATAAATGCTCTCAACAATTTACCTTGCATTATTCTATAAATAGAAAAAACACTAACAAAAAATATACCCTGCGAAATTCCCTAACGCCTTAATAAATTTTAAATACCTTATTTGGTAATACTCCCACTAAATTGACACTTGTATAAAAACTATAATTAATAATAAGACCAAATAAAAAGAAACAATTTACACGGTAAAAAGAAGGTACATAATTTAAATGTTGGTACTTCTTTAGATTGTTACTCCCCTTAAGTTTTTTTAGAATATAAATGTCTTTAATTAAACATCTATTAAGACAAAGGGATGTTTAGTCCAATGTGTATTAGAACAAAGGAATATCACACTACTGTTTTTATAAGGGGAGTAACAGTCTAAAGAAGAACATTCCGTACACCTTCTTTAAGATTCTTATTCCCCTCTGGTTTTTTATAAGGGGAGTAGCAATCTAAAGAAGTGCTTAAATTTTAATAATTACATTTTTAATAAAACTAAGTTTCATTTTTTGATTTTTGACTTAAGATTGCATGGATCTGAATCGAAGTTCAATTATTTGTACGTTTATCGATGAGATAATTAGTGTAATTCTTTATCTTTCCCTCCGGGAACTGAACTCAGGATCTTGCCTTACCAGGGTGAGCATTTTTACCCTCCTACATTGCCTAATTCCCTTTATACATTTTTAAATTAATTATTTTTTTTTTTTTTTTAATATCTCTTTAATTGATTAAGATAGTGAGGTTGCATGTAAGCTATTGTTGTGTTCTTCTGTGTAAAATATTTACTTTAGTTATAAATTGATTGTTTTTTAATTTAATTCCTTACATTCTCATAAAAAGAGAAAGTATTGTGATGGCGCGAAAATTCGATTTTAAGATTTTGATGGATTTACACGTTTTGAGGTCCCCTGAGTCCAAATAAGTTGTTTTTATAAAATGTTTATCGGTCTGTCTGTGCAGACGCCTAGAGTCTAAACTGCTGGGCCGATTTTGACGAAATTCGGTATATATATTAAAAAAACTCATACCCCGAGGTGAAATCGAGAAATGAATTTTAGCTCCAAATTAGGGGGCGGTAACCCCCAAAAACTCCGTACAAACGTGAGAAACAAATTATTTCTCGAAAACAGTTCGGACGATTTTTATTAAAAAATTCTAAAATGTAGTCCATTTAAATACGAATCTAACAATGTAAGCTGTTTCCCCGGAAAAACTAGGTCCTGAGAAAATAGCTTTAAACGTGGACGGAGAGAGGCCGGGTTCGATTCCCCGCTGAGAAGAAGTTATTACATTATCATAAAATGTTCAATAATAATTAAACGTACCTACGAAACTCGTACTTATGAGAAAGTTTGTCTGAGTTGTCTCGAACCGAATTTTATTATTTATGAAAGACTCGTAAGAATTTAAATGAATCTGAAGTATTATACGAAGAATATACTTACGACTGATTAAATGGACGAAGCGGAATTAAAGTATTGGATTCTTTCTATTGTTTTGGTTTTACAAAACTATTTATATTTAGTCGTACGAACCATTTAATACTTAATAGTATTTTTATTTCCCGGCAAGTAATTTATTTGCAAATTTCAATGCTCCAGTCCAAATAGTTTGCTAGGTATAGCAACCGTAATAAAAATCTCATCAAAACAGAAACAACAAACTATGATAATAAATTCATGATTCCAGGTTTAAAAATACTCGAGATTATCCATCATAATAAATGATGAATTGAAATATGCACTTGGAAGGAACACTTAAATGAGCACCTTATTGATAATGAGTTAGCTTTAGGGGATATATGTGCCAAATTCGGTCCACTTACTTTAAATAATCGTTCACCCTATTAAAAAACCATGTAATCCAATACTATACACACCCACGTCCACTTACTATATCTATAGACAGATGAATTTATTACCAAATTATAAATACATATTATACACTTACATTAATTTACCTTTTGTATATCGTCCTAAACCGTGGAGAAATATAGGTATATAGATACATAAAAACAATAAAATATATTTGTTCAACTGCCTGTATAGTTTATCTCCCTCAACTTTGCTATCGATAATAACTTTTTATCTAAGTTCTACGTTATCAGCGGAATGAAGCGAAGAAGTATTATAATATTTATTTTCTTTTTGTAGGAATTTATGACTGAAACAGTGGCTAATATGATTAATAATAATAATGTTGAACTACAACATAATATGTTGCACAAGTTCTGCCATGACGAGTTGAGCCCTCGCCTTTTATTTTATTTTTTTTTTTCCTTATTTTAGTTATAATACACCGATAGAATGTAAAGACGGTCATATTAATGTTAAATTAAAAAAAAGTCCTACCGCGGGTTTCTGCAAGCCGAGCGAATTTCCATTGGAAATTTGTAGTTCAATGTTGTGCAGTTTAAACTTCCTTCATAACTACTACAATTGTGTGGGTTATTTTAAGTTAAGAAAATTTAAAAGAAATATTTTAGTTAGATTAGGGTTTTTAAAATATTGCTTAGTTAAACATAATCGTAGTCGTAGTAGTTTGAAAGAAGTTTAAACTGCACAATTCAATTGAGTTTGAACTACAAATGTCCAATGGAAATTCGCTCGGCTTGCGGAAACCCTAGTAGGATTAATTTAATATTTGCTGACTCATCAGGAGGGGTTAATGACGTCATAAATATCCCATTTTCAATTGGGTTCCTCATCTCAACGAGCTTGATTATTCGGTGCAAGTTTAATTTTGATAAGTCAATTCGTTCGAGAGTTATCGTGCTTACAAGAAATCCGCAAGTTATTATTATTATTACTATTATTATTAAATTATTATTCGACTCGCTATGGTTACTCATTATTTGGATTAAGGACCCCAAAAAACATAAGAAGCGATACCTCACTTTATTTTTTGAATTTTTTTTAATCTTTGCTGACTCATCTGGAGAAGATAATGACGTCATAATTATCCCATTTTCAATAGGGATCCTCATCTCAACGAGCTTGATTTTTCAAGCTTTTATATATATGTATATATATATATATATATATATATATATATATATATATATATATATATATATATATATATATATATATATATATATATATATATATATATATATATATATACATATATATATATACATATATACATATATACATGTATACATATATACATTATACATATATACAATATATACATATATACATAGATATATATGTATGAAGTTTTGTAAAACCTATTTTTTCGTGATCAGGGACCCATGAAACCTATTTTGGCCAGGGTCCCGGCTCCAACCCTGGCCATGCCAATGGCTCCATGGAATTTTTTCCAATGGAAATTCGCTAAAACCGTCTCTGAAGCTGAGTCGGGCGAGGCGAGTCGAGAATAACCGTAAGTAGCCTCCACGGATAAGGGGGAGTAACCTCTCCACTTGTTCCTCGGCCGACTTCACCAATGTGGGGGAGGCCATTTACATTTCAGGTATATTAATTTGTTTAGTTACGGATAATTTATAATGATGACTAATTAACGATGGTCGAACAGTAAAAAAGAAAATAATTCGAGTTGGAATAAATGTGACGAGAGATGAATTTTGATTGTGATGGCAAATATCTTGTAGATAAAGTTATGTTTAAAAGCTTGTTAAACTTTAGCTCTGCTACACTCATACTTGCCGCATTAACAATCTTTCTTTACCGCTTAATGCTGAGTCACACATGTCCGCACCGTATCACGACCATCTCACAACATTCTGTCTTTTAACCTGGGCAAATGTAAAAGGCCTACTCTTGCCAAGTTGCCCGAAGTCGGCCGAGCAACGAGAATGTGGAGAGGTTGCACGTGGTTCTTCGGTTATCCTCGACTCGCCTCGCCTGACTTGGCTTCAGAGGCGGTTTTTTGTCCCGATTTGTAGGGGATATGAGGGGCATGGAGTCATGTGCCCCACCACACTCTCGCGGAGTATCCTCGTAGATTATACTGGTCGATGATACCCGGGGCAAAGCACAAGCACCAGGCCCGTCGAGAGCCGTAGCGGGCCCCACGGCTAGACCTATAAGGCCCCTTCTTTTTACTCGTTTTTATTCGTCATTGTAGGATTTAATAACTACACTAATAACTTGTGTATCCCTCTTCCACTCTTATACTTTTAATACATTTTATTTTATATTTATTGTAAGTACATTCTAATAAAAGGCCTATTAGCTGACAACTGCAGGCCTACTACTGATAAACTATAGTAAAACAAACTCCCTCTCAAGACTACATCTATTTTACCGCAGTAATGTTAAAAAACCAATTATAACTTAAATATAAACTAAGTAACTAAAAACTAACTTGGAAATATAACTTACGTATAACTTCGTTATGTAACTTGGGAATATTTAAAGTGCATATAGACTGTGGACACGTCCTCATTGGAATCCATATCTATATGTACATCTATGTTCCCAAAGATGAAAACTGTGCCGCGCTCAAGCTTAGGCTTATGCGGACAGTAAGAAAACCCAGTTTTAAGGCTCATATTTGTTATAAGTTTTACTTTAAATTGTATTTTTATTCTTACCACTGTAATATATCATAAATAAATAAATAAATAATAGGTTTGTTCCAACCACTCTTCAAACTGGTTTGGAACTATACGACGCATGCGCATTTGGAAAAAAGAGTTCCAACGAGCCCAAACTCAAACTCTGACTGACTCCGACTGTTAATCGGCTGTTCCAACCATGCTCTGATTGAATCACGGATTAGTTTGGAACCAGTCAGAGCAGTCAGCGATCGGCGGCAGAGACTAGTAGTTTGGGATTGAGTTTTGGTGAACAGAAACGTAACCTTCCGCTCCGCTTCATTGTTTTTGTTATGATTTCGCTCGCCTATTATAATTATTCTCCTTTCTTGCGAATCAACTGTTCTTTTTAAAATGTTTTTGTACGAATGCGACGATGAATTTTTGAGCATATAATTGGCATTTTCTAGATATTTCTGAAAAAAATAAAAATTGGACCTATTTTCCAAGATGGACTTTTGATAGTTATTCCATTTTCAAACAAATATCGAAAGAATCCGATTTAGTTCCGCAATATTTCTTTCGATAACTGGACTAAGATTAATATTTGTTTTTTTAAAACAGAAGAGCATTTAGGATTATATCAATAAAAATACGAATACGAGTGTGGCGTGAGTCTACTAAAACTGGCTCACCTCAGTAAGCCCGAAAATTGTGAATTGCGTAAATCGAAATAAAATCGTGAATTCATGTATTAAATAAACATTTCTAAAATGTGTGCATGTATTTTCGTCATATCCTCTATGAGTATGTAGGTTTTACTTCCAACTTTCGAGCTTAATTAGCATTAGAAAATTAAACTTTTGTGGTGTGGCGCCCCCTTGTTGTGCGAGCCCCTAGGCGGCCTAAATCAGGCCCTGATTTAAGCGACTGGCATCAACTATTGACTTATTCATCATCCATATCTTTAATATTAATAAGTTCAGGTATTTTCGATAGCACAGGAACGCAAAATCACATAAACGATCAACTCAAAAAGTTGTTCTGATAACAGTGCTAAAACCTACCACGGCAAACAGTTTGGTTCGAGAAAGGAGCGTTCCAACAAAAACGAAATCACAAATCAATTCCCAACGGTCAGTGATCGCGCATGCGCATTACGTCAATCACGGACTAATCCGAAACTGATTCGGAACTGGTGGTTGGAACAAACCTATTAAATAATTAGTATGGGTATATGTCTTATAATAGACAAATTGATTGAAAACGTTTATAATTTCTCAGTCCACAACTAAAACACAATCTGGGCTTAAAAAATTCCTATAATCATAAATTGTTGTTAACGCGCATTTACGTTTTATACAATTTTATTTTAATACATTATTGATAAATATTTGAATACAATTCTTTTATATTTATCCAAGCAGGGGTAGGCTAATAAAGAGCAGCAGTTTAATTCGATAAATAAAAACAGAAATATCGAGTAAACACAAACTCAAACAGCACAAAACTGTTTTTTTTAAATTAAAAATCGCAACTTCTTGCATTTTTACTTGCAAAACCATCAATAATTTTTGAAAAATTATGCGAGTTCGCTCTCCAATGCCAATACTCTCAGACCTGATAGTCGTCCTTTAGTCATGGTTGACCGATGCACATTTTTGACTCTTACCATCAAGCTGGACAATCTTTTCGCCTCCGCAGCAGTTACTGGTAAAGTGCAGAAAATACGTAATGCTATGCATACGTTAGGAAAGAGATAAGCAATTCTCTGATCAGTATAGGTATTAAGAAGGTTTTATGTCGTCTTCGAAGTTCGCAGGTTGGATACATTTCATGTGGTCCATTTCCAAAAGAATTTCTTCTTTATCAACGTCTGTGTGGAGTAGTTGAGACCATTTTTCAACCATGTCGTGTATCAACTTTGGATATGTCCAAATAAAACTGAACAAATCATTGATTTTGTTGACTGCTTGGTATCGATCACTCAAGTGTCCAATCACTCTCACATTTTTTTTTTTCATTATTTTTAATTATTATTTATATTATTACGAATATTGTTATTTAATATTTCAATAATAAATATTGGCGTAATTAGGCGTTCGGGACTTGAGACGGCGGCCCTTTAGAGGAGGTCTGGGCCCCCCCGGCACCAGCCTTACCTGGCGCCCCCTCTCGACGGGCCTGACTAGCACTCACACACTCGCCCTTGGCACGCATCTCAGTGTCATGACTCCATGTCCCTCGTTTTCAATTTGGCTCGGGACAAAAAGTCGGGCGAGGCGAGTCGAGGATAATCGAAGAACCACGACCAACCTCTCCACATTTTCTTTCCTCGGCCGATTTCGGGCAACTCAGCGAGAGTTTTAAAGGGCCTATGGCACTGAGGTAATGGCCACGAAGGGCGAGAGAGGAGAGAGTGTGTGTGCACTTCTCGCACACTTGTCCGCACCGACACCTTCACTTCGTGCCCCATTAGTTTTGTTAATTTTTTGAAGGGCACGTGCATTGTCGTCCTTCATTTCATTATTCAGTTATTACTATTTCATTTAAATTTAAATTTCTACAACTTAATAATTATTCATTCATTTAAATTTCACGACTTTAGAATTATTGTTTTCAAGTTTTTTTTTCCGTTTTCTTCTCTCCGTAAAATGATTGAAAAAAATTAATTGAATAAATCCGAAAGTTAATAATTTAATAATAATAATAATAAATAATTTAATAATTACTAAATTATTTATAAATGATTTATTAGTATTTCAATAATTAACTTCTTACTCCAATGTTAATAATAGCGGTATATATGTTTGGTACTTCTTTTAGATTGTTACTCCCCTATGTTTTCTTAGAATACAAATGACTTTGAGTAAATAACTATTAAAACAAGGGGATGTTTAGTCCACTGTGGGGGAAACAAGGGATGTTTAGTCCACTGTGCTTTGGGACAAAGGAATATCACACTTCTGTTTTTATAAGCGGAGTAACAGTCTAAAGAAAAACATTCCGTACACCTTCTTTAGATTGTTACTCCCCTCAGTTTTTTTTATAAGGGGAATAACAATCTAAAGAAGTGCCTAACTTTTTACTCCAATGTAAATATCCAATTTTTAATAAAAATTCCTTCAATTTTTTTTTTTTTAATTTGTGTAATATTTATCATAAAAGATACACAATTTGTGTTAGTGAGACACCAAGGGATGTGCCACGCAAGCGTACACATAGATAGGAACTGTTCCAACATCAGACATTACGTCAAAAAGATGTTGGCTCGGCCTTACGCCATATATATATAAGATGCGTTGTTAATGTTTTAGGCATGAAGATGACCAGGAGTGGTCGAAATATAGCCATATGAGATAAATACGATTATTTATTTAATACACCCTAGAACGACCAAACAATACAAATTAAGTAAAATTTAATAGGAGCATCAAAAAGAAAAAGCGTTATTAAATATTTGTAGGCTTTTATGTATATTTGTAGGTATTTATGTAAAACATTTATTTTACTCCTTTAAAATTCTTCTGAGCGTATTCTCAGTTTTTAAACACAATTTTATTATTGTTGGTTAGATTATTTTTAGTTTTGTCTTAGATGTTTGAAAAGAAAAGAGTAAAAATTGCGAAATATTTTTCATGTATTTTAAATACTTGTCTGATATTTATTCTAATACAGGGTGTCCAGCAGCCTTGAATTCCTTGAACTCCTGGAATTATGCTTGCATTTTTAGGATGCTTGAAAAAACCTTGAAATGTGCTTGAATTATGAAAAAATAACAGAAAAACTTAAAATATGCTTGAATTTTGAAAACATCGGGAATTTCAAAGACCCTAGGTTGTCTAGAAGTACCCATACATTTTGATTTTTTTTTATTATCCGAACCACCCTAAACAACATCAGTTCGGATAATCGATGCGCTGCTGTATATTGTATTTCACTTCTCTGGGGTACAACTGCTGTAATTAGGTTGAATTGATACTATTCATATTATAGTAGGCTGGAGGGGGAGGGTTTATTTAGAATGAACGTCCTTCGAGTGATATTTATTTTTATTTCATCAGAGCTTATTGATCACTGATGAGAAACTCAGGTTCCCATGGTGAAAGCTTTGATGAAATAAAAATATATGGTCGAAGGACTTTCATTCCAAATAAACTTTTTAGCCTACTATAATAATCTACAAGTCCAAAAAATAAAATCTCTTTTATTATAAAAGTAATTTATATTATTTTGCTGAACTCACACTGTTTTTCTCATATTTTTTTCTATAATTTTAAGAAATTGTGAATAAAATCACTATTTTAATAACTAATGTTAATAAACCCAGCCTTGAATTTTATAAAATTGAGCCTTGAAAACCTTTAAAAATGCTTGAATTTTAAATTTTAATATTGCTGGACACCCTGTAATATGCATTCTTGGGTGTTTTATACGGCTTTTAAATACTCCCGAGTCTATTCTCAGTTTTTTTTTTAACATATTTACCTATTCTAATAAAAATTTGTCGGTTTTGTTTAATACATTTTACTTTTGTTTAAACATACTTACTTATTCGAAGATTATATTGGTTGTTTTTATATACCTACATTATTAATAATTCATTAGTTTAAACAAACTGCAAGCTCAATTCGTAGATTATATTTGTTTTTATATACCGACACTATAAATAATTGATCAGTTTAAACATAACTGCAAGCTCAATTCGAAGATTATATTTGTTTTTATATAACGACACTGTAAATAATTGATCAGTTTAAACAAACTGCAAGCTCAATTCGAAGATTATATTTGTTTTTATATACCGACACTATAAATAATTTATCAGTTTAAACATAACTGCAAGCTCAATTCAAAGATTATATTTGTTAGTTTTATATACCTACATTATAAATAATTCATTAGTTTAAAAATAACTATATGCTACAAGTAAAATATACGATTACATTTAGAAGCAAGTGTAATTTTATAGATAATAAATGGTTATTTTTAGTATGTTTTCTCTGTATTATTTGTTGGGTTTAGGTTGTATTTTCAATGTAATGAAGATTCACTGGGCTAGAATTTAGTACTGGCATTGCTGCTATCGATTCCTTGCTAAGTTGTCGGGCTGGTTCAACCCACTTAACACTATAAAAAAATTAATGAAGAAAAAAATTAAATTTAAAAAATATAAATCTTTCTTTTTAGGGTCCAAAACCAGGTTGGCAAAACCAAGGACCCTTATATTTTCCTGCGTGTGTCTGTCCATCCGTCTGGTCGCCTGCTCTCACGGCTACACCTTTCGTCCGATCACTTTGAAATTTGGCATGTATGTGTCTTGTATCTACCCATATATATTAATAATATAGCGACTTAAAAAAAAATATTTTAAAAAACAATTAGGGTAAAGAAAACGTAAGGGTTAAAATTTTTTTTCGACACCGTGAGGGGTATCATATGAAAGGGTACGTCGAGCTGATTACAAAAATATATAATTCTTATTTTATAACTTTGATAGGGCGAGCGTTGACAAGTTTGAAGTGGGTGTGAAACGTGTCCCCCCCCCCCCCCCCACTATCTCACTTATGTGAAGTGCAAAAAATCTGAACAAAATCCTGTACATTCTTCGACCAAAAGTAAAGATACCACGTTTTGGAAATTTCTAAAAATTTTTTTTTTTTTTTATTGACAAAATACGTTTTTTTTATAACTATGGTCTTTTCGATGTATTATATGGTTGTAGTCCGGTTCAGTGGCAAAAAAATACTTTATCAGAAGTTTGTTTATGTGTTTTGAGAATATCAGACCCATAGATAGTTCAAAGTAAGCTTTTTAGCATTTTAAAAATACCATCAATAGGGTACTGCTTAAACTATACAGGGTTGCCTACGGACCCTCGCTGTGTGCTGATTAGCACACACTTGACCTGTTTATTTTTTCTTTTATTGTAGCATTTGCTTTAAGTTTTTCAACCTTCTAGATTAAATAACGAAAACAATAAATTTTTAGCACTTTTTTCTACTTGAATGTTTTTTTTTTGACTTCTATTTGAGAAAGGTTAAACATATCTAAATTATTTCGTTAAATAAAATTATTGATTAAACAAAAAAAAATAAATAAAAAAAAATAGTACTTTTTTCTTCTTGAATGTTTTTTTTTACCTTCTGTGTGAGAATGCTAAAACATATCTAAATGATTTCATAAAAACAAAAAGATTCTTTACTTATTTTTACCATAATTTATTTTTTCATTATTTCGCAAATAATTTCGAAAAAAAAAAAAAAAAAAAAAAAAAAAAAGACATTTTTTTCGCACAATGGTTGGAGGGATAATTATTATTCTACTTTGGGGAACTTTTTTAAGTTTAGGTCATTTTTTAGGAGGCTGATGAACCTTTGGGTCAAGAGGATAACGACTTTTAAAAAACCTTCGGATGAATGAACTTATGTTTTAATTTAATGCGTAACATCTAATAGAAAAAAGGCGACATATTTAATTGAACAATTAAAAAATGTCTTCTAAGTGTTAATATATTTTTTATATCGAGAACATGTCGTATTATAATGACTTCTAAATATATATATTTTTTTGTGGAGAACATGTCGCATCCTGCGTTGATTTTCTCAACAGATTACCGGGTAAATCGTCCTTAAAGAAAAGATAACATTTTTTGTTTAATAATATTTTGTTGATTTATTGTAATTAGTGAGAATTTAATTATGTTATTAAAACGAAGAAAGAAATGTACTAAAGATAGGGTTGACTTGCGAGACACTAGTATCGCATTTTCACAATCTTTTACCATTTATTAGAAAAATGTTTTTAAGTGTAGGGTTCCTTACGATCTCCGCCATTTCCAATGTTTTGGGTAATTAAACTCATGTGTTAATTAAATCTATCATTAACAATAGCAAAATATAGTTTGGTATTTAGGTATTAGGTAGGTGTATTTATATATGATTTCTTCACTTAACATTAAACTCCCAACAAGTTAACAATCTTAAATTTAATTTTACCGTGAAAATTTATACACATTTTTAATCTTCTTTGTTTAGATTAGACCCTAAAAGCATGGTATAATATCTGTTATATCGGTTAACTAATACTCTTAAAGTTATAGAATATATATTTCGTTCTATGTGTTATGTTGCTTGAAGATATTTTATTGAAAACTTTTTCGGTCGAACCTTAGCCGGGCTTTGTACTAAGTACGTGACAGTTGATACCCTATTGTTTTTATTTTATCTTTTTATTTTGTTCGCCCCGCCCGACCGAATAATTATTATTCGAAAAGCGTGATTGTCTATTCTATCTAACGTGAGGCGTCTAACGTCTAAGCGACGATATATTGTTTTGGCGGTATTGCATGTAGCTTGAGAAGGGACACTCTTCAGCGAGCTTTTAGTACTTGAAATCGGGTTCAAATAATTCCAACTGTTCTAGTAATTCCAGAGTTTTATTTGTATATTTTTAAGACTATAATTTATTATTCTTCCCGTACCAGGCCCCGCTCAATGTCCACCCAGCATTGTTTAAACAAATGGGAAGCTCCTCGAAAGAGTGGCGCCACCAGGTTTCGGCCTGGAAACCATTATGATGACACTCCTGGTTGTATTACAACCAGGAGGGGAGTCATGGTTAACGACCATATCTTCACACAAGTGGGAAGATTTCGGTCCCTAACCCGAGTTTATTCAGGGCCCACCTAAGTGGCCTGCGTCTTCGGGTGTAAAAGCCCCCCGGAATAAAAAGAAACACTGTAATTTTCCTGCCTTGGCAGGGAAATATTTCCCTGACTGTTTCAATTACTTTCCTGCCTATTTTTTATATTTTAATGACAAATCAGCGAAATAGTACTTTCCAGTCTAAAAAACAGTTAAGTAATGCTTAATTTTGTTGCCGTGAGTAGATAATAGTTATTGTGCAACTAGTGCGCTAAGTGGCACTTTGCTGCACTCGAGAGAAATATTTACGCACGAGCCGCAGGCGAGGGCGGAAAGGTTTCTCGAGTGCAGCAAAGACACTTTAAGCTCGAGTAGCACATTAAATTTTTCCTACAGTTACTTTTTAATCTGTAAATAAAATATAAAATTATAGTGTTCATCAACCTGTAAAAAGTTTTACAATATCAACTAAACCAGCTGTTCTATTTATAGCCAGTGTTGCCTTTTTTTGCCTGATTCTGCAAACCTGACCAAGCGCTGTTATTATTTTTCATCATAACACTTACTCATCACATTTGATTCTTTTTTAGATTGTCTATCTTTACTTTTTAGGGTCCGTAGGCAAAACCAAGGACCCTTATATTTTCCTGCGTGTATCTGTCCGTCCGTCCTCTCGCGTGCTCTCACGGCTACACCTTTCGTCCCATCACTTTGAAATTTGGCATGTATGTGTCTTGTACCTACCCACATAGTTTAAAAATATAGCGACTTAAAAACAATATTTTTCAAAAAAAATTAGGTTAAAAAAACTTAAGGGTTAACATTTTTTTATTTTTTTTCGACACCGTGAGGGGTATCATATGAAAGGGTACGTCGAGCTGATTACAAAAATATATAATTCTTTGGTTATAACTTTGATAGGGCGAGCGTAGGCAAGTTTGAAGTGGGTGTGAATCGTGCCCCCCCCCCTTCTATCTCGCTTATGTGAAGTGCAAAAAATCTGAAAAAATTCCTGAACATTCTTCGACCAAAAGTAAAGATACCATTTTTTGGAAATTTCGAAAAAAATATTATTTTATTTTTTATTGACAAAATACGTTTTTTATAACTATGGTCTTTTCGATGTATTTATATGGTTGTAGTCCGGTTCAATGGCAAAATATTACTTTATCAGAAGTTTGTTTATGTGTTTTGAGAATATCAGACCCATAGAATAGTTCAAAGTAAGCTTTTTAGCATTTTAAAAACACCATCAATAGGGTACTACTTAAACTCTACAGGGTTGCCTACGGACCCTCGCTGTGTGCTGACTAGCACATACTTGACATGTTTATTTATATTTTTATATTTGATATTATAGTGTTTAAATCATGTAGTTAGTTAAAAAATAATCATTAGTTGTCATTGTTATTATTATAATTTGGATTATTTAATCTTTGTTTAGATTTAAGTTCTTTATGTTGGTAAGTTGGAACACTGGAGGCGGTAAAGTAAAATGAGTGTGGTAAAGTAGTTAGTGCAGGAATCTGCTGTTTTGCGTACTATTTTGAGTGCGATAACAACCACTTTATCGGTCAACTGTAGGAAAAAGAATTAAAATATTACTTTGTATCATTTACTCTTTATTCTCCATTTCGACGGTTTTAGTGCGAAGATGAAAATAAATCGAGGCATATTGCAGTGTATAGAAATACTTAGGAGAAGAGATATAATTGTTCAAACCGAAAGAAAGGACTGTTAACGGGCGAAGCAAGTAATGACTTTGAGAAAAAAAGGTTGATTTTTATGGTTTACATTGTTTTCATGGTCATTTAGTCAAGCAAGGTCAGACGGACTCAGAAATAGAAACACCGATATCAGATTCAACAAAGAATCACCTGCTCGAGTAATCCCATCATGACGTACTATTATTTTAAGTATCGCAACAATTTATTTACTGTATTTAACAATCGTATTTGGTTTGTATGATTCTGTCGTCACAAAATGTCGAATTTTAAAATAAATACAAATATAAAATCAAGTCGTCAACCATAAATTTAATCAACGGTTGTTGAATTTTATTCTTAAAATGTATTAGAATTTATTTAAGGTCCAAAAATTAATGTCGATGGGTCCAAATATTCTTTTCGTAATTAATTCATCATCAGAACTATGTTTGTGTTAAAAACCCTTAGTCAATACTATTAAATGTATTTTACTGTGCGAGAGATGCATTTCTTTAAATCAATTGGAGAAATTTGATAATGTTTTGTATAAATTATGTTATAGTCTGATTTAAGTGCGGGATGACTGTGATTCCACTACTACTTAAGTAAGTACTAAGTGAGTACTATTTTCAGTCATACCCATAGCATGTGCAGTACACTGCAGTACGCGTGCAGTACGCGTTAAGGTGTTGCTTTTAAAGATTTACTTTATGTAAAGATTTGGGTGAGGTTAGGTTTTTGTTGTTGAGGAAGCTCGGTAAGAGATTTGGGAGATGGGTAGAGACTGGGTGTCGTGTCAGCCGGGAGAGGCACGGCCCTGCCAAGGTCCGGCAACGAGTAGGCAGATGTTCAGCTCGGCGGCAGGTGCTAGCTCCACCTGGACCCCGTCCTTTCCAGTCGTGATTTTTTCCTTAAGGACCTGCCACTTAATTACATACCGACGACCTCCACTCGAGATTATTTTTTCGAATAGGCCGTCTTCCCGAATAACCGGGCGACAGGTGCGAGACCGGATCACCAGCTGCCGTACCGAGACCTGTATCTTCTCTCTCCCAACCTCCTACGTTTACGTTTAAAACTATTACTCGTCGACGCCTTTCTCGTACCGAGAAGCTTTTTCAGTTCTACCGTGCTTGGAAAGTTTTTAAAGGTGGTCGCAGATCCTATCGGATTTCTAAAATATTTCACGGAGAATAAACGTCCCAACAGTTTCATAATGGTTAAAAAGAGAGTAATACGATATCCTACCGGTTTACCAGAAACCTAATCTAGACAAGACGTTTTCTTCTCGGCAACTCGGCCGTGTAGAGACCAAGTCGGATTCCTGACGTCAGACACCACTTGCTTCGTAATGCGATCCGTCAACATAAGGACAATCGTAGAAATGAACTCCTCTCGTATTATAACTCGAATAATAAAAAAGAATACAAAATATGGTAGTTAGTGGCGATGGCGGAACGGGGGACATCGCCCCCTCCTTCTAAGTACGAGTAGACGGGGTGGGGACACTGTTTGGTTTTTTCTCCCCTATGTCGAGTGTTATACGTAACACTGTTCAAACAGTTAAATGTATTTTGACAAATATATGTAAATGTATGCTCGTGGCGCATCATGCAGTTGTATTAAGGTAGGTTTAAAGGTTAACTATTTTCCAACATTTAACTAAAACTAACAACACAAGTGGTGAAAAATATACTAATATTATAATTTGTATAACCATGCAAATATTAATTGTATTATTTTTACTGAACTTAAAATATAACGATAAAGAAGTACATATTTCAAATTTACAGCGATTACCGAGTCCGTTTACATGAGGGGTTCCTAACCTTTTTTTCTTCGTCGACCCCCTTTTCTTTTTTTTTTTTTTTAAATCTTTATCCACCCCCTTGCATTTTCCCATTAATGTACAGGATAGAATGTTAGCAGTATACTAATAAGTCTACATAAAAATCTTAAAGATAACAATTTCTGCTAAGAACTTGGACAAAATATTATAAAAAGTGATTTATATAAGATTTTAAATAACAGATATTTGATTTCAGATATATCGATATTTTAATTGGATAATAGTTGAATTTTTATTAATGTGGTCATTGTGTGATTGATGTATAGATTTGTTTTTTTAATATTTGGCCTGAAATTATCTATCATCGTATAGGCACTATAGCTAATATAACATATCTTAATTGTTTTAAGTGTTCAATGTAAATTTTCAAAAGATTTCAAAACAAATAAAGGTTCACCTGTAGTGTATATTTGTAACAGTTCACTGAAATAAATTCTTCTGTCATATGTCTTAATCTGGAGCTATAATATCGAACATAGGTATAACATCAAAATACTGCTTCTACAAAAAATGGATTCATCCAACTGCACTGAAAATTTACTGTTTTGCAATTCACAAATTAAAGATTTTTTAGTATCTTCTGACATTCCATCCATACGACGTTGTATATGGAGCTGGTTCAGGGTTCATTTTTATAACAGTTTTTAGGCATTTGCAATTAACAAAGAAATATTGTTCCACCAGCATTATTTATAAAAGTTGACGCTTAAGAAATGATTTAATTTTCGCTTTAGAACGATACGCAATTTTTTCTTTTAGATTCTTGAAATAATCAATATTCAAATCTTTTAAATTTATCAACGACCCCCCAGTAGACCCCTGGAATACTAAAGACCCCTTTTAAATTTCCATAGACCCCAAGGGGTCGACCTGGACCCCGTTGGGAACCCCTGGTTTTCATGAGACATTTAATATAATTATTCACTACTTTGTATTATAGAGATTTGTTTGTTGGTTTATGAGAAAAGATTTTGTCCTGCCTGAAAAAGTTTAATCTGTGTTATGTTGGCAATGTGTCAAGTAGCAGATTCCTACGTCCTCTAGCATTAACATCACCATGTAAAACATACAAAACAGAGGAATATGGCTAGACACACGGTATATAAGAGGGCAGACACAGTATATAAGAGCCTAGACACACAGTATATAAGAGGGCAGACACAGTATATAAGAGGCTAGACACACAGTATATAAAAGGGCAGACACAGTATATAAGAGCCTAGACACACAGTATATAAGAGGGCAGACACAGTATATAAGAGGCTAGACACACAGTATATAAAAGGGCAGACACAGTATATAAGAGCCTAGACACACAGTATATAAGAGGGCAGACACAGTATATAAGAGGCTAGACACACAGTATATAAGAGGGCAGACACAGTATATAAGAGCCTAGACACACAGTATATAAGAGGCTAGACACACAGTATATAAGAGGGCAGACACAGTATATAAGAGCCTAGACACACAGTATATAAGAGGCTAGACACACAGTATATAAGAGGCTAGACACACAGTATATAAGAGGGCAGACACAGTATATAAGAGTCTAGACACACAGTATATAAGAGGCTAGACACACAGTATATAAGAGGGCAGACACAGTATATAAGAGTCTAGACACACAGTATATAAGAGGCTAGACACACAGTATATAAGAGGCTAGACTCTTTCTACTTTTTATCTTGAAAGAAAGAGCGGATACCCCCCCTCTGACCAAAATTGGACTGTGTTGATATTTGATAAAAAAAACACTCTCAGCAGATGTTATAACAATACAATAGTTCTGATTTAGTACAACAAGTATATATATTATACGCTTTAATAAATCATAAACTAGATTTAATTTACCATGAACGTTTCTTTAATTTTATAACGTAGCCAAAGTAATGTCAGTAGTTTTTATCTTCGTAATAAGATGAAATAAATATATAAAACTATATATTATGTAAAAGTCAATAATGTATGTTTAAATTCTTAAAAGAGATTTTAGAGGTAAAGATTTATTGTCAGAGCTTTCACTTAATGAGTTGAGGTAGCATAGCGTCTAAATAATGTACAAACAATGCTATGGTAAAATTTCTTAATTAACTTTACAATTTTTCTCTAAAAAAATCCTGCTATACCTGTTTTTTTTTTTGTTTTTTTATTCTCATGATGGCCAGGCTCCCTAATAATATATCTGGATCTTACGGTTGAGATGGCGTCAGAGATTTTGTGAATCCCGAAGTTAAGAACTCATAACAGGGATTTTTCTCAAGGGAGTTGTTCATGATGAGGACCTTTCTTATTTCTTATTTTTGTTAATAATCTGCCCAGTTTTATTAATTACTCGTTTTCTCTGTTTTACGCTGACGATCTTAAACTGTATAGAGAAGTGACATCCGTTGATGACACACTTCTAATTCAAAAGGATGTCAATAACCTAATTTCCTGGTGCAATGATTATAAATTAGATCTGAATATTTCTGAGTACATACATACATACATTTATCTCATACATTTGTCTCTTATAATAGAAAAGCTAACAGTATAAAAACTAAATATAAAATAAACCAGTTTATTATTCAATATTCCGACACTGTTAGTGATCTAGGTGTGACTTTTTGTAGTAATTTTAAATTTAGCCTTCATGTTAACAATTTAATCTCTAGCTCTATAAGAGTCATTATCTACAGTCTCTCTTCGTGAGCAACTCCCTTGAGAATGATCCCTGTAATGAGTTCTTAACTTCGGGATTCACAAAATCTCTGACGCGGTCACTTCCAGATAATTTAGATTTATTAGGGTCTTGTCGCGTCAAATAACCTAATAATACATCTATATCACTAAAACTCAGACTGTTAGATCCTATTAGGTCGACAAGTCTACTTATATATTTAAATATAATTGTAATTATTTCATACTTCATAATTTGTTTTTTAAGCTTGATTTGTGAGTTATATACTCGTATTTTTTGCAGTCGATATCATACAAGTTTACTCACTCGCATCTTATCCGGAATCCAAATGATTTCTAATCCGGCCTTCCGCTGCGAATACTAGAAACATCTTAAGGAGGTTGAACATGGTATCGTTCTCGAGACAACAACGAGATGAAATGACGTCACTTAAAATTATCATGACCATACTCGACATTTGAAGATGCTTGGGTACTTGTTAATTAGGAGCCCTCCCTAAAAGTTAGAGGTTGTTAGAGGTAGTCAGATGTGGTTAGAGGTGGTTATGGTTAAAGGTGGCTAGAGATGACCACCTCTAACTTTTAGGGAGGACTCCTAATTAACAGGTACCGATGTTTCCATTTGCATTTGTTGAAACGGAACAAATGGCTTTAATTTTTCTGTGACGTGGACAGTGTCGGACTGGCCAGGTCGGCAAGTCGGCATTTGCCGAGGGCCCACGGGCTCAAGGGGCCCAACGAAGGGCCCACGATTTTAAATATCTTTATCCAATGCCGTAAGATGTATTCAATTGAAATAAATTATCGATAAGCATAAATACTAGCTAGTCTCTTGGCCAGCGCAAGCGCCGGCCAGTGCTTATCAGCGCAGTGCGCCGGCTAGGCTTGGCTGGTACTTCATATGTGCCAGGTACTTGTATAATCTAGGTAATTTTATATTATTAGGTGATTGGAATGCTTAAGTGTAGGAAGGTAGCGCACCTCGGGAATGAGCAGTTTTCGGCTTAAAATATCAAATAAATTGTGGTATTTCGTCCGCTGCCGCCGGGCCCGCCTGTCACGGCGTTCCCGCTTATTTTTTTTCGGAGGACGAGTCCGAAAGCTACCGTCCGCCGTGCCAACCGCGTTTTCAAGACTCTTACTTGCCGAAAAAAAAAAAAAATACGAAAATTTACTTTTGTTATTTTCGAAAAGCCTGGGATATCCCTCTAAAAAAATATTAAGTGTAAAAAAGTTCACGGTTTTTCCGAGGCTTCTTTTAAAAAGGAATCGTGAAATTCATTTTCTTGCGTATTTCGGAAATGGTTCGCAGCGGTCCGGACCAAAAGGGATTTTTCGTGGACCCCAACTGACCGGATGAAACGAAATACATTTTATTTACTCCGACCACCCAAAAAAAATTTCCGGGGGTTTTACGGAGGCCCCGAAAACCGCGCGGGTTTTCGAATTTTAGCAGTCGAAATTCTTCGAACTATATCATTTTTTTCTCGCAAACTATAAGGTTTAGCAACATAATTTTTCGCACACAAATATTTATTAGGGTTTCCCTACACGGCAAAAAATATGAGCACGTTCGGGAGAGCCCCAAAAATTTAGGGTAATCTAAAGTAACCGGAAGTCACTGGATTTAAATTGTTTAAATGGAATAATTTTTTTTCGGAATCCTTTTGTTTATTGTCAAATAACTGCTGTATACCCAATTTGGTGACGTTCGGACCATAAATTAGGTTTTTATAAAAAAAAGTGGCAAGATTTTTCAGCTCTAAAATTTAGGAACATTTTTGGTCGACGATCCGATAAGTAATGTATATGGTCGGAAATAAGATTTTTCAAAAAAAAAAAAAATGTTCTTAAACATTTTTTTCCTGCCAAGTATTTGGCAAGATAAAGCCCATCAAATATTTGTATGATCTGTTTTGTCAATCAGCCTAAGGTATTCTCTCGGGCAGGAATTATTAAGTTATTTAATGCTGATGAACTGTGAAAGACACATACACCCAAATTATTAAAAGGTACAAGGGGCGAACTTAGGAAAAAACTAATTATGTGATTTTGGTTACTCCGTTCGAATCCTATTTTAACAATATCAAGAAAATGTTTAAAATATCTATTTTAACCGCAGTTTCATTGTTATGTAAGCCTACTTTATTGTCTCTTCAAAATAATTTTCTTCAAATCAAGTTTGCTTTTTCGTTTATTATATATTGACATCATGTTGTAAAATAATGTTTTAAAATTAATTAGACTCTTATTTTAAGAAAATAAAATAATATAAAAATTTCTTTTATTTTAAATAAAGAAAATATAAAAAAATAAACATTGTGGCCTAAGTAGTGGATATGACATCATAGTTAATATTTGATAATTAAAAATTACTATGATGTATATTCAGTATTCAGTATAAAAATTAAAACATGGGAGGGGGCCCAAGACAAATTTTTGCCGAGGGCCCAGAAAGTTACCAGTCCGACACTGGACGTGGATTTCACTTGTAAAGCAAGATTGTTGTGACAAAGCTAATGGTGGAGACAAGAACATCTAATTGACCGTAACAAATGAATATTACTTGATGTTACCTGATCTAAAACGTACAAACTTAACTATGTATCTTAATTAAACTAGTTTACAGTATGTAGGTAGAGAAACACCTGCAGAGTTTCACTATAAATCTATTAAAGGTTGAAATTATAATTGATTTTGTATATAACAGTAGCTTTATTGTTATCGTTCCTAATGGTATTTCGATCGTGATGTTTTGTGCTTTGCACATCGTCTATTCTTCTTTTATTACAATGTGTAAGTAGCAAATTAATAATTTGAAGAACTTACAATCGTTAATATAAATAAAAGTGGGATAAAGCCTGTTAGTGATGACTTTGTGGAATGATTTGAGGACGGTTTGGGGGCATTTAGACTGGTGCGATACTTTGGCCAAGCTATGTTTTTACAGTTCTATTTATAAAGGGTTGGGAAAGACTGTGAGGCTATGAGGGGTTAGTGTTAGGAGAAAAGGACGCCCAAGCCTAAGCTACACGAGCCAGCCTCTTCTGTTTACCCTGGCTCTTAGTCACCGCCCCCGCTCCTTTATCGATCTCTCATATCACTCTCTTCTTATCGAAACCTAGAGCACTTGATCCCTTTACCCCAAAAACCCCTCACATCGTAATTACAGATAATTACGTTATTTCCACTTCACTCTACAAGACTTTAAGACCATTCCACTCCGAGGTGGAAATAAATAAAATACATAAATAGTTGCAAGTATATGCAATAATATTTACCATTTTCCTTAAAGTAGAATTAACTAGGCATCGCGTGGCTCTATCATCGAAGCGAGCGTATTGCAATAAAATACCGACTATTGCAATTTGTTGATCATGATGAATGTTATAGTTGAAGATAAGTGGAAGAGAGTAGTGAGGGGTAGAGTGGGGGTACTCGGTACAAACAAAGCTTTACTTCCTCAATAAACCTACAGACCACACGCCTCTAAGAATCTTAACCACCCGTCGTAGCTTTTAAACAATTATTATAAATGTATCACTTCATTACTCAAATACTACTGCCTGTATCAAGTTGAAATTTTGCATACCTGTTTCAATTGTGCATTAGATGGTGTATATGAAGTTTTATTAAAATCGTTTCGTTAGAACGTAAGATATCGGTAAAAAGGTTGTTTTCTCTATTATAAACGTTTAGGTCCGCTTTAATAGTTTTAGCGATCTTTATTAAGTCATAGCGGTGTCGCTGTTGGTTATAGTAAAAAATGTTATTTGAAAAAAATGTTCGTCTCATCGAATAGATGATGATAGAATCTTTTCCCGTCCTGAAATTCCAATTTAATTTTTGTACCTCTCGTTTACGCGAGCGTTGCGCGCGAACTCTTGGACGGATCACGCTGTCCAACGAACTTAGCCTGAGTATTAGTAAGAGGAACATGTATACCAGATTTCAACTAAATCGGTCAACTTTTACTCAAGTTATCGTCACACGCGTGAACGTTACTGACAGACAGACAGACAGACACGGAGCATATTTCGTTGAATGTAGGAAGCTCGCTACGCTCGCTTCAACTAGGCATCGCGTGGCTCTATCATTGAAGCGAGCGTATAGTAATAAATATGTATTGAATATTGAAAAAAAAGATATTGTGAATCATGATGAGTTGATAGATAATGGGTCTGGTAGTAGTGCAGCGGCTAGTAGTAAGGGAACCACCCCGCATTCTTACTATTCCTCTAACCACACATCTCTATTTCAATATTTATAATTTGTATCTCTTTGCTACAAACAAACTACTGCATGTATCAAATTGAAATGTTGCATGCCTCTTTCAATTGTGCATCAGATGGTGTCTATGAAGTTTTATTAAAATCGTTACGTTAGAACGTAAGATATCGGTAAAAAGGTTGTTTTCTCTATTATAAACGTTTAGGCCCGCTTTAATAGTTTTAGCGATCTTTATTAATTCATAGCGGTGTCGCTGTTGGTTTTACTAAAAAATGTTATTTGAAAAAAATGTTCGTCTCATCGAATAGATGATGATAGAATCTTTTCCCGTCCAGAAATTCCAATTTAATTTTTGAACCTCTCGTTTACGCGAGCGTTGCGCGCGAACTCTTGGACGGATCACGCTGTCCAACGAACTTAGCCTGAGTATTAGTAAAAGGATCATGTATACCAAATTTCAACTAAATCGGTCAACTTTTACTCAAGTTATCGTCACACGCGTGAACGTTACTGACAGACAGACAGACAGACACGGTGCATATTTCGTTGAATGTAGGAAGCTCGCTACGCTCGCTTCAACTATTCTTCTATACCTCGGTATCTTCCTTATGTGTTTGATATAATACATCAGGGTTTAAGAGAGTTGGTTTTTGTTTTCCATAAATACAGAAAACAAGGTTATAGATGATATTGAAATTTAAGGAGGTTGTAAATTCTATTACGATTAAAATGATTATAAATACACTGGCAATTAGAGAGGCACATAGCTTTCTCGCGTCCTACCGCCTTTTCTCCATAATAAACACTATTAATAGTTTTAGCGATCTTTAACACTTGATAGCTGTGTCGCTGTTGGGCGGATAACCTCCAACTAACTCGTCCTGGGCATTGGTAAAATGCACATGTCTACAAAATTTCATCTTAATCGGTCTACTAGTACTCAAATTCACGTTTCGGACAGGGGTTCGTGGATACACAGACCGATAGTCAGACAGACAGAAAGACACGAGACCAAAAATGTTCCCTGATGTATGAAACGGATTTCTGTCTTGACATAAAATTTTTTCGTTCTTAAAAGTGAACACAATACTTCCGTTACCTTCGGTAAGCTCGGAAGCAAAATAACCTTATTGCAGTTAACTAAATTTATATTTAGAAAATTTTAAGTTAAATACATTTTTTTAAATATTATCAAGAAAGAAAATATAAAACCGTAATCAAGAAAATCTTTAAATAATTAAAACATTAAATTCCTTGAATTAAGAATTTTTTTTTTTTTCAAAAACCTGGGTATATAATATATAAAAAATAAATAAAATAGCGCATAATGCATTGGATTGATAAATGTTAATTGGATTATTATTTCTAACCTATAACCTTAACCTGACCTAAAAAATATTAGACAGGTCGTCTTAACACTTAACAGCTGACTCTTAACTTTTTTTTTTTTCTTCCTGCTTTTTAAGTATAACGAGGGTTTGTTTGAGATTATAGCTGTGGGTTAACGCTGTTTATTCCATTCACTCTAAACGGAGGATTTTTCGCTTACATGTTAGCCAGTAGAGCGTGTCGAGCAGTACGGTAAACTTCGCTTTCATCTGATTCTTATTCTGTTTGCCGGCTACTGTTGAGCGCTCTGTAAATTAGTAACAACTACCTATAATAAACCACTTATCATTTTTCCTTAAAGCAAATTTATGTGAATGAAGCTAAATAATTAAGGTAGTTCGTGACAGATCAAGAGTAATAAGAAAGTAGGGTTAGCGAGATGCTGTGAAATAAAACACAGTTTAAGGTTTATGCTAACGTTTCGCTAAATTTATTAGCATTATCAGAGCAAATAGACAAAGTATAACATAACAATTATATAGATGTTGACTCTAAGCCATGTTATAATAGAATGAATAAAGGTGTGAGACATAAGAAAAGGGTAAGGTAAGTCAGGTGGAAACAACAAGATTTTCTTAAAAACATAAAAACTTTACCTAGAAATACAATGGTGGAAAAAAGAGCTTATGTGAAAACTATAGAAAAGACAAAAAATGTTTAATGAAAAAATATACTGAAAAAACACACTTATAAATAGGACTAGAAATTATTTATTTAATTTGTATAGCTATTAGTAAGATTGTTGGTGTCAGTTCTGAAATTAATAGTATTGGGAGTTTTGAAATATAGTACAATACCAATACTATTAATTTAAGTAGAATTTCCAAATGAAGGGATGTTTGAACGGCAACTTAGGGAGAGAAACACTAAGTAATTTAGTTAAGATTACGTCAGCAAGAATAGGTCCTAAACTAGAACCCATTGCTGTACCAAATATTTGTGCGTAGTACTGATTTTTATATGAAAAATATCCATTGTTACTTAAAGTTTTAGAGAATCAATAAAATTAGTTTTGGAAATTTTTGTTAATTGTTTCAAGGTAGACCATTTTTCTTTGACAATTTCTATAATGGAATTGACAGGGATGTTGGTAAATAGTGAAGCTACTTCTAGGGAAACTAAAATATGATTATCGGGGATGGATATATTATAAATTTTATTTTTGAAGTCGAAAGAATCTTTTATATTGTAGGTCTAATCAGAAATGTTTTGTAAAATATCGGCAATGTGTTTGGAAAGATTGTAGGTCGGGGAGTTAACATAGGATACTACAGGTCTAAGGGGATTATTGGGTTTATGGGTTTTAACAAGGCCATAGATTTTTGGGTGATGCTGGGTTGCAATTATGGGTTTTAACAAGGCCATAGATTTTTGGGTGATGTTGGGTTGCAATTATGGGTTTTAACAAGGCCATAGATTTTTGGGTGATGTTGGGTTGCAAACAATTAATTGAAATTCAGTTCTATTATCTATATATTTAGACTTATAAAGATTGTTAACTAAGATTTTGGTTTTCTTAGATAAGTAGGGAGTAGGATCATGTTTTAATATTTTATAAGTATCTTTATCTGAGACTAGAGAGTTCATTTTTTACTGGGTCTTATATTACTTTGCTTTGTAAGTTTCATCGCACATTTCCGTTTCCCCAATTTTGAACCACTTCCCGTGATTCAATCTTCCTCAAATTTTGCACATAGATACAACTTAGGTGAACAATACAGAAACCAAAAAAAAAAAAAAAAAAAAAAAAAAAAATGGCGTCAAATTTATTTGCTTTTCAAGTTTCATCGCACACTTATTACCCCAATTTTGAACCACTTACCGTCATTCAATCTTTCCCAAATTTTGCACATAGATACAACTAAAGTGAAGAATACAGAAACCAAAAAAAAAAAAATAATAATGGCGTCAAATTTATTTGCTTTTCAAGTTTCATCGCACACCTATTACCCCAATTTTGAACCACTTATCGTCATTTAATCTTCCCCAAATTTTTCATATTGATACAACTAATGTGAAGAATACAGAAACCAAAAATGGCGTCAAATTTATTTGCTTTTTAAGTTTCATCGCACACCTATTACCCCAATTTTGAACCACTTCCCGTGATTCATTCTTCTCCAAATTTTGCACATAGATACAACTAAGGTGAAGAATACAGAAACCAAAAAAAAAAAAAATAAAATAAAAAAAAAAAAAATGAAACTAAGACCAGTTTTAAAAAATGGCATTTTTATATTAATTATTATTCATGGTATTCTTGTATATCAATAGCAACCGTTTGTTTAGATTTGTCTGCTGAGGTAATTAAAATATCAGGATGTTGTTGAAGGATTTTTTTTGGTTTTTTTACAATTATCAATGAGAAGGGAATCAGAACTGGATGTTTGTTTAATATTGTTAGCACTATTATTCATATAGTCAGTGATAATATTGATAGACTGTGCTCTTTTTGTTTCCATTTTGGTCTGATGTTGATTTTTTAGTACGTATTAAATATAAGAGATAAGTTATGGTAAAGGTGTTTGTTTGGCAGTATGTGGTAAAGAAAATGTTGGGCCTAGTGAGAGAACATCAGTAACATCGCCAGGAAAATTAGTATTGGTTAAATCGACAAACCACTGATGGTCACCAACAATCTCTACATTAGGTTTGTTCCAACCGAGCATTGTACCGTCAGCGGGATCGTCACCGGCATGCGCAGTAGATAAAAGCAAGCTGACTTGGGACAGTGTTTTGTACCGTACACGAAACTGTTCCAACCCGGGCAGGGATCGTTTGCGAACCGTTCACTGTACGGTCCCAACGATCCTCTGACAATACCATGTACTGGTTTGTATGACATGCGCAGTTATGTCAATAATTACAAATATCAACAGGAAGGTTTTCTAACTGTTAGGTTTCCTTAATGTTTTTAATACAGTGCGAATAATAGTCCTAAACTCGTTCCAACCTGACATGATTATATTACAGTACCATGTTAGCGCATGCGTATAAAACCTGTCCTAAACGATTTCCGAACGATCCGCGGGACGATACAAAGGACGGTACAAATAGCGGGGTTGGAACAAACCTATTGTTTTGTTTATGTTTTAATCTATCAAGCTTATTTATATGGTTGGTTTTAATTTTTAAAAATATTTTAGTATAAGTCTCCTGTTGTTTTTTGAAAAATTGTTCATAAATATGTGAAGGAACTAGATTTATAATTTCAGATTATAAAATTGAGATAGATAGAATAGATAGATAGATAGATTGAGAATAGATTATAAAATTGAGATAGATAGAGTAGATAGATTGAGAATAGATTATAAAATTGAGATAGATAGAATAGATAGATAGATAGATTGAGAATAGATTATAAAATTGAGATAGATAGATAGATAGATTGAGAATAGATTATAAAATTGAGAGAGATTTATAATTTGACATCTATATAATATTTATGTTATACTTTGTCTATTTGCTCTGATGATGCTAATAAATTTAGCGAAACGTTAGCATAAACCTTAAACTGTGCTTTATTTGACAGCATCTCGCTAACCCTACCTTCTTAATAAAGCTAATGTTTTATTGTATCAAATGTTTTATTAGCAGCAATTTTTTTTAACACTTTAATTAGTGCTTCATCGGTGAACCTTTCATATCATTATGAGTTTTATTTGCTGTTTATTATTGTCAAACTTAGGTTAAAAAACCAGGTTATAATAAACACATTAAGCTTCTCTCACTAGCAAGTAGCTAAAACGAAAATGTTTTGGTATATTTATGTTTGTTCAAATAATTTATTTATAAACCACGTTGAAAACACTTTTTTAAGTTTACTTGTTACATGGTGGATGGATGTTAAAGTGTAAATTAATTAAAACGAATTACTCCATTTTTCCTTGAGACGTTTCGACCCTTCTTAAGGCCATCCTCAGTCTATATTTATATAGTGTAGTGCTAAGTAGTATTAAAATATTTTATAAAACCAAATTCAAAATCTTTCTCTATAAGAGAGCGTCAACATTAGTCAAAAATTAAAAATTAATTTAAAAGATTTTTTTCCACACTTTAAAGAAAACAATTACATTATTATAAAACTAAGAATATTATTATAACTAAGAATTATTATTATAACTATTACTATTACAAAAAAACACGAATAAATAATATAAAAGGTGTTACTTATGTTTTTATATTATTTATTCATGTCTTAATTTTTGACTAATGTTGACGCTCTCTTATGGAGAATGATTTTGAATTTGATTTTATAAAATATTTTAATACTAGGTACTTAAAACTACACTATATAAAAATATAGACTGAGGATGGCCTTAAGAAGGGTCGAAACGTCTCAAGGAAAAATGGAGTAATTCGTTTTAATTAACTTACACCTTATCATCCATCCACCATAGTAACAAGTAATTTATTTAGGAATTTTCATTTAAATCGTGTAATTCTCAAGGGGAATTCCAAACGAACTCTGAAATATTAATTTTCTATCTATAATTTCCATTATTTACGTTTTTGGTAGTATTCATACTATGGAAAGTTTAAATTTTAATTTAAATCAAATTATAATTATGATTGAAACTGGGAGACAGACAGAGAAAAATAGACTCCAGCGCCGGGACTTGAACCACGGCCCTCTACATTCCCTGACCGAATTCTTAAAACTTATAAGAAACCTTGGATTCGGATCCTCTAAAACAGAAAACCTATAAAACCATAATCACCGTATATGCTTTATTAATATTCAAGTCAGCGGTACTGTTATTATCAACCCTTCTATTCGAGCTAGTCACGTCAAACTGACTTGTATTAACTTTTTTAACACCTGTTTGAACATGGTAAATACACAGAAAAAAACTTTTTTTTTAATGAAAAATGTTTACTAGGTATGCGTGCTTATGGGCTTTATAATTATACTGACATTTACCTGTTGGTGTATGACTTGTATTTAGCAAATGTTTTACTAAACAGCTAATTTTATTCATAGTCTTAATAAAAATCCAATATTAATTACATTAAGACAAACATTACATATATGTTTTTTCAAAATCTAATCAAGTAATTTCAATGAAACATTTTTAATTAAAAATGTATTAAAAAAATGACTGTGTTCAATAGTAAGTACGCTCGTTTGAATTGAAACTTGTTCCTTAGGTAAACTAATGGAAAGTAGAGATAAGTGATTTATCCCATGGAACGGATTATACATCAACGGGTCACTAAAAAATTACTTTGTTCTATTACGCTCGTTTGAATTGAAACTTGTTCCTTAGGTAAACTAATGGAAAGTAGAGATTAGTGATTCATCCCATGGAATATGGGTTATTCATCAACGGGTCCCTAAAAAATGACAGTGTTCTAGTACGCTCGTTTGAATTGAAACTTGTTCCTTAGGTAAACTAATGGAAAGTAGAGATTTGTGATTCATCCCATGGAATGGATTATTCATCAACGGGTCCCTAAAAAATGACCTGATAAATTTTACCGTTGATTGTTCTTTTCCCTGGCCCGACGTCTTCGTATGCTTCCCCACTCCTTTTGGCCTCATTTTGATGTTCTTCGATAACTCAAGGTACTCTACATGAAGAACATGCTAAATCAACTCTACAAGTGTCGTTTTAAAAACAGAGTTATTAAAAGATTTTAAGTTTTTGGAGAACCCTTTTTTTCTCTGAAAATTATATGATAGTTGACGTGTGTAAGTTATTTTTTTTATAAGAGTTTCTCTTTCAAAACCTTGTTTAATAGTCCTGTATATAGATAATTTTAATAGTTTGTTCATTGTTAACTTCTTTAACGCTCTGTTAATTTTGAGTACGTGGTCTTTGATAAGGGTATAAAATTGAATGTATGTATGTAAAGTACGTGAAGCGTCAGTGTGCGAAGAACAGATTTTAGATTTCAGTGTTAAATAAAATCACAAGGATACATGTGTTAGTGGTTTAAACGGTTTCGAAGAAGACATCTGTAAGCCTTATGTTAGTAATGGTAAGTCGGTTGAACCCAGTACAGCAAGGCCGGTACTGAGAGGGAAAGTGCGGGAATAAATGCGGCTTTAGGGATCGGAAAGGGAAAAGCTGGCGGGAGCTAGAGCGCGCGCAGGAAAGCCCTCTTCGTGAGGGGAGTTGCCAAGCGACAATACCGGGGGGCCCTTGGCGAGGTAGGGCACCGGTCTCCCTCGCCCTCGACACCGGCAAAGATCAACAGGGCCCGCTATCCTCGTCGTAAGGACCTTTACGAGCCGGTCCTCAAGTCCCAGTCCACATCCCTCCGGATTTTTAAATAATAACCCTCATAGACCTTTAACGACACTTAACGTTGTGCATACAATGTACTAAAAAGGTAAGTAGGGGGATATTGACGGGTTGAGGACCGACAAACGTCACCTTGTTGTAAACAAAACACCTTTCAACATTGCATAAATGCTTAAGATGTAATACTGCCAAGAGGATTCTAGTATGTATCGTTACGATGGTACTTGTGATTGCAACATTGACAGCTCTACATACCCACCAAGTGTTTCCGCTTTCCGATTAAAAATAACAAACTTCTAGTAGAAAAAGAGGCTCCACTTAATTGCTGTGCTCTAGTTCTTTGAGCTACTTATATGAGAACGTATTAGCATTACTGGATTACTTATCTGACACCTTTTCTTTTTATCTGGCACTTTGAATTTGGGTCAGGATTAAATAATCAGAGTAATGGCCACCGATTACCAGTTTAAAAAACAACTGGGCATCAATATGGCCGACAGGCTTAATGCACTTTTCTCTTAATCCAAGTCTAAACACGCAAGTTAAGCACAATATGCTTAGAGTGGCTGGTTCCTTCGTCCTTTCAACATTCCTAACATAACAATAGTATTGTCAATAGGACATAAAGAACCGCCACTTCTTTAGATTGTTACTCCCCTTATAAAATAAACAGATGGCAATAACAATCTAAACATTATAATTTCCGATTTGAAGTGTCGAGGGTGTTAACCGGACTAAAAGAGTGACGAGCATACGGGCGAGAGTGTAAGAGGTCCTACGTCCTTCATCTGTGGAATCTCGAAAATAAATTTTGCATAATAAAAATAAAGATCTTCTTCGAGACATCGGAATAAATCTTAACATCCAAAAGTTGCTTCGGTGCAGCTGCTCTTTTTTTCTATCGATTAAAAAATCCTTGGGAAATTAAAATAAAACAGATTCGAAAAAAAAAAAATATCTATGGGCAGGAGGAAACTGGTTTAAAGAGTGTAATGTAAAGCGGAGGACCAGAGCCACTGCCTCCGTTCCGGCATCGATCTTCCGGCCGACTAATGTCAAGGACCTAGCTCGTTACCTTTCTCCCCCGACTGGCCTCGTTTATTTTACACAGCCAGAGTACCCGTATTCCGACGCATTTCTCGCCTCGTCCACGCCACATTTAATAGTCGGCTAAACAATTTTACTGAACCCGGTGGCTAAAGTAATTAATAAGCGCATTTTTATTTGGACAATCGCGCTAAATGCACTGTTCTGAGGAGAGCAACTGGGGACCAAACTCTGTTAAAATTGCACAAGATGTTTTACAGAGATTTAGGATTGGATTCAAATCATGTTTGGAAATATTTTTTGTCGTTTTTCAAGCCCGAAGAATTTGGCCCTATTTAATAAATCTTTATAATTTATGGCTTATTCAATTATTATATCTATTTGAAGACCAACAAATATATACAAACATTTATTTTTGTTGGAATAAATGTGGTTGCCTTAGCTTAGCAATAACAAATCATTTCGAGGTGAGTCGTTGCCGTCGTCGGGATTCTACTCTATTTTATAAATGATACTTGCTGCATAAGTAAAAAGAAATTAAATTACTTAAATAGGTTATTATATCTATTTAGGTAAGTTATATCTATTTGAAGACCAACAAATCAAAACAAATATTAATTTTTATTGGAATAAATGTGATTGCCTTAGCTTAGCAATAAGAAATAATTTCGATTTGAGTCGGTGGGATCTTCTCGATTTTATAAAAATGATACAGCGTAAGTATTTCAATCGGTTTATTTTTGCTTATCACCCTGACTATTTTGGTTTCCTCTCGTAAAAAAACATTGTTTTTCAGGCCATTCCTCTTTGCACTACATCAGCCTTTAAACAATAGCTCTTGAATAAAGCCTTGGTTTTATTTTATTTTTATTAAATTCAAATCTATATTGTAAAAAAAGAATTAGGAATTGTATGTTAGTAGTTTTAAGGTTTTAGTTTTACCTACTGATCTGGATTATACATTAACTACTGTGGTTTTTTGTATATTAAACTGATCAGTGTTGCTCTTTAGGTTTTATTCAATACAAGCCGATACAAATTAATTTAGATAAGTAATTATATCTATTTGAAGACCAGCAAATAGAAGCAAACATTTATTTTTATTGGAATAAATGTGGTTGCCTTAGCTTAGCAATAAAAAATCATTTCGAGGTGAGTCATCGACGTTGTCGGGACACTACTCGATTATATAAATGATTATCAGCAAAATCTTGGTTGAAACAAGCAAATTATTGTAAACCAACTAAATTTAAGTTTAAAGTTCTCTATTATTCTCCAGAACGTAGAAATACAATCCTATACGCATATAATGTGGCTCGGGTAGTATACAATAACTCGAAATGTTATAAAAAAATTAAAAAAAGAGAGAGGCCCACTATTCAAAAACCTGAATCACAATCGAACCTATGATAAAAAATGAGCCGAGTTTCAGAGTTGAAGGAACCGAGTATCAAGTTACTCGGTTTGTCAATGCTTACCTCGCTTCAACTTTCGCTTTTACAATGTTTCACTAACATCTTTATATGTAACTGAAAACTAAGTCCTATCAGCTTAAGCTTTAACAAAACCCCATAGAAGAAAAATACCTCTGCATTGCTGGAAGGTTAATTTTTTAAACTGTTTCCCTAGTAGTTAGAAAATTACTGATAAGGATTAATGCAAATGATTTTATCCAAGAGAGGTATAATAGAAATAAGAAGGGAGAGATTTAGGTGCACTTGCAATTTCTTGTCGCTACCACTTAAAAATCGCTGTCACAAAGATTTATGTGATGCGTGTACTGCGACCAATGCACTGTTACCGCTTGCTTTTTTGTTTCGCAATGGATTTCTTTGAGACCACTTGTGTGATAGGTGATAGCTCTTTTGCTCCGTGCAAAAGTAATGCGACGCAAACAACGTTACTGGGTTTATCCTCTTTCCAGCCAAAGATTAATGAATGGCCAAGGTATATATATATATATATATATATATATATATATATATATATATATATATATATATATATATATATATATATATATATATATATATATATATATATATATATATATATATATATATATATATATGTGTGTGTGTGTGTGTATTGCTGGCTTTTTTTCATTTCCAATAATTAGTTTCTCTGTATGAATCACATTGATTATGACATCTTCTCACAAGGCTTACCACTTGGATTGTCTGGAATTGTTTTAAAAAAGAAGCGCTTAAAAAAATATTCACACACACGACAGGAAAGACTGGTGAAATCTCACTGGCGCAGAGTCTCAAGTCCGACAAAACAGTCGCTAGTGCGTGTTGGTTCGTGCCTCACAGTCAGACTCATTCCAATAGAGCGACAATCGCGTCTCCTCAAATATAGCTCTGGTCGCGATTTTTTAGTCGCATATACGTGTATTCAAATTTAAAATAATGTGTTGAATTTTGCGACTAATCAATCGCGCGATTGCAAATCTTAAGTGCGTGCCTAGCCTTAGGAAGCTTTGTATCTAGATATTCTCTCTTAGTAAAATAAAAAATTCGATTAAATATAAGACATACCTACACTCATTGATTCGTTCATCACGAACAAGCCATCTCAACTTTCTAATTAAGGGAGTGCTTCCAAGTTCTAAGTTCACGACACACAAGCTGTTCATGCATGGACCATCAAATTACTCCCTATTCTTAATCCAAGTACGATCATTAGGGTCCGTAGGCAAAACCAAGGACCCTTATATTTTTCTGCGTGTGTCTGTCCGTCCGTCCTGTCGCCTGCTCTCACGGCTACACCTTTCGTGCGATCACTTTGAAATTTGGCATGTATGTGTCTTGTACCTACCCACATATTTTAAAAATATAGCGACATAAAAAAATTAGGGTAAAAAAAACTTAAGGTTTAAATTTTTTTAATTTTTTTTGACACCGTGAGGGGTATCATATGAAAGGGTACGTCGAGCTGATTACAAAAATATATAATTCTTTGGTTATAACTTTCATAGGGCGAGCGTAGGCAAGTTTGAAGAGGGTGTGAAACGTGCCCCCCCGCCCCCCCCCCTCTATCTCGCTTATGTGAAGTGCAAAAAATCTGAAAAAATTCCTGAACATTCTTCGACCAAAAGTAAAGATACCACTTTTTGGAAATTTCTAAAAAAATATTATTTTATTTTTTATTGACAAAATACGTTTTTTTATAATTATGGTCTTTTCGATGTATTTATATGGTTGTAGTCCGGTTGAGTGGCAAAAAAAATACTTTATCAGAGTGTGTTTTGAGAATATCAGACCCTTAGGATAGTTCAAAGTAAGCTTTTTTGCATTTTAAAAAACACTGTTTATACACTTTACACACTATACAGTGTGGCCTATGGACCCTCGCTGTGTGCTGACTAGCACACACTTGACCTGTTTATTTAGACTGTTACTCCCCTTATAAAATCAGAAGTGCGATATTCCTTTGTCCAAAAGTACATTGGACTAAACATTCCTTTTTATATATAGTTATTTAGTCAAAGTCATTTATATTCTTAAACAATATAGGGGAGCAATAATTTAAAGAAGTACCTACATACGGAACAACAATATATAGATGTACATTAGGAAATAGTTCTATCGACTTAAAATATTTATCGTCTAATCTCTTCTAAATTCTTTCGTGGTTAATTTTTTTTTTCTGTTTCAGGCCTAAAATTGGGATGGAGAGATGTGTCGGGTTAGAGGCAATAAGAGGGAGAGCCAAGCCGGCCGGGGGCGGCCCTGTCGATGCCATCTCAATACCCTAGCCTCCGTTTGGTACGGAATATCAATCACAGCTTTTCAGGCCTATATCGCCTCACGTAATACAGCCTCCCTCCTACGTAAGCATCTCTTATCTCTTTAAATATATTCTTGTGTCTTTTTTTTTTTTTTTTTTTTTAGCCGGTAAAAAGCAGAGTAAATCTGGAGCTCAAAGAATTAAGAATTAGAACAAATAAATATCATTATTAAAAAATCGGTTCGAGACAAGTCAGACAAACTTTCTCATATACGAGTTCATAATTACTTAATCCAGTGTTTTCCGTTTATTAGTTTTCGTAGGTAAGTACATTTAATTATTAGTGAACCTTTTATCAAAATTTATCGTAAAAATAACTTCTTCTCAGCGGGGAATCGAACCCGGCTCTCTGTCTGCGTTTAAAGCTATTTTTGGGGGAAATAGATTTTTTTCCGGGAAAACAGCTTGTATCGTTAAATTCGTATTTAAATGAACTCCATTTTAGATTTTTTTTTAAATCAAAATCGTCAGAACTGTTTTCGAGAATTGTTTTTTTTCACATTTTTTCAGAGTTTTTGGGGCTAGCTTCCCTAAATTTGGTGCTAAAATTAATTTCTTAATTTCGCCTCGGTAGTGATGGGGGCCGGGTATATACCCAGCGGGTAGGGTAAATAAAAATGGGTATTTACCTGGGTATTTACCCGAGGTCTGGGTAAATACCCAAAATGAGGGTATTTATAACAAATAATGATTTAAATAGCGTTTTAAGAGGTCCTGAGCATTTTACATACTCAAATGGTTTAATAAATGTCATTTAGAGAGTATAGGATGTGTTAAGCTCACTTAATTCCTAAAAAATTGCCTACAAAAATACCCAGCGTACGGGTATTTATTATTTCGAAGTATATTAATATCTGTTATACAGATTCAATGATTTCAAACAGAATGCCTATGTTGAAGGTCTGTGCAATGAAAACCCCACCATTTTAAAAGATAAGCACAGGATTATTATTTTGAAAATTAGGTGATGCATTCTCATATTATGCAAGCCTAAATATAAATTCAAATTTTTCTAAAATATGTAAATAATATGAACACACATAATTATTAATTGGCATATTTTTATACACTTGTTACTCAATTCTTATACTGTATGTGTATAGGCTATTGCTACAAATATCTGACAATCAGAAATATCACGTGTAAAGAGTTAAGGCCTACTCCTAACGGCCGAATTCCTACACTACATGATTTAAATTAATATTATAGTCCAGGAGATAGCGTACAAAAAAGTGTCTGACTAATATCAAGCTAGAATTTTGTTTATAAGTAATGTTTTGGTGCCTTTTAAGAATATGTGGTCAGCTAAGTCAATTGGCGGGACACAGTTTGGTAATAGGCATTTGAAAAAAACAAACCGGTGGAGAGTGGCCATCTCACGCCCTTTTTGGTGAACAATGCGATTTTCACAATCCTGAGTACGAACTTAGTTAGTAGACCAAAAATCAAGTTGATAGTAATCTGTCACTTAATAGGTGACCTCTTTGATTTGGAGTAGTCTATTAAGTAACAAACTATCATCAACTTGATTTTTGATCTGCTAACTAATTTCTTACTCCAGGATCATGAAAATCACATTGTCCATCATAAAGGGTGTGATATGGACGGTCTCCACCGGATTGTCCCGCCAAGGAACTTAGCCGACCACATATTTGTTTATTTATTTTTTGTTTATAATGATGACAGACAATTAGTCTAAAATACCACAGTCAATACAAAAATAATGAAGAGCTATACAAAAGTTTTCTTAAATGTCATCAAAACATTTACTTATATGAGTACACCAATTTCTAGCTTAATATTAGTTAGACACTTTTTTGCTCGCTAGCTCCTCGACTATTATTCTTATTAAGTTATTAATATCAATTCAATAATATTATTGAGACATACTATCACTTAATAACCACTTAAAATTTCATAACATATTTATTTACAATAAATAAGTTTGAAATTAAACACATAGCTGTCGTAACTTTAAAAATTATCATAAATACCTGGGTATTTACCCAAAATGGGTATTTACCCGGGTAAATACCCAGGGTATTTACCTGCAGTTTTAAATACCCGGGTATTTTACATCACTACGCCTCGGGGTATGAATCTTCTAAACATGTATGCCAAATTTTTTGCCAAAATCTGTCAAAGTTTAGGCTCCAGGCGTATGCACAGACAGACGACAGACATTTTTTAAAAACCACTTTTTTGGACTTAAGGGACCTCAAAACGTGTGAATCCATAAAAATCTCAAAATCGAATCTTCGCGCCATCACAATACTTTCTCTTTATATGAAAAAAGTAAAAATGAGTTTGATAGTACACCCCACGGCTTATCTATATTTCCCTCTTTTTGCTTTCTTATATAAAGAGAAAGTATTGATGGCTCGAAAAGTCCATTTTGAGAAAAAATTCTAAAATGTAGTCCATTTAAATACGAATCTTACGATATAAGCCGTTTCCCCGGGAAAAATCTAGTTTCTGAGAAAATAGCTTTAAACACGGACAGAGGCCGGGTTCGATCAATTTCGATGAAATATTCAATAATAATTAAATGTACCTACGAAAACACGAAAACTAATAAACGGAAAACACTGGGCTAAGTAATTATGAACTCGTATATGAGAAAGTTTGTCTGACTTGTCTCTGTCTCAGACCGATTTTTTAAATTATGGAATAAAAGAATTTCTGCATGGATTGCTTTGCTACTCATTTTACTTCTTTTATAAACTTGGTTTAATTTGTTTAAAAAGATAAGACGTTGTAGTTAAGTCGAGGGATGAACTGATTTTAATATCTACTCCATGTGATTTTTTATGGTTAAACCAGTGTCACCTCTCTAAGTCTAACCAGATACGTTCGTGTTAACACTTTGCTTTGAGGCAAGTTGAGAGTGCGCTAATGTAGTACCGCTAACTAAAGTTCTTCTTATAATGTTAATACTTTAAATACAATTTTTTTTTTTTCATTATTCATAGTACCTCTAACTCGGCTACGTCGATCCTCTCTTTTTATAATAATTAATCCTTAAATAATTACCATTTTAATTATTTAATAAAATTGAGGTGGTTCGTGAGAGTTCAAGTATAATGACAGGTTAGTATATTTAGAGGCTCTCATTAATTATTTAAGTCAAATTACATAAATGGAAATAAAATAAATAAATCAACTTGGAGGCGACAAAATATCACCGAAAAAACAAACTTGCTCCACTCTAAAAGAAGTCTAATGGAAGATTAAACTGTCATTGTTTGCAGTAAAGTTCAAGGGACAGAGGAGGGAGGTATTTAATTATTACGTTAGGTCAAGTTATACATAGTTAAACATTCCAAAATCAATAAAACGTGGATAATTCAGTGAAATTGAAGAACTAGGCTGCTCAATCTGCTGTCAATCAATCTAGAGGAGGTGATTAAAACCATCGACCACTTCCGCTCAATATAAAACCATTTTACTTTTTCATTTTGTCTTTTTCATATTTGACTTTAACATTCAGCACAACTTGATTTAATATGTTTATCTACCATTGATACGAAATATAAACATTGTATCTCTGTTTAGATGCGTAGAGAGTGATTCTTTACGTACTTGTATTCATTGCACATGTGCGTTTTATAAAATTATACAAAATTAAAAAAGCTCCGTTTCAAATTATAATTGATTTTTCAGTTTCAAAAAACTGAATCTTTATTGGCAAAAGGGAGGGGTATTAAAAATTGTTGAGTAGATGTTTTAAGATTACTATCAAGACTACCATTAGATTTCCAGCTAATGGTAGTGTATATCTAATGGGGGGGGGGGGGGGGGGGGGGAGGCTAGTTATATTCTTGTGGGAAATAGCAATAACATTATTATATAAGATTTTTTTAAAGATACATTATAATAAATTTTACTAATAATGCAAATGTTTTTGTATTTCAGAGTGGAATTCTACAGGATGGGAAGAACTGAAAGGAGCATGGGGATGCCTCGGTGCAGCCATCGTGGCTCTTCCGCTCTTCCTCGGTGTGAGTCTCTTCAAAGTGGGCAACCTGGCTAATGACGGCTACAAGTTAGGTCGTTCATTGAGCACATGTCAAGCCGACCCTAAAGATCCCTTGGCGCCTGCCCAAGGACTCGCTCTTCTTTTTAGGCATGGCGGACCTACTGCCCCTTTTCTCCACATCTTTGTAGCTTTTTGTCTCCTTATCCCCAAGCTGCTCCTACAGCCGAAACTTATGGAAGCCGGCTATATACCTAAAGGTATTTTAACTATATTTTATCTTTTTGGGTCTTAAATTCAGAGTCTCTATAGCTTTCATTGTTTATGGAAAAATCTTGTTTGTCTTTGATTTGATTGTTCGACACCTGAAGACCAATCCAACAGTACCTCCCATTGAATGAAATAGAATTTTCACAACTATCCCAATACATGTTTGACTTTTTATTTAATTATTAATATTTTGTTGGTATTTTTTTTTTTTTAATTATTTAATTTTATTAATTAAATTCTTATTTTTTTATTTCTCTCATCTGAATATAAAAGCGAGGTTAAATCTTGAACTCTTTGGCCATGTAGAATAGTGTTTATTTATGGGTATTAAGCCTTGTCTACATGCAACGTTTTGTCGTCAGTCTTATATGATCATGCCAGATTTATCCAATAAAATGTTACGTGTGGATGAAAGTTTGACAGTCTTATGTGAACTGAATGAAGTTTGACAAAGTTGCAAAAGACTGATGGGCTGGAGCTTTGTGTACATGCAAGACTGATGACAACTCGGTGTATGAGGACACATGTCAGTTCTATCAGCAAACTTTGCTCCGCTTCCAGTTTGCTTTCGGCAACAATAGAGGTTGCAACTGGTATTTTAGTGCATGTTGTGACAAAAGAAAATGGAAGACTTACGACACTGGACTCGCAAATTTTTCATGGAGTTCATAGAACTGTACCAAAATTTTCCTTACCTCTGGCAAGTAAAATCTAAGGATTACAGCTACAGAGACAAATAAAAACAAAAAAAATAAAAAAATAGGCATATGCTCTTTTGGTTAAAATAATTACATGGTTATGTGTACTTTGTCTTCTTCTTTAATTTAAAAGTACATACTGCGACCATCGTCGCTAACAGTTCTTCCTCCATGGCAATTTCGGAACAACTGAGTGAAAAACTAAGCAAAAGACGAAGCAAAAATTTGAATTGTGTAGCCACACCATTTGTATCAGTCATGACATGCTAGACTGAAGAAAAGACAATATGTGTAGACTAGGCTTTATGACAAGACGATATGTGTAGACTAGGCTTTATGGCAAGACGATATGTGTAGACTAGGCTTTATGGCAAGACGATATGTGTAGACTAGGCTTTATGACAAGACGATATGTGTAGACTAGGCTTTATGGCAAGACGATATGTGTAGACTAGGCTTTATGGCAAGACGATATGTGTAGACTAGGCTTTATGACAAGACGATATGTGTAGACTAGGCTTTATGGCAAGATGATATGTGTAGACTAGGCTTTATGGCAAGACGATATGTGTAGACTAGGCTTTATGGCAAGACGATATGTGTAGACTAGGCTTTATGACAAGACGATATATGTAGACTAGGCTTTATACCTCAGAGTAAGGAAGGGGTAGAGGGAACCATCCGATTTGAAAAGTGGTTAAATATTCTCTCCCCCCGATACTAATTCTCCCTAGCGAGCTTAGCCTGAACTAAAGTAACAGTGTTAAATATAATATAAATAAAATCCTTCATTTGCAGCATTAATCTACTACTTATTATAGTCTTTACTCATCTGCCAATATTTTAAATTAAAAAAGTGAAGAATATTTATTCAAAATATGAAATATGTTAGAGCCAAATCTGATGTGAATGCTTTAGAAGACGAGTTTGTTTATACATGATTGCTTTTTGTTGTCGATGTTATTACCGTTAGATAATTGAAGTAAAGTATTAAGATTAACAACAAAAATTAAAGTATATTTACAAAAAAACAATTAAAAATAAAAAATATTTTAAGGAAATATCACTTATTATTATCAGCTGATAATAGATAAATATAGAGTTTTTATCGGGATATCGATATTGTTTTATCAAACTGCCACTTGAGAGTGCTAGTATCAGGGGAGGTTATAATGAACCACTTTTTGATATCCAGATTATTCAGTATTGTTTCCTCTACCCCTTCCCTACTCCAAGCTTTACACCTTGTAAATTTGTTATTCTAATATTTATGTTTACTTTTGTTTCAGATAATATTTGGAAGACTGATTTAGAATTTGTATTATCTTCGTATGATCGCCTAGTTGTTAAGTTAAGTTTTATGACCCCTCCACCTACTGACAACACCACCATGAAAACCACAGCCAGTATTAATGGCAACTCAATATCGCCGTCATCCCCTACTGCCCAGACTTTAACAATGCTTTCAAATCCCTCGCTACCCATGATAGGTAATGTATTTTAACCCTCATTTTTAATTTATTAAATAATGCTCCACTTATAAGTGTGTGAATTCACAAATCAATTTATCCTGAAATAAAATAGTAAAATAAAATTTTTTACAAATTATCACTTTACTATAGAATTTTAATTTTGAATATAATTTTGTTTCAGAGGAAGAAAAATGGGGTCCTGTATCTATAGAATTTTTTAATTACGCCCTAGCGCTTTGTGTGTATGCAGTTCGCTATCCCGCTGTGTTTTGGAATACCAATAAATATTGGGGAGCATTGTTTTCGTTTCAGCTCTTTGTCAATGGTATTCAAGTACTACTAATATACACGGGTGTTTGTATTTTATACAAGGTAATTTCTTTATAAATAATGGTTATTTTTTAATCTTTCATCTATTGTGCTATTTTATTGCAATGGACTGCACTTGCATTTTACTTGCTGTAACAGTTATCAATGATCCTTTATCTATAAATTGACTAGTCTACTTCTAATCCTTGACTTATACTCTTTGTTTTGTTTTCTATCTGTTTATCTACGTTGTTCGTTGGCTAGGGATCATCATAACCTAAAATATGTTAGAAATCTATCTTGATAAAAAAATAGTTATTTATCTTCTTTATAATAATAAGAAAGAAGATTTTTTTCATGCAATAAATAGCCTCCATATGGCAACTCATGGGATATTTCATTCTTAAGTATATAATAAATTATATATGGGTGAATCTAATTTAAAGTGCTATTTTGGAATCTAAAATTGGACTTAGACTGAAAATTTTGACTTTTTAAAAAAATTCAGAAAAAATTATGGAATGTTCTCGGACTAATTTCAGATATATTGCAGCATGCGGGACAGATGGGAAATAATTTTTTAAATTTTTAGGCTGGAATTAAGTTTATTTAAAGCATGGTAACTAAGCCACGTGCATTACACTTTTTCATGCACAGTGGTTACATTTTACACTTTAAGAAAATATTTTGGTCAGTAGTTTAAAATAACAACCCAATTTTAATACTCCATTAAATAGCACTCTTAAATGCCTAAACAATGAACTATAACTTAACCTAAAAAGTTTAAGAAAATAGACTTTAATAACATGCACGGTCATTACGTTTAAAAGGGCGGCATGTAACTGGAAGAACAATCGGAATTAGTGCTAACTCTCAACTGAAGGGTTCAGCTCATCCCCTATCAACTGCAAGAAAACCAGTGTTGCGGCATTGGAAAAATCTCTAGCAACTTAAAATCTCCCTGCCACAACCGGAGTAGGGTCACATTTATATAATGCCATGGTAATTAAATTTTTTTAAAGGACAAACTTTAGCTTGAAGTTTAGTAATAATTTATTATTTTTAATAACTAACACATATTTTAATTCTGGTAGGATCCTACTTCAAAATTATCTAATAAGTTTTTGAATAACATTTTTAATGTATGAGCTAGAGTGAAGTGAATAAGAACAGCTGACTTAAGGACAGCCACGGTTGTTACGAAATCACCTTTTGAAAATTTTTGTAGCGATTAAAATTAAAGGTTGTAGTTTTCTAAGCTTAACTGAGTTACCATGAAGAAAAATCCTGTCAATTATGTGAAAAACGCTCCAGTTATTCAACTAGGACATGAAAATTGCACTTTAAATTAGAATCACCCATGTAATGTTGTCTTGATTAGTTTTTGTAAAGGCTTGGGAAATGATAATATTAAGGCATTTCATTTATTGACCTTCATAATAAGAAACATAGCCACTGATTCCTAGCATCAGCCCTATGCAGTGTGGGCAGATAGATATATATAATTTTATTACTACTACCTATGTTTATTGTACTAATAATTTTTATTTTTTTTATTTTTAGGTTCATGTATTAGAACCAAATGAATTATTTAATACATTGCATGATGAATGGCCTCATACAAAATACAGCAAAAGTTTTTTCTTACTTAATCCTCATGTAACATTGGCTTTGTTTGTACTCACAACTGCTCTTGTTTTATCATCTAGTCTTGTATTATACTTATACGGCTACGGAAGGTGAATACATTTATTTTCTATTTTAATTTTAGTGTAATTTTTGAAATAATTTATTTAAAATAACTCTTTGAATCAATTATATAACTGAATTTATGTGGCCTGAATTAGAGTAATAGCTTAACTATTAAAATAAAAAAACCATTTCTTCATCGGACCAAATTGATTTATTTTTTTTAATTTCAGATTTAATGCATTCCTTAACCATGAAAAAGCTTGCAAAGTAATTAGTGTGGAAGGGAAAGAATGGGGCTACCTGACCCATTGCACTGCACTTTGTGTTTTACTTGCCATAACAGTTGTAGAAGGTCCTTTACTCATAGATTTAGCTGTGATATACAAGTCAACATCAGATCCTTCAGTTCTACTCTGTGTCATCGGCATAGTTTTCCACCTGTTTATCTGGGTCGTCCTTTGGCTAGGACTGACTTTAAAACAGAATTGGGAATTCAAGTTAAGAGTGACTGTAGGAAAAGTGGCTGTCAGATCAGCTCGTTCTATCAAGCTTCTAACTGATGTTGAACTGGTTTCATCGTGTGAAGTCTCCGCACCTCTACTAGTCGTCGCAAGTGGAAGAACGTACACTGTATGTGATACATCACCTAAGAAGACAATAATCGGAGCCATCCATAAAGCGGCTATGGAAAGAAAAGCTAAGCTTCAAGGTAATTTTAAAAACCCTTTAAGCCCTATGGGCGTAAATTTACGTTTTCAGGTTTTTCTTGTTTGGAGGCACTGTACTGTCAGTGTAAATTTATTTAAGTATATCTAGCACTATCTGTTGGCTTTCTGGGGTATTATGAATGTTCACTGAAGAGGCCAGTAGATAGAGCGAGGGTTAAACAAAGTAAAGAAAGGTTAGAAGAGATTTTGTCATCTAGGGTTTGTAGTACCTGTCATCAGTGTACCTTGTGCAGCTAGCCCCTAGGCTTAGGGTATTTTCCCATTTATGAAATTCCTCAGGCATTACAAACCCTTTTATACCTAATCTACTATAATATTATCTAGACTTTACCCGGGTTTCCCCACTCTTTTTTTATACGCGTTGTTTTATATGCTATATATTCTTAGATATATTTAGCATACATTTAGCAACTGTAATTTTTAATAAATACCATTTATATAAAAGTATTACTATTAAATAGGGTTTATTCATTGTCTTTGTGTAATAATTTATTATAAATTAGCTTAATTATAGGCAGAGGGATCATATAAAAAAAAGTGTGTAAGGTAGAAAAAAACCTTAGGCCTGGGTGGAACGTTCCTATTTTGGACTCGAGGCCTGGGGAACAACCTTACAATATATGAATTATCCTTAAAATTAGTGAGGTACGGTTTAAATAAAAAAACTACATAGTTTGACCAACTAGTTTCGTGTAATTTGTACACATTGTCAGGGTATAACTACAGATAATAAACAAAATATACTGAATTTAAAGTATATACATGTTGACGTTAGGAATAGGACTGATGGACTGACTCAGTCCTATTCCTAACGTCAACATGTATATACTTTAAATTCAGTATATTTTGTTTATTATCTGTAGTTATACCCTGACGATGTGTACAAATTACACGAAACTAGTTGGTCAAACTATGTAGTTTTTTTATTTAAACCGTACCTCACTAATTTTAAGGATAATTCATAATTTAACGGTTGCTAAATTTATACATCTTACAATATATCTCAGTCCTTAAAGGAAGGTTTAGTTAATCTTTATGTTTTGTTTTCAATTGAAAATAATCTTTTTCAAAATATTTGGTGTTTTGTGTATGTCTAGTGTTCTCAAAATATCATATTTTTTATCATTCAAAATGAATTAATTTATTTTCTTTTTTAGCTACTGCTGGAAATAGAGAACAAATAGAGGAAAATGAAGAGCAAATCTACTGGCTTCGCCCAAAACCTATATCACCGAAAAATTCTCCTGATTCTGCAGCATCTGACAGGCTTACTTGGTGCCGAAGACAAAACAAGCCTAAAGTTACCTTCAATAAATCTGTCAGGTGAGTTATCGAAGTAATATAATATAATTAGAAAAATGTATATCAACCATTTTGGCATCAACCATATTTTTCAGCTTAAATGTTTATTCTAGAAAAAGAAATCCAGCAGCATTTCTTAATATTTTCTATGATTTTAATTTAGTTATGTCAGCTGCCGCATCTTTAATTATAAAGATGTTAAAATTTTTACTCTTTTGTGTAGTTTAGTGGACTTGTCAATCTAATATTCTGGGAGTAAAGTTGGAAATAAAGTTGTTAGTTTTTGATGAAGGATTTATTTTCAGAGCTTTTACTCAGGGAAATTTAGATCACTGATAATGCAAATTTTCTCCGAGGGAAAGATTGTTTTAAAATAAAACCTCCATTATAAACTTAGGTACATTTTTATTTCTCACCCAATTTCCAGAATTTTTACTATTATAATTTGGCAAGCTTTTATTTAACTCGCAATGTTTGTATGCATGTTTGGGCCAAAAATCTTGCAACAGAATTTTAAAACAGTTATCCTCAACCGATTGAATTCAAATTTTGCATACACATTTAGTTTGGATGACAATGCATGGTTAGCTAAGTGACGTCATTCTAAATCCAATATGGTGGACAGCATTTAAATAAAAGCTTGTTTTTAAAAATGTTTATTTACTATTAATTTATTTTTTTTATAAATTTAATAAACCCTGTCAGTGTGTGCCTGCAACCTGTAGTAGATCCTTTCTTGAATGATTTGTTTGCTTTTGCTTCAATATAATTAGTAGTTTGCATTCCCTGCTTTTATTAACTTCAAAATATTTTGTTCAATTTGCTGACGGTAAATTTTTCTATGTTTAGAAAAGTTACACAAGAGGATGGTCTTAGAGGTGAAGATGATGGTGATTATGCTAGACTAAGGGAATCTCCCTGTGTTGCTGAAGCATGTGCTTTGCCTCCAGAAAGTCAGCAGCAGCACATTGTCAAAGTATGTTTGAAACTGTGTCATAGTCATCTAAAAAAAAAAAAATAATAAGAAACTTCCGTTTATCATATAGCATATTGAACCGACTGGTGTTGAATCTTAGAAGCCAGTTTGGTAAATAATTACACCTGTCAATATTTCAATTTATCGGCTTGAAAAAAATCTGCTTGCTTTTAGCTTATTGGTCATCCGAGAAACCAAATTATTGGCCCACTTACTTCATAACTAAAACATCTGTTTTATTCAAATTATTTTCATTTCATTTAAATCCAATTTTAAATTTACTTCAGCCTAATTTGATCGAACATCTAAGCTGATTAACTGATAAAAAAAAAAGCAGGCATTTAATTAAAAGGTTTTGTTGCTTAAATAATATTATTACTAAAATTTTATTTTTATTAATTTTTTGTTTAGAATCCACGTAACTCCAGCTTATCACAGCGGGATTATGAAGAGCCAAGTCCTCTCTTCACCCCAGAGCCTTTAGAATTGCCTCCACCTCCTCCTTGCGAAACAGACAAACCGGTACCGGTATTGACATTTTTTCATTTATTTTTACTATTTACTTCAGTTATATTCTTTTAATAAAATTTATCCTCGACACATTAAAGTAATTTGTGGATTAAAATAATATGGATATGTTTCATACCTTTACCGTTTAAGTCTTTTTTTATATTTGTTATTTTTTATTTGATTTGCAGGCTACTCCAAGGTGCTTGAGAAGAGCTGATTCCGGTATGCCCAATGATCTCACTCCTCGCTCTGATTCTGAGGCATCTGCTTCACCCCCAGATCATTCTGAAACTTCAAGCGGTGTCCATTCGAATTCAAGTCGAGAAAGCAATAACCCTGGTAGCATTATACTTTTAAATAAATAGATACTCGTTCGGTTTCTTAATGCAATAAATAGATATTTATTTATACATATGTTGACCTTAATCTAATATATTTATTATTTTAAATTTAGGAGTCGTTAGAAGTTTGGAATGTAACGAAGAAACACTGATGGCTAATCAGAAGTGTGCTCAGTGGAATGGAGCACCCCCACCACCTCCTGAATCGGATTCGGACAGTAGAGAGGTTTACATCAAAAGAAGAGTAGAATGTGAATCGATTCCTTTGGCGAGCTCTCCCCAAGACCATTTCGGTAGATCTACCAATATGAGAATGATATCGTTTACCGATTGTCAACCTTCGGCTACACTGCCCCATTTCCCGACACAGCATGTCGGATTGGCGTATCCTCAGTGTTCGACCATGCCGTTACCTCCGGTCATGAACAATCCTATCCATCCACCACCGCTCATGAACTACCCCAGGCAACATACGACTATCCCCACTCATCACAACGGTGTCAGGCTTTTCAATTCCAATATTTACGCAAAACGATTTAACGTGCAACGGTATCCTCAACAGCATCATAGTTTTCCTCTTCTGCTTAATCAGAATAATAAATTGAACTTTCACACTAACGGCGAAATGGATCCTGGGAATTATAATCAAAATAAACTGAATCACAGGTTGAACGGTGATATCGACACTTCGAATTACTCGGTTGTTACAAATGACGGTAATGAATTTCAGTCGTGATTTTCAAAAGTTTGAAATGGCTTTCTTAAAATAAAAATAAATATTTATATATATTTGGGTCTTATCCGTTTTTGTACTTTTATGTCGCTGATGATATTTTGAAAAGTGATGGTAACTTTGAGACTGAAACTTCTTTTTTTATTCTATTTTAGCCTAAAATTTTTATACTTACTTGTTTTGTTAATGCACAGTTTTTAAGTTCATCGTCCTTCATATTTGTTGTCTATATTAAATATCACCTCCGACAGATTTAGGGTTCAGACAATAAACACTTATCAAATTAATTTTCTATTTCTTGCTGCTGGGATTGATAGTGTTAGATTGAATGTAATATAGCAGCTAGAATTTAATGTTAAATGTAGTTTGATTATTTTAAGTGACTATTTTCCTGAATCGTCGGAGGTCATAAGGTTTGGGTAGACAATAATTTTCTCCATCTTGTAGTTATATAGGAACTCACTAATCATCTAACTTCAGTCATTGCCCATTTCATCTTAGGAAATTTCAGAATTTTGTTTATCGCATTAAGGCGAAATTGAGATTTCCTTTCATTAATTATATCTCAGATATATTACTGTGGATAAAAAAAGTTTAGTATTAGTCTGTATGTGTAATTAGTTTTCTCTTCATCCTTACTATATTTTTTTATTCTCGTATATGGATTCTGTTTTAAAAAATACAAGGTATCTGCGGCTGCATTTCTTCGCTGTGATACTCCAACCCATACATTTTATTGGATTGCGTACCTACGATGCTAAAACTAATTAATATTAGGAAAAGTGTTGTCTTCAATATCTAATAATTTGACTAAGATCAATATAAAGGCTACTTGATTTGTACAATTATATGGTTGGTGTTAGCTTTACATGTCAGTACATAATAACATGATAAAGTCCAATTTAAGTAGTAAGTAATTAATTACATTATTGCATTGAAATAAACCAACGAAAATACTTTCTTCTTTTTATTTCTCATCAACCATTGTTAAAAAATTACATTTTCATTTATTAACACCACCTTACTTGAAATTATTACATTTTAAGCTACAGGAGGATCTTAAGATTTTATTAGTACTTAAAAAGTAGCAACTGTATGAAGAAAATTTACTTATAATTCATCTTTAATTTATAAAAAAAAAGTTCTCTTTTGTAACTTTTTTCACTCGAGTTTTAAATAATACCTCACGTGTTATTAATGATGACACTTATTGAAATGTACATTGAAATTAATAACTATGCACACTTAAAAATACTATTATTGTTTTACCTTAGTTATGGAGTTACTAAAGCCTATTTCAAACTATTCAATAATTTTTAATAAATGTTAATCAGTATTTATAATTTGAGATCTTAAAATATTTCAACATTTATGTATTTCTCTAAAAGTTAACTATTATTTTGTATTCACTGCTATGATTTGTCTGCACTTTATCATTCACCGTAACATATATAAAATGTACAATATGTATTTTAATAGTAGGTAATTGTAATTGTTAAAAGAAATAACCATGTGTACCTATATTTTATAATAGAAAATCAAACCTACATTTTATATTTAAAATATAAATTTATAAAGGTAATTAGAAATTACATTTAGTTCTAAAAATATAATAAATAATATAATTAGTTATATGTATTTATTTGTTACTTAGTCAAATAAATTTTTGAAAGATGAGTAATTTTAAGACCTCAAATTATAAATATGTTAATGATTTGATGGGATGTAATTTTGATAATCAGCTGCCAACAGGTACTGCTGAATTAATCAGTTGTCTAATAAACTGATTAGACTGATGAAACAATGTGAAAGCGATGAATTAGTTTTGTATTTTTTAGTAATACCGGTAAAAAAGATGGCTTTTGCCACTTTCACTCTCTATTTTGTATATTTTATTTATTTATTTTGACTAATTTATGTTTATTTTGATAAAAGTACATGTGTAAATGAATTAGATGTATGAAAGACAGTTAAAAGATTTTTGTTAGAAACAATTAGATGTACAGGTTGTTGCATTCAGCCTATTATTCTTCTAGATAGATTGCTAGAATAGAGAAACAATTAGATGTACAGGTTGTTGCATTCAGCCTATTATTCTTCTAGATAGATTGTTAGAATAGAGAAACAATTAGATGTACAGGTTGTTGCATTCAGCCTATTATTCTTCTAGATAGATTGTTAGAATAGAGAAACAATTAATGTCCGTTTTCTTCATTTTTTTAAAAAAAGAATTTAAACGTGATTTTTATTACGGTTAACTTATTAATTCATTTTCATATTACCGATTACAATAGAATGTCAAGTGAAACTTTTTTTATAATTTCAGTTTCAAAAATTATAACGTGGTCTTCCGTGAAAAACTATGAATTTGAACGCTATTTTGTAATCTCTACTAATGATCTCCATCAACAGCTCCATCCGAATGTGATTTTTTACGACTTATCTGTACGATCATTGATATTACCTTATTTATTCACTTCGATAACTTACAATAATATTGCCATTTCATAAATTTCCCCCTTATGATTGCATGCGATGTTACCTGACTATATATGTGTGGTGTGTGTGTTTGTTTGTGTGCTTTGTTCGTTTTTTTTTTTTTATTTTTTGGTATATTTGTGATAATTAACATATCACTAGCACTAGAATTATAGTAAGAGCTTCACTTGGTATGCCAAAAATTACTGATGTTATACGCATTATTGTACTCTTAACGAGGAAGAAATTTTAAATTTTTAATGACAAAAGAATTGCATAATTGTAATATTGCCTTGATAATAATCTGTACTTACTTGTCAATACAGCATTATTATTATTATTATTCATTTGCTTTGCAATACTCCAATGTCATTCTGAATGAAGAAACTTTTACTATTTCCAAAAGATTTGAAGGATGAAAATGTTAATATCTTATGGTTGAACTTGGAGTGAGGGTGATAATTACCGTTCCAATGTCAATCATTTGTAGCTCCAATAATTGCTTCTTATCCTCGAAGACATTCTTGGGCTAAGAGCTTAAATAGCAGTTTAATGAGAATAATCCTTCAATTATACTATTTTCTTTGTTGCTGCATTTGTAAGCTTCCAGTTGCTATTTTTGTCAATAACTCAAATAAATTGTACAAATTTAACCCTGGAATGCTAATGGTAGTCAAATCGACGAGCACAGTTTGAACCTTAACCTTCTACGGTGATGGGTACCCCATCCTTCTACAGTGCTTGTACTGGTTGGTACCACACCTGCTAGTGTAGCGGTAGAAGTCCTTTTGAACATACACTCGTTTTCAGGTAAATTGCCTTCAAAGATACTTCGTCGATACGACTAACGTTTAGTAATAAACGTAGGATTAGTCGTCACATGAGCATATAGCCTGGGACAATGGGCCTAGGGGTAAGGGGCAATAGGCCTAGGGTAATTGGCCTTGGGCCAGAGACCAGTGGCTGGTAACCTGGGGCCTGGAGCATTTAGCAAAGGGCCCAGGGCTTTTGGCCTGGGGCATGGGACCTGGTGCATTAATGTTCACTTAATTTCAGATTATTCTGATGTTCCTACTAACTTATTTGTCATCAAATGTTTGTTTATCTCACTTAAAAGGTTTAATAATAAGTTCTTAATAGTTTTCTCTTTATAAAAGTGTAGTTTCAACCCAAAAAAATTATTTTGTACATATGTTAATCGAATCAACGAAGGTTTAGTAATACCAGCCATCCAATTACCATTAGCATTCCAGGGTTAATGTAACAGTGAAATTGAATTGTTATCTGGATTTACTAAAGATGTGTTGGACTATGTTTTTTTTTAAATTTATTTTTGCTAATACTCACTTTGTGGTGAAATGGCCCCTCACTATAAATCGATATTAAACAGTATTAATAGTATTTCCAAGTATGTCAATAGACTTGTTACTTATTGCACCATTGTCAATATGCTTGCTCCTATCTTCCTGGTATTGAATTAGTGTTTAATAAGGCTTGTATTAAGAGCTAAAACATAATATCTTGTTAACATTATTTAAATTTTAATGATTGACAGTTTTTCCGTTAACCCTCGTTACAATATTTGTATAAGCTGTATTCCCCACCCATAATAATATAAACCGTTTTGTGGAATCCTTTCAAGCTAAAGCTTACGTAGTATTCTGTCTAAAACATATCATTATAGACGATATGCTTTTTAAAAAAATGTATCCATGTTTGTCAAGTGTGTGTTAAAAACTTATGTTTAATTGTATATATTGTATTAAATTGATTTCTATTATTTAAATTCTTAATTTTTAAGTTATTATGTTGAAAATGAAAGCTAAGCAAGATCAAACTAGCTCTTTTATAATTCAAGTGTATTGATATTGTTTTTGTATATATTTGTATATTTATTACAATTAATTTATTTGTAAAAGAAATTTGTAAAAAAAGTAAAATAAATGAAATCACATGGTTAAAATATTTATAAATTTACGATGTTTATATCTTTTTAATAGCTTTTATTTACAAGTTTGTAAGTTTAAATTATTTATTGGATAATAAGCCCATTCAAGCAAGCATTAGCTTAAAATATTGTTTTTTGCAGATTAATGTATCCAAATAAACCCGTAATACAATATTCCCATACTGTCTAAGTTAACATGAAACAAATATATCCATTTATGATGAAGATGAAAAAGAAAAAAAAAATACAAATACAAATAATAATAATAACTTGCTGAATGAAATGCACTATTAAAAGTAATAACAATAAAAAAAAATTGGAATGTGCAGGTATTTTATTTTAATTTAATTTTTTTACACCTTGTTTCCTTTCAACGAGGAAGCTATTGCATCTTTTGCCTTCTACATGTATTATTCTAGAGATAGTTAATGGATAAAGCTTAAGTCTACCTACAGCTACTTTTTTTCTATGAATTTAATGCTCAATTAGTATGAAAGATCAATTAGTTTTTTATTCATTACTAAATCTAAGAGGGATTAGATATAAGTGGGCATTTTCTAAACTTTGAAAAAGGAGATAAGGCTTGTAATGTTTGGCCTGGCAGCCAATGCCAAATAAGAAATAATGTCCTTTTTTACCAATTTAGTTCTTTTCTTGTAATTTGGTGCTGGTATTTGATATAAGGAAATATTACTTTTAGTCAGAGCTTCCTATCAGAGCAAAAGATTAATGAAACCTATTCCAGTTAAGTTTTGATTGGTATCAAACTCAAATGAAGTGTGCCACCAACAAAGTGCATAAAATATTGACAGGGTTGTCCCTAGGGGGGATCAACCGGGTCAAGCTGACCCGGGCGCCACGTCTTGGGGGCGCCGCCAGGCCCCCTTCTTAACTACTAGGTGAATTTGGCAATAAGGGGAGGGGGGGGGGGCGCCAAAGATGCCTTTGACCCGGGCGCCTATACCCCTAGGGACGGCCCTGAATATTGATTTTTTTTTTATATTTAGGATCTTCTTTTACTAAAATGATAGCTAATATTTATGAACACACATTCTGAAGAGTAAGCTATGGGCTATAGAGAAACGTGCAAACTGAAAAGAGCAGAAATTTTTTAACGAAGCTTTTTTAAAGTTTTAGTTTTATGAAGTGGTGTCAGAATGTCTTATCAATGCTCCTTTTAGAAACTGTGTTGAATGCTGCCATTCCCATCAGAACTCAGATCTAGCGTTGGGAACCAATCGATTGAAAACAGTCGACTAATCGGTTGTTTTAAAATATTCATTCATTCGGTTGTGGATATCTAGTTTTCATTCGACTGATATCAGTCTATAGTTTGGAGTTGTATTAGTTGTAATTCGGAGGTGAATATGTGGACGTGCGTGTATAACAAGATAACGAGTGTCATGCGCCTTCTCACTCCTCCTCAGGTCTGAGCCCTTCACCGTCTTTCCTCTCCCCAACCCAAAACCAAAAAACATCCGAATGAAACATTCGACTGGATTCAGTCTCAGTCTATATTTTTTCATTCGAATGAAAAGTTTGCCACGAGATAACGAGTGTCAAGCGCCATCTCACTCTCACTCTCACCCCCCCCTCAGCTCTGAGCTCTTCACGGCCTTCACCGTGTTCCCTTTCCCTACCACTCTTAAATTAAAAACAAAAACATTGTAACATATAGTTTTAATAATTAAGCCTGCTCAGTGCGGGTGTGGGTGGGTTCAAAAGAAAAATGTTGAGAGGAGAGGTAGATTGCAAAAATAAAATAAAAAGTACAAAGTGAGTTTGAGGTGATATAACAATTTACTGACAAAACAAATGTAATCTTCCTAGTTAAGAAAAGAAATTATATAGTCCTTAAAATTTCAAAGCAAAAATTGAATAGGTAGGTAGACCTACCGATTTTATCAGAAATAAGAATAAGGTATAACAAGTCAAGTTATTATGAAATGCCCAAAGAATATAAAAAGAAATAGCCTGAGAAATATGCATCTAAAAGATAGAATAAAATAGAGATAGGTTAGATAGATGAAATATAAAAAAAATATAAAAAAATAAAATCTACTTGATACAATAATGGAGGTATTCGTTGGAGGGTCGGCCACAGCGGGTTTGGTGCGTGACCATGTAAGTGGGAAGAGAGAGACTTCGCAGGTAGCTAAGAGGTGCAGTGGAGTAGGTGGCCCCTTGCCGTAGGTGCTGACTCCCAGAATCAGGGACGTGGTACCGGGTGTGTATCGGTTGAGAAGTGGCGACAATCGGACAATATCCCAACTAGATGGTTTTGACTATGGTGTGCGATTGCCCCAGTCACCAGTATAGCCAGCAGAGATCCGGGGAAAAAAACCCGATTTGCTTCGGGCCGCTTTGAAGACAGAACGGCGACTCTGGTCTCCAAACGCCTAGACCGAAGTTTGTAGTTCCGCCATTGTTATACTAGTTACCGAAGATCCGGCGTAACCGTGGTAACCTCACACACACCTTATCCACTTGTCACTCTACTACGCACTGACTCCCACTGCGTTTTCTACGCATTCCCTCCCCTGCTCCTCTACGGTTTGGCACTATCTACCAAAACAAACCCACTCCCCGCTCTCAACGGAATTGACCAGCAGCGTTGATTCGGACTCATAACAAACCGAACTCCAACGCTAACCCAACAATAAACATAACAAATAACGATAAAAAAAAATTATCGTTATAACATCCGATTGAAACATTCGAGTTGCGGGTTCAGTCTCGGTCTTTATCTTTATTCATATACCCCATTCCCGCAATGAAACTGTTTTCATTCGAATGAATTCAGTCGATTGAATTCAATCGACTGTTTTTACCCGAATCTACTTATTCATTCGGTTGTTTTTTCTAGTCGGTTGTCCCAACTCTACTCATATCTATAAATAAAATAATTTATGAATCATTTGGGTCCATAGGGACATATTCTTACCCTGGGATTTGGACATTATTAATTCTTAATACCTGAATTTAACTTGCTCAGGTGCATTAAAATCACACTGTGATTTAGATGGGTTATTTATTTTTTTTTTTTTAAATTGATGAATCAATAAAAATACTATTTATTAAAACTATTTTACAATCTAATTATTTACATACAATAACAAAACAAGAATTAAAATGCAGGAAAAGGAATGACGGTGTTAACACTGGTGAGCCAAACTATTCAATATTGATTTCACATTGAGAAACATATTAAGAAAGAAACATGAGATTAAGATCCCAGGCAAGGAAGAGCTGATATTAGCACTAGATGATCCAAAATTATCACCACAATTACTTTTCTGCATGAATATGTGAATCACCTCGTATATATTATTTGACACTTTAGTACAAAACGTATCGTTGCTCTTTTGTGATACCGTATTGCAGGCTGCCATTCCCATTAGAACCCAGCTGGAACAGCGTAAAAAAACTACATTAAATTGATTTATAGATATATAGGTGCCTTAATATAAGGTTTGACCTTGAAATAATTAGAACAAAGATGAAACCAACGGCATTCGTTTTAGTAAAGTATCCTCAACAACATATCAAAAGTCTGTTAAAATATGATTGGTGGAAATACGCATTTTTTTCAAAATGGTGAAAACACCCTTTCACAGTTGGCAAAAACCCTTTCACAGTTGGCAAAATTTTACTTATCATTATTGTTCCCCTTAAAATTATCTTTCCGATGATACTAAATGTGACCAGATGTGACAAATGGAAGGGGAACTAAGGAATCGTAAAGGGAATGTTAATACTGCGCGGGGACTGAGATTTCGACCTCCATGTCACACGCGCTTAACCTCACGCCTTTAATATTCAACCAAAAGCCATGCACATTTTTTTGCGTATAGTTTAAGAAATCCCAGAGGGGTTTTTAGATTTTGATTTTTCGTATCACTTTTACTTTCATTGTTAAAAAATAATTAGGAATAAAAAAAAAACATTACACAGAATATGTTGGAATAAATAAAGCTATATTTAAACCAGATTTATTTAGAAACAAAGTATTATGTTTTAATTAAAATAATTCATTGATAAACTAAACCAGAAATAAAAATGTCACACCTCTATCCATATAGTAGTTTATAAGATATATGAGCCTTAAGTTTTGTTATTTTGTCACTCACTCATTATAATTCTAAGGCACTTCTATCTTTTGAAGGTAACTTTTGTATATGGGTAGAGTTTATTGTACAAATAAAGGAAAAAATAAAAAAATCCGGAAAAATCTGGTTCCTTGTCCCTTTCAAGGCTAATAGAAAATCCGCCTACTCAAAATGTAACAAAAAATAGTAAACATCGCAACTAGAGCTACCTAGTAGAGAACTTTAAATCTGAAAAGTGATGCTGAGATTGATTAATTGACAGTTATCTTAAAGTGTAAACATACTTACTCCAGATAATTTTTATTTTTTACATTTTGAGTAGGTGGTTTTTCTATTAGCCTTAAAACTGACAAGGAACCAGATTTTTCCGGATTTTTTTATTTTTTCCTTTATTTGTACAATAAACTCTACCCATATACAAAAGTTAGAAGTGCCTTAGAATTATAATGAGTGAGTCAGTGAGTGACAAAATAACAAAACTTAAGGCTCATATATCTCATAAACTACTATATGGATAGAGGTGTGACATTTTTATTTCTGGTTTAGTTTATCACTATAAATTATTTTAATTATAACATAATACTTTGTTTCTAAATAAATTTGGTTTAATATAGTTTTATTTATCCAACATATTCTGTTTAACAATGAAATTAAGGCCCTAATCACACGGTGAAACGCAAATCGCGTTTCGAGCTATCTCGCGACCAAGAGACTGGGAGACTGCGCGACTCAAGTATCCCTTCATCTTCACACTACCACGACTCAAGTTGCGCAATCAAACCACGTTTAGGAAGTAAAGTCAGTTTTCACCGACAATAGGCTGTGCAAACACCCAGTATTTATCATATTTGTGTATCTAAGTCCCTGAATAATGTGTATGTCTAGTGATTCTAGTAGCGATGAGGACATCATTATCCATCATTATAGTTTTATTATTACCATCGGTAATAATAATTAATTAATAATTATAAATATTTCATAATAAAATATAATATAATATATAATATAATATATAATATATTATTCAATATAATATATATTTTATTATAAATATAATACGGTAATTTATAATGATAAATCATTTCATTATAAATATTTTTAAATAAAATATAATATAATATATATTTATAATATAATATATATTTAATTTTCATTATAAATAATATATTTTATTTAATAAGAAAATATAAAATAATATAATATATTATATTTGTATAATATAATGTATTATATAATATAATATATAATATATATTTTATTATAAATATAACATGGTAATTAATAATTATAAATCATTTTCATGTAGGTAGTTAAAAAGGAATGTTTTGTAGGAAACTGAGAAACTAGGAGACTAGAAGACAAGTAGTAGTAGAATGATTTTTATTTTAAAAATACAATGTTTGAAAAAATATTAATAACAAAATCATAAATTTCCCTGGCTATTAGCCATCGGGAGAGTCTTCCCTCTTTTTAACAATAAATAAATTTAATAAACTGTACAATATTACAAAAAAATAGAAATAGAAATAAAAGTAAAACAAAATAAAATAAGTAATAAGCAAAATATGTATATATGAATCTGAATCTAACATAGGCAAAATTAGCGAAGTGACGAGAAAATCAAACTTGGTATATCTGAATGAAATAACCAATTTGAATAAATAAGTAGCAAATATACTTATCTTCACTACATTTTACATTTGAGTAGTATTTACACTACCAAAGGTGGTATTATACAACGGAAAGTAATTAAAGATACTTCTGCTTATTTTATAAATTAAAAATTAATTACTACACAATAAATAATAAATTTCTTATAATCAATATAAAATTTCAGCACTAATGGACAAAAAATACATTAAGAACCCTTGTTATAATTTGTATTAAACATTGTCAAGACCGATCTAATAATTGTTTCCTATGTTTCATGTTGATTTGGGTAAATTTAATAAGTTTTTTTAATTTTCCTAAATCTGTTGCCCACTGGTTAAATTCTTCACGGTTTAGGTTAACTTGTCCAAACATTTCAACTCTAGACATATTAAAGGCTGGACAAGTAGCTACGAAGTGAAAAGTCGTCTCTTCTTCTCTTGTGTCGCATAATAAACAAACTGCTGATGCCTTTCCTCGAGTCCATGGCTTATAGTTTAAGTACAACAGCCCGCACCTTATCTTAAATATATATCGAATCTGTTCACATGTTAGTTGATCATTCATAAACCAGTCTGTAGGCAAAAGTGGCATATTAAAAAAGCAAGGGTTAAACGAAGATTTTTCTATGGTATCTTGCCTGGCTTCTGTCGTTCTTATTTTCCATCGGTCCAGGGCTTGAGTCATTTCTGCCTTCCACTTCTCTCTTTGCTCCCACCCTTTACTTAATTCCAGACCCATCTTTTGTCGGAATCCTACCCAGTCTCTGTACCAACTAGCCTTTGCTCGGACGGCTTCTTTTGCTAATAACTTTGGAAGTCTGTTTTCATTCATGTTTAGAATCTTTGTGATGTAGTTAACGTGTAGTGTAAATGTGTATTCGAATATAGTCGGTATACTGATCTCGTTATCCACCATATAATTGGGAGTATAATAGGGAGCTTGGAGAACTCTTTTGAGGAAGTATCGCCTGCATCTTTCTAATATTTCATACTCTCTTCCACCCCAGACCTGAGCACCGTAACAAAGAATGGCCCGCGTTACACCCTCGAATACTCTCAGTTTTGCAGGCAATGCTACACTATTATTGCTTATGTATCTTTTCCAGACTGAGTTTATGCCTAATTTAGCTGTTTTTAATTTTTCCTCCATATGATCTGTAAAACTTAGCTTGGGTGTTAATGTAACACCTAAGTATTTATATGAGCTAACAACCTCGATATTATTTCTTTTGTACTTCCACGAAAAATTCCCTACCCTTCCCCCTTTCCTGAATACAATTATTTTGGATTTGTATAAATTGACGGTTAGGTTCCATAAATCACAAAATTTTTCCAACTTGTTGATCATTTTCTGGAGTATCACAGGGTTCTCTGATAGAATAACCAAATCATCACAGTACAAAAGGATCTTTATATTAAGGTCTCCGACATTTACCCCTCCTTCCATAAAATCTACAATATCGTTGATAAACAAGGAAAATAAAATTGGGCTCAACAAGCACCCCTGTCTTAAGCCGACACCCGATTCCAAGAAAGTAGTTAGTCCATTTTTTGACCATATACTTGATTTCGTGGTCCTATACAAGCTTTTTATACCATTGATCATTTTAGTTGTTACTCCTAAACAACCAAGTTTATAAAACAATGCCCCTCGATCGATAGTGTCAAAGGCCGCTTTTAAGTCCACAAAAAAACTGAAAAAACGTTTTCTGCCTCTTGTAAGAGCGATATCAATAACATTTGTTAAATTAAATATATTATCCACAGTTGAATAGGTCTTCCTGAAGCCGGCTTGCGACTCGTCGAGAATATTTTTGTCATCTACCCAATTAACTAATCTTTGTAATAGTAACCCGGAATATATCTTAGCAAAGCTGTTCAAGAAAGATATCCCTCTATAATTTTCAGCCAGTTTGGAATCTCCTTTTTTAAATAAGGGAAAAATTATTGCGTCACTAAAGTCCTCACTGACCTCTACACTATTATCGTACAAATGATTGTAATAACCAATCATTAATCTCTTTACATTTAGCGGGGCCTCCTTGTAAAATTCATACGGTATCCGATCAGTACCTGGAGCTTTTCCATCTTTTGTAGAAGAGAGCACCTGCAATAACTCGTCCATGGTAAAATTAGCATCCATATTAGCATCAGTATAGTATGGCGCCGCATAGGAAATACCTAAAGTCTCTAAAGGGGGGTTGAGAAGACATTTAAAATGTTTGATCCAATCAGCAGCCTGTATATCGTTACAGCGCGCTATATTTTTAAACTTAAACAGACCTGAGAGATTCCAGAACTCTTTAGAATCTCTTGCCTTTCCTAGCATAACTGCAGCATTTTCATAGTATAATTTTTCTTTTGTTTTACAAAGTGTTTTGTATTTCAAAGTAGAATCTCGTAGTACCCGTTCAAGATATGAACTGCTATTTCCTCTGTAGATTTTTAATACTTTAAGCATATGGCTCCTTGCCCGAGAACATTCACTGTCAAACCAGTCCTTTTGTCGCACGAATCTCTTTTTCCTATTAAATAAAAATTCACTAGAACCTTTGCCCAAGTAAGCTACTTCCCTTATCCACTCTTTAATACTTCTTTCGTCAACTAATTTTTCTGGTAGTCTAGCTATTTCCAGATTTGCTTTGATCTCAAGCTTCTGTTTATATTGTCGTTCATCATTTATAGTCCATTTCAGTGTAGGTAAGAGCTGTAAGAGGGTCTCCTCACAGTCACCTTGTATACTTAATTCTACTTCAAGTGGAAAATGGTCTGACAATAACTGGTTGCCTACAGAAAACTTCTTTATGCAATCTAAACATGAAAAACTTACAGCTGCAATGTCTATTACAGATTGACCTCTTGGATTTCTGAACGTAATTTGGCCCTCTTTGTCTCCTACAGTTCTCCCATTTAATACTATTAAACCATTTTCGTCGCAAAACTCGATTAATTTTTTCCCCCTAATATTTACCTGTTTGTCCCTAGAGTTTCTATGGTCTGAGAAAATATTTTCTGACACTTTTCCCTCCAGTAATTCACTATCAATTGTCTGCAATTCTCCTATTCTACAGTTTTTGTCCCCAATAACAAGAAGCTCTTGCTCCTCCATATCGGCTATAGTTTCTTTTAACATATTGAAATCAGTGTCCCACGAGTTGCAATTTAAGTACACAGGTACAATATATAATCTTTTACCCGAATTTTCTATTTTAAAATAGGGATTACTTGTATTTGTTTGAACAACATTTACTATGTTTTTACTAAATAAAATATTTTTGAAACCGTACAAACATCCACCACTAGGTCTACCAAACATGCTATTTTTTTGAGCATAAACCCAATGTAATTTGTAATTGCTAAAAATATTGTTTGTTAAATTAATTGTATCTACGTCTGCTACCGTTACAAAAGTTTCATAAAAGAAAAAAATATCATAATTTTCAAAATAAAGTAAAAAGTCCTCTTGTTTTAATTTGTTTTTTAAGCCACACAAGTTATATGATACCAGTGTTATCGAAGAGATTTGCTTAGTTGTCTGGGGAAGAAAAGACAAACCTCATACATTAGTCCGTAGAGCTGCAGGTGGACCGCTGGAGGACGGTTGTCTGGGACCCTTTGGCTGGTTTATTAGCTGCCGCACTGTTTCAGTTAAATCGTGCCCAGTGAGGAGGTTCAGTTTATCAATAGCTACATTATTATTACTAACAACACCCCGCTCATCGCACCACTGAAACAGTTCACCTTTACAAATTAGAAAGTCCTTCACAACTTTAATGTTTTTTTCAAGATTGTATTTCTTTAGTTCTTTTCTAATTGTAAACCATTTGGCCCTTATTCTTCTGTATTCTGGAGAAAAATCGCGAAAAATGGAATAATCAGAACCAGGCAAATGAAGACGTGCTGCTTCCAAAATGTCATATATATCCTGATCATTTGGCATATGGGTTATGACCATATCATTACTTCTCCTACCGAGAGGATGGGCTCTGTTTATACATAGAGGTTTTTTGATGTTTAAAATATCTGAGCAGAAGGTCTTTACACTTTCTTTAAAATTGCCACCAATAATTGGGATATTCTTGAAAATAATATTGTTTTGTCTTGATTTATTAATTTGGTCTTCAACCTTTTTATCTATTAAATTATTTTTTTCTTGAATATTTTTTAATTGATTTTTTAATAGCTGATTTTCTTCCTGCAAATTTTTAATTATTCCTTCTAAACGTTCCATGTCCTGTTTGGTGGCAGTGTTTTTTAGCTTTTCATCCATGATTTCTACTATCATATCCCTTAGTTCGTTTGTTGCCATGCTGCCTACCGTTTTGGCCATCGAATCTTTTTTGTGCAATTTTGAGTCAGGTGAAAGTTTTGATGTATCAGTGTTCCTAGCTCTTTTTTTATTCTGCTCAAGATTTTTGTCCGAATTCATTAAATTCTACGAAAAATACCTTATCTTTTTTAAAGTAAGTTATTTTTTATTGTGTTGCTGATAGCTGGGTTTGTTTCTTTTTTTTTATTATTTATTTGTGTTCATGGGCTATAATCTCGTAAAGGAATGTCTACCGTAAACAGATAAACTCGTCCAACAATCAGTCGTTAGTTTGTATGTTTATAAACAATCAGTCCCCACTCACCTCTTCTGCACGATCCCCTCTCTTTCCACAATACCAGATCGATTGTCTTTAACCTCGCCACCGATTTATTAAAGAAATAATTTATTTAAAGCCAATAATTGTAACTTTAATTTTGGTTATAAAATACACTTATCGCACGCGGTTGCTTTATATTTCAACGTATTTGTACTCCGTATTTATTAAGGAATACTTTTTTAGAAAAATTTTCACTTAAAACAAGTTTAAATTAAGGTTTTTTTAGCACAGAACACTGAGCCGATGTGAAGCGTGTCACTGCTCGGGCAAGACCTACTATATGGGTAGAGGTGTGACATTTTTATTTCTGGTTTAGTTTATCACAATAAATTATTTTAATTATAACATAATACTTTGTTTCTAAATAAATTTGGTTTAATATAGTTTTATTTATCCAACATATTCTGTTTAACAATGAAATTAAGGCCCTATTCACACGGTGAAACGCAAATCGCGTTTCGAGCTATCTCGCGACCAAGAGACTGGGAGACTGCGCGACTCAAGTATCCCTTCATCTTCACACTACCACGACTCAAGTTGCGCAATCAAACCACGTTTAGGAAGTAAAGTCAGTTTTCACCGACAATAGGCTGTGCAAACACCCAGTATTTATCATATTTGTGTATCTAAGTCCCTGAATAATGTGTATGTCTAGTGATTCTAGTAGCGATGAGGACATCATTATCCATCATTATAGTTTTATTATTACCATCGGTAATAATAATTAATTAATAATTATAAATATTTCATAATAAAATATAATATAATATATAATATAATATATAATATATTATTCAATATAATATATATTTTATTATAAATATAATACGGTAATTTATAATGATAAATCATTTCATTATAAATATTTTTAAATAAAATATAATATAATATATATTTATAATATAATATATATTTAATTTTCATTATAAATAATATATTTTATTTAATAAGAAAATATAAAATAATATAATATATTATATTTGTATAATATAATGTATTATATAATATAATATATAATATATATTTTATTATAAATATAACATGGTAATTAATAATTATAAATCATTTTCATGTAGGTAGTTAAAAAGGAATGTTTTGTAGGAAACTGAGAAACTGGGAGACTAGAAGACAAGCATGCAGAATGCAGAGTCGCATGGTTTCATAGTTGCACGGTCTCCCAGTCGGCGGTACTGGAGTATCCCCGTCTGAATTCCGCCACCTAATTATACGTGCTGAGTCTCTAGGTCGCAGAGTCTCCTAGTTTCGAGGGGATTTGAGTTTTACCGTGTGAATAGGGCCTAAACGTGATACGAAAAATCAAAAACTAAAAACCCTCTGGCTTTTCTAAAACTATACGCAAACTAACCAGGTTATTTTAATTTTTCTCCTTTCTTTCTTAGTTAATAACAGTATCTATACATTATGGGCCCATAACGTCTATACGTCTATACATAACGTTACAAAAGAGATATCAAAATATTAGGATTATAACAATCAACATTTGTAAGATTTGGAGCACTAATACAATTTGAAATTAATCTGGTACATCAAACATTGAATAGACGAACTATAAATGTTAGAACAAAACCGGAAATGGAATCGGAAGTTAATTCTGCAAAATTCATTTGTACTTATGTACAAATATAAATTATGCCCAGGTATAAATTAATCTATAAATCATATTATAACTAAATGAGCAGGTATAAATTATTTTAATTATAACATAATACTTTGTTTCTAAATAAATCTGGTTTAATTCTGTGTATCGGAGGTAAAGGGCACTATGAGCCAAATTGTAAATTCATTGGGAGAGCTTTTTTAATAATTTTTTAATGATGTATGGCTCAAGGCCATACTGATAAGACTACTAGCTCTCTCACTCTACTAAGTGGAGTGGATATAGGGCACTATCTGGACATAGTGCTAACTTATTCTTAATTCTCTGGAGGTAAACAGCTACATGTCCAAATAGTGCTCTTTACCTCCCCAGCATGTTGGTTCATAGTGCCTTTTTCAACTGGCTAAATCCGTGAGTTTTAGTTTTAGCACATAGTGCCTTGTACCTCTAAAAAAGGGGGAAAAAATGAATATGAAACTGTTAAAACCTCAATTTCGTAAAAAATGGAGATAGTGCCTTTTACCTCCCATACACAATAGCTTTATTTATTCCAACATATTCTGTGTAATGTTGTTATTTTATCCCTAATTATTTTTTAACAATAAAAGTAAAAGTGATACGAAAAATCAAAATCTAAAAACCCCTCTGGGATTACTTAAACAATACGAAAAAAAAAAAAAAATTGTATGGCTTTTGGTTGAATATTAAAGGCGTGTGACACGGGGTCGAAATCTCAGTCCCCACGCAGTATTAACATTCCCTTTTCGATTCCTTAGTTTCCCTTCCATTAGTCACATCTGGTCACATTTAGTATCATCGGAAAGGTAATTTTAAGGGAAAATAATTTTAATTTTTAAATAATTAACCGAAAAGTGACATATTCGGCCGCCATTTTGAAGAAATGGCGTATTTCCACCAGACTTTTGATATGTTGTTTAGGATACTTTTCTAAAACGAATGCCGTTGGTTTCATCTTTGTTCTAATTTTTTCAAGGTTTGGCCATTTTTTTACTATTTTAAGGCGCCTAGGTATATAGCTATTATACAGTGTTTGGTTAAAGATGTAACAAACCAAGAGGGCACATTCTACTCCTCATTTGCAACAGAAAACACTGTATTAACCATGGCTCAATTCACAATCCTTTCACCACAGTATTTTTTTTATTTTATTTTCCAAGGTACAACCATTTTACTCTAAAAAATCATTTTCGACCGACAAATGGCATGCAGACTCCCTAAGGTGGTCTGTACTCCCTTTGACAGTCGTTTTTTTTTTTTTTTTTTACAAAAACTTAATCATAGCTCAAAAAAATTTCATATTAACTGATGGTCTTTGGGTACTCAAACTGATGGAAATGAAGAAGTTTTACTGAAATTTGGAAAAGTGTAGCACTTGCTGTTTACTTATATTATTACAAGCTGAAACAAAAATAAATTTTAATTTCTTAAATAAAATTGAATGTAGGCATAGGTTTTCCCCCTTTAAGGCATTTAAAATAGACCTTTTTCTAAACTGAAATTTTCTCCTCTTTTCAACGGCATCTCTATTTCAGCTCTATCATCATTATTTTTGGAGCAGCGTTTAATTTTTTTAGAGTTAAATGGTTGTACCTTGGAAAACAACAACAAAAAGGAAATTATTGTGGTGAAACGATTGAGAATTGACCTATGGTTTAGACCTGTTGCAGATGATGAGTAGAATATGCCCTCTTCATTTGTTACATCTTCGACCAAACACCCTGTATTATAAGGTTTACTTGTAATATATTCAACAGATTATCAGCACTAGATGTTACACAGTTAAAGGGATTATTTCAATTAATGTTTTTCCAAATGAAGACTGTTAATCAAAGCATGTGACATCTGAAGATAACAGAAATAGTAAAAAATAAATAGAATGTAAACTTTTAACACTACCCTGAAACATCTAATCCATTTTAGATTCCTTTCTCTTACCCAAGTAGCACGACTTTGTCCCTGGGACATCCACAGGACCAGTCTCTTTGTCCTATTGCACATCCCCTGGATGGTAAAATTTTTGATTTTGGACGTCTTATGGCTGACCCGATGTCTGGCCTTCTAACCTCCACGGGACGTCCAGAGCATATCCCGTGGGATATCCTATGGACATTTTAGGGACATATTCTGGATGCTTAAAATGTAAATTTGTAAAAAAATGATCAAGAATTGTGACAAATGCCATATGGATTATTAATTAATTTTCCCTTATGATGATATCTAATAATTCTAATTTCCTACTAGAAATTTATTGTAACCTCTGGGAGATCCGAACCCAGGACATCCTGTATGGCAGTCCCTGGCTTTATCCACTCAGCCATGAGACATTTCCAACTAAGAGCAACTCAAAATGAATACTTTAACCTTACACCATAAATATATAACTTTTATAAAAAATTTGAGGATTGTTGAATATAGCTTTCACTGAAACATCATCCTTTGAATAACATAAATAAATCTAATTCTAATTCTAATTTTTTTCCAATTTTAATTACAATATTTTTAAAGGACATCCATAGGATACCCTTAACTCGATGTCCATAGGATATCCCCAACTGGATATCCATAGGATACCCTTAACTCGATGTCCATAGGATATCCCCAACTGGATATCCATAGGATACCCTTAACTCGATGTCCATAGGATATCCCCAACTGGATATCCATAGGATACCCTTAACTCGATGTCCATAGGATATCCCCAACTGGATATCCATAGGATACCCTTAACTGGACAATCCCGTTAAGGACATCCATAGGATACCCTTAACTCGATGTCCATAGGATATCCCCAACTGGATATCCATAGGATACCCTTAACCGGACAATCCCGTTAAGGACATCCGTAGGACATCCTTAGGATGACCCAATGAGGTATCCAAATCGTGATAACCATAGGGGAACCCATAGATAAACAATTATGAACAGGATCAAATCTGGACAAAAGGATATCCCAGGGATGTCTTTTGGATCAGCTGTGCTACTTGGGTAATTATTAAAAAAAGTAATCACTAAATTTTACCTTAATTAAAAAGGAAAAATGTAAGAAGTAGATCAACTTAATCCTTTTTATAAGAAAGGTGAAAGTTTTTAAAGAGATCGCCCACATTGAATCACTCCTATGATCATTAAAATTAATCTAGTTCTTTTTATATCTAAAATATATTATTACTTGCACTCGTTGCGGTCCATGACAACGTGAAGAAGATCTACAACATGACTTATCGTAGTTTTATCTTCAAGACAGCTTACAAATGTAAATGGATTCCAACATCCCACGTTTGTTTTCATTCCTGTAATTATATCTGAAAAGAAAATATCTTATGAAAATAGATTTTTCTAGAAGAAAACCAATTTTTTTTTAACAATATGTCTAACAGTAACTGTAAGTTAGACAAGGTAGGTGAAAATGGTAGCTCATAAGAAATGGTTTAATTTGCACCTGAACCATTGTCTATATTGTTAATTTATTATCTTAATTAAAATAGACTGTGTCCTTCTAGGACCACATACCTTTGGAGTTGGAGATACAATTACAGAATTCAACAGAGAAAATTTTAGATGATGATGTTAAAGTACTACCACTTGTAACCAAGCTGGCATGCACTAAAGGGAATGAGGAATTCTATAGAAATAAATTGCATAACTTTTTAGAGAAGGAGAACCATGTTAATGTTTTGGATGCAGAGCAACACTAACATTTTATTTTAGGAGCTATTGTAACTTGTTCTGATAACAACAATATAAAATTATACCCAGTAGCGTACACAGAAATTTTTTCGGGGGGGGGGCCAACCTAATTTAACTTATATGCGGGTTTAGCATACCCCATAATTTATTATAATTATAATTTCTCCCCCTTTTCTACACTCTAATTTCAATTTCTAACCTCATATTTAATTAAATTAAAATCCTATGAGGTAACACCTCACTATGTGATGTGATCGTTCTAAAGAACGATTATGTCTCCGATTCCAATAATTCCAAGACAGAAATCTGTTCCAGTTATCAGACATTTTTGATCCCGTTTCTGGCTGTTAGTCTGTCTCTCGCTCAATCATTGCGAACAATTCTTAAAAACTACTCTTTCGATTTTAATGAAATTCGGATGGCAGTTAATTAGCATATAAAAAGTCCATTGTTGGTCCTATATAAGGTCCAATCTTCTGGTCCCATTTCCCTCCACCACATTTCTCCACCTGCCACCATTTCTCTTCCACATGTGCACACACATACATTTATTTACACCTTATCTTCAAAAAAATTCATCTGATTTTATAAAACTTATCTGATAGAAGCTCACAGATTAATTTTAACTGTCTGCGCTGTTTAAATTTTGGTAAATTGATACTTTTAATCATGTAAAAATCAAACCAATTTTGACTAATTTAAAAGAGGAGGGAAAATTGAGTAAATTTAACATGAATAAAGTATCAATATAGCAAAATGTAAAGAGCGCAGACGGTTGAAATTATTCTTGGGTTATCTGCGGGCTACTTTAAACAAACCATTAAAATTTCATAAAAATCAGATGAGTACTTATGAAGATATAGGTGTAAATAAATGTATGCCTGTGCGAATGTGGAAGAGAAATAAATAGGTGCAGAAGATTGAAACTTATACGGGACCAGCAATGTTATAACCTGGCTAATTATGACCTACCATCAAAATTTCAATAAAATTGGACGAATAGCTTTTAAGATATGTTGGTTCGCAAAAATTGAAGGACAGGCGGACACGGGACCCAAACTGTACCCTGATGTTGAACAGTTTTCTGTCTTGAAATTTTTGAAATCGGAGACATAAAAATTGTTCGTTCTTCAGAACTGCCACATATCTTCCGTTTCCTTTGGTAAGCTCGGAAGCAAAACGTGATCCATAACTGCAAAAGCTAACGTGGATTTGGGGCACATACGAATTTCAAATTTTTATGTAGAAGAGAATTCTTCTCTAAGAAAATTAAATACCTATTGCAAAACAAAAGAATCATTCACTCATTCGCTGGGTAATTACATAGGACATTAAACATCAAATGTTTTCTGAACGCTTTTTGAGTTTTTAGATTTAAATTTACTATTACTATGTAATATGAATCAGTTTTTTCACAAAATGATAAACCGATTTATTTATATTGCCTCTGTTTTCCCACTACATGTTGACGAACACTAGTCCGACCTGAGTCAGCAAGAGGGGAATGCCGCATAGACAGGAGGACCCACGTAGCGTTCTACACACAATCCTGGTCCAAAACAAAAATTTGCTACTGAAATCCACAACCATCATTTTCCCGTTTAAGCAAGTCTAGTGAGCATATTTTAATTCAATTAATTTAATTCCATCGGCAAAAGTTCGAGTTGACTCGGGCCTCATTTAATTTAATGTGCTTAACACCTAGGCCGAGCCGGCAATCGGGTCTATTATTGAACGCATCCCAATTTATTTTTATGCATAATTTCCATCGACAAAATCGAGCCTTGCCATTCATTGTACTCATCCTAATCAATTCAATGCACTTAATTCTATAGCAAAAAATCCGGGCCTAGCTGTCAATCGGAGTAGTCTATTTTTACGAATCCAAATTCAATTCATTGCATTAGGATTCGTAATGAATTGAAGCTGTCCTATAATGCAACCTATGCTATTGAACTGGACTAAAACCACAAAAAAATCATTGAATTCAATAGGCGAAAAATCGGGCCCAGCCGAAATCGGGTCGATCAAGTTTAATGTTTTTAGTTCCACTGGCAAAAATCAAGGCCTAGTCGGCAAATGAGCCGATTAATTTCATGCATCCTAATTTAATTCAATGAATCTAATTCCATCAGCAAAAATCGGGCCGCTGTAGTGTTTAATAGTTTTAGTTTCATCGACAAAAATCCGGGCCCAGCCGACAGTCGGGCCGGTATAGTGTTTAATAAATTTAATTCCATCGGCAAAATCCGGGCCCAGCCAACAGTTGGGCCGGTATAGTGTTTAATAAATTTAATTCCATCGGCAAAATCCGGGTCCAGCCGACTGTCGGGCCGGTATAGTGTTTAATAAATTTAATTCCATCGGCAAAATCCGGGCCCAGCCGACAGTCGGGCCGGTATAGTGTTCAATAAATTCAATTCCATCGGCAAAATCCGGGCCCAGCCGACAATCGGGCCGGTATAGTGTTGAATGAATTTAATTCTATCGGCAAATCCGGGCCGAGCTTATTTGGGGTGATTAAGTGTATACACACCATAAGATAATACTTAATTAATATAAGGATATTGGAAAATATTTACAGCCAATTCGAATGCATCTGTCATTACTGTTTTTTTGGTTTTAAGTGTATGGCGGGTCTTAGGTATGTAATCATTTCGGGGGGGCCTGGGCCCCTTGGCCCCCCCCCCCCCCCCCTGTGTACGCCACTGGTTATACCCAAAATTCTTGAGTTAGAGAGTTTGTTATATTAGATTAATGGTACTTCTTTAAATTGTTACTCCCTGTTTTTTTATTATAAATGACTTTGACTAAATAACTATTAAGACAAAGGGATTAGTCTAATATGTACTTTGGGGAATATCACACTAATGTTTTACAAGGGGAGTAACAGTCTAAAGAAGAACATTCCGTAGACCTTGTTTAGACTTGTGTTTTTCTTTATAAGGGGAGTTAGAATTTAAAGAAGTGCCAGATTAATGAAGGGAGAAAGGATTACACAGAAGCACGATGCACATAGCCAGTGAGAGGGCGGGAGACCAAGTGCTTCAATCTTTCATGAGTCATCAACATCAGCACGATACACATAGCCAGTGAGAGGGCGGGAGACCAAGTGCTTCAATCTCTCATGAGTCATCAACATCAGCACGATACACATAGCCAGTGAGAGGGCGGGAGACCAAGTGCTTCAATCTCTCATGAGCAGAGACCTTCAAATGCCTTTTTGCCATGGCGCCATACTAAAATGCCACATTTTGCCTATTTTTCAGTAAAAAGCCACATTTTGCCGATTTGCGGTAAAATGCCACACTTAGTGCCACATTTTGCCTTATTTGGGCTAAGTTCTGAGAAAAAAAATAGAAATATTCTAATATTCTAAGGGGTTCTGCTACAACCCATAAAACCAGGTAAGATACGCCCTTGCAGGGCAGGATTCCAAGGTGCTGAGGATTCCCCAAATGACATGGATTCCTATCTTAGGGTAGTGACACACTTCGTCTCGGGTAGAAGTTCTAAGGTTAAAAAAAGTTTAAAGCCGCGTGTAGCAAATAATCTGGGGAAAGACGCAGGGAGTGTTGTGTTCAATACCAATTACCCTTAAAAGGTATAAGTAGCATACTTAGACGATAACCATTGGCACATTCATAGTAATATTGAATGGTTTAGGGATTAACTCCTCATTTAGAAACATAGTGTTATATTTTGGGTTTTTTGCTAACGGTGCCTTCCCTCTTCCAGTCTCTGGTGTACCTGAGTCAGATACTTGACCAATATCATTCCACCTCTCTGGTTGTTGACAGTTATTGTGTTCTTATAGTTTTCGAACTTTCCCAGTGATTTTAAACTTTGTTTGTGTATTAAATTTTTGACCATGCCAAAGAATAGAAGTAACCGAACTGCCCTGCTCTGACAGCGCTGCGTACATACTGAAAGCGGGGGTGTGTTTGAAAGTGTGTTCCCTAAAATGGTCCATGTAACCTGCTTGGCCCATGCTGTTTTTCACCAGCTGTAAATGACTTAATTTCAGTGGGGTTAACAAATTTTTATTAAAGCTCTAAGCCGAGTGCCAATCTTCAAGGAAATGCTACCAGGGCCTCTTCCTTCAGAGCCTATCCTAACAAGATGGGAAACTAAAATAAGAGCGGCCCTTTATTAAGCAGAACATGGAGAAAAAGTGAAAGTTCTATTAGAAGAATTCGACGAAGAGGATAACATGGCAATTAAAATAGCCAAGCAGGCACTGGGAAACTGAAGCAGCTAAATTTTATACGAGCTCATTTTTTTAAGTTGCCACAGATGAAAGAAGAAGAGGTGCAAGGCACTTCGTTGACTTCAGCTGCTAAAGTTGTCTTGGAGCTCCAAAAAGCTGCGATGGAGTTGCCGGGCCAAAAAGGAGAGCAAGCCCGAAAAATACTGGAAGCTGCTTTAAATGGAAATCCAGATTGGAATGAAGATTGGAATAGTTAATGTTATCCTGGGCGCTTAAGGGTTAAAATAATGCAAGGCGGAGACGCAGTATCAAGTTTTAAAGACTGCTTCATATTGAACTATGTATAAGCCAATTGTTTCTACCAACGTGGAAAGGTCATTTTTGAAATTAAAAAATATACTAGCAAACAATCGCTAGAAATTCACCACAGAAAATATTGAAAAGATAATTATTGCACAGTATAATAATTTGAATTAAAGTATAGAAGTTTAATTAAAGTATAATAATTTTAATTTGAAATTTGTTTACAAAGCAAATTACTACATAAAAAGTAGTGTATAAGTAAGAAACCTTCTTCATCTTATATACATATAAGTATGCATATGCTCAAATTCTAATAATGTGTTTTTTCAAATCCCCCCCCCCCCCCGGTTGGCCTAAATAATTGATAGAGAATATAAAATAATATTTCGGGCATGCAGAGAGAATGTATTTAGGCTTCTTAAAGCAAATAATTCCTAACCCTAGTAATAATGTAGTTAATAGGACTCAAGTTGCAATGAAAGGGGAGGGGGGGGGGGTTGAAAAGTTGAAAAATAAATGCCACATTAGCTAAAATAAATGCCACATTTGGCCAAAATAAGTGCCATATTGCCACATTTTTTAGTGCCACATTTCATAAAAATAAATGCTACATTTTGAAGGTCTCTGCTCATGAGTCATCAACATCAGCACGATACACATAGCCAGTGAGAGGGCGGGAGACCAAGTGCTTCAATCTGTCATGAGTCATCAACATGCACCTCACATCTAGCATGTAGGGCTGCCAACACAACATTTCCCTTTCTTATTTTTTAAACAACTCAAAAAGAGATGTTTACAAAGATTGATTTAAAGTTTGGACCTCTGTTTAATCTAACTTGAGATGGTTAAGCAAAACCAAAGACATATCCTGTACCTTATAAATAATGCGGCAATTTCAGTAATTTAAAAGAGGATAAATTTCAAACAAACTAGAGAAATAGTCTGAATTACTACAGAATCATTTTCAAAGGAATCAAAAATACAAAGCTCAAAATAAGACCAAAATAGAAAAGCTAGTACAAAAAAACAATACAATTTAAAACTGAAGAAACAGAAATTTACATAAAAATGCAAATATAAATATAATAATTAACAGAAAATAACAACAGCTTTTGTCATCAAGGTAATTGTAACGATAAGTCAATTAAGTATTTAGTCAAAAGTCAAATAATAGGAAATCTTTTAACCAACTGTAATACAGATAATATTAATATTAAGAGATAATACACAATTGTAATAATAATTAATGTAATTAAACTAATATGCACTTAATAACTTTAGTTACTAATAAAAAATAAAATAAACAAAATGAACGCGCACTATTCTCCTTTTTTTACTTTCTCATATAAAGAGAAAGTATTGTGATGGCGCGAAAATTAAATTTTGAGATTTTGATGGATTTACACGTTTTGAGGTCCCCTGAGTCCAAAAAAGTGGTTTTTAAAAAATGTCTGTCTGTCGTCTGTCGTCTGTGCAGACGCCTGAAGCCGAAACTACTGGGCCGATTTTCACGAAATTTGGCATACAATGTTCAGAAAAATCATACCCCGAGGCAAAATGAATTGTAGCTCCAAATTTGGGGGAGCTACCTCCCCAAAACTCTGAATAACGTGAAAAAATGTATTTCTCGAAAACGGTTCCGACGATTTTGATTAAAAAATTCTAAAATGTAGTTCATTTAAATTCGACTCTAACGATATAAGCCGTTTTCCCGGAAAAATCTAGTTCCTGAGAAAATAGCTTAAAACGTGGATGGAGAGAGCCCGGGTTCGATTCCCCGCGCAGAGGAAGTTATTTTTAGAGGAAGTTATTTTTATGATAAATATTCATGAAATGTTCAATAATAATTAAATCTACATACAAAACTAATAAATGGGAAACACTGGGCTAAGTATTTATGAAATTTTATATGAGAAAGTTTGTCTGAGTTGTCTCGGACCGATTTTTTAGGGTCCGTAGGCAAAACCAAGGACCCTTATATTTTCCTGCGTGTGTCTGTCCGTCCGTCCGGTCGCCTGCTCTCACGGCTACACCTTTCGTCCGATCACTTTGAAATTTGGCATGTATGTGTCTTGTACCTACCCACATATTTTAAAAATATAGCGACATAAAAAAATAGGGTTAAAAAACTTACCACTTTTTGGAAATTTCTAAAAAAAATATTATTTTATTTTTTATTGACAAAATACGTTTTTTTTATAATTATGGTCTTTTCGATGTATTTATATGGTTGTAGTCCGGTTGAGTGGCAAAAAAAAAAATACTTAAAATAAAAGGGTAATACTTAAAAATGAAAGGGTACGTCGAGCTGATTACAAAAATATACAATTCTTTGGTTATAACTTTGATAGGGCGAGCGTAGGCAAGTTTGAAGTGGGTGTGAAACTTGCCCCCCCCCCCCCCTCTATCTCGCTTATGTGAACCGATAACTGGGAATCCAAGATGGGGGCTAATTCTTGTCACAGGGAAAAAAATATTTTTTTTAAATTTTGTGTGGGGTATCAAATGAAAGGTATTGAAGAGTAGATTACAAAAATATATAACACTTGTGGATAGTGTTCAATTTTCTGCGCCATTTTGTCAAAACACATCAAAATTTTGCGTATTTCCCCCCTAAAACTATATTTCTGCTCCTACTAAAAATATAGAAAAATATGCAAAATTTGCGGTCTGATGGCCCAAAGAAAACATAGGATTAGCAATTTGATCCGATTAATTGGGAATAAAAAATGGCGTCAAATTCCTGTCACTGGGAAAACAAATTTTTTTTAATAGTTTTGAGTGGGGTATCAAATGAAAGGTATTGAAGAGTAATTCTTATGTTTTTTGGGGTCCTCAATCCAAAATATGAGTTACCATAGCGATTCGTCACTAACCCCTCCTGATGAGGCAGTAAAGATTAAAAATAATCCTACCGCGGGGTTCCGCAAGCCGAGCAAATTTCCATTGGAAATTTGTAGTTCAATGTTGTGCAGTTTAAACTTCTTTTAAACTACTACGATTATGTTTAACTAAGCAATATAATAAAAACCCTAATCCAACTAAAATAATGCTTTTAAATTATCTTAACTTATAATAACACACACAATGGTAGTAGTTATAAAAGAAGTTTAAACTGCACAACATTGAACTACAAATTTCCAATGGAAATTCGCTCGGCTTGCGGAACCCCGCGGTAGGATTATTAAATAATTAATTATATTATATTCAGAATTAACCTACTTTATTTAACGTAAATTATCAATAAAACGATTGAAAAAAAAAATATTATTAAATAATATATTACAATGATTTATTAATAATATATTTATATAATTAAAATATTTTATACAACGTAAATAAAATTATTTATAATAAAATATTATAATTAGGGCTAGGATTTGAGCATATTTGCATATTTTTTTCCTGAATAGTACACATTGAAAGAAGCCTTTTGGTGGTATTTTCAACTCTCTAGGACCAACAGAATTTAAATTTATCGAGCATATAAATGCATAAAACAGCTGTTTTCAGAATAGCATATAAATGCATATTCTTGTAGTTTTCGTCTTAATAGTTTGTTTATATTCAAATCCCCCCCCCCCCCCCCTTAATTCGGGCCCTGACCAGGCTGCTTTTAAAGAAGGACTTGTTGACTTGTTGTTGATGTCATGTTTGACTCTCATAAAAGCCTATATGAGCGTCATTCCTGAGGTCAACCTAAAGTTTGAATCGAGAGGGATGGAGTTGGTTGAAGTGGTCGCTATACTAAACGAAGTCATCGAAATATCCAACTCATGGCCTGGAGAAACTGGAAAAAAAGTTGGAGTTCGAGCTGGCTAAAAATCCCAGTTGGACAGCTTGGAAAGACGTCAGACGATTTTCCTAACAACTCTGCACAAGATGCAGCATCAGTTAAATATTTACCTCTTGTGTCAATTGACGTCGAAAGATTTTATTGGCCGATTTAAGAAAATCACTTAACAGTGAAAATATAGAAAAAATCTTGATGTACAATACCAATCTACTTCATTGACTTGCCTAATACTGAACATTTTGTAAATAAACTTTTAAACTGTAACTCGATACCTCATTTGATTTGTTGTATTTTTCTAATCTTTGGTGACTCATTAGGAGGGGTTAATGACGTCATAATGATCCCATTTTTAATAGGGACCCTTATCTTAACGAACTTGATTTTTTGGTCCAAGTTTCATTTTAACACGTCAATTCGTTCGAGAGCTATCGTGCTCACAAGAAATCTGCAAGAAATTCTTATTATTACTATTATTATTATTAATATTATTAAATTATTATTCGAATCGCTATGGTAACTCATTTTTTGGTTACAGGACCCCAAAAAACATAAGAAGCGATACCTCACTTGATTTTTTGTATTTTTTTTAATCCTTGTTGACTCATTAGGAGGGGTTAATGACGTCATAATGATCCTTATGAGAGACAGCTATTCTTGCACCTTTTGTAAGTCTTCTAAGAATGACGACACAGTAGTGACACCTTCTAAGGTAAGTGATTCTTTTAAATTAAAAAATAATGCAATTAAGTCACCCAAAGCGGTTTAATTTGAGAATGAAGCGATTATTGAAATCCTCAGAAATTCAGCCGCTACTATAGATCTTGTGAAAAGTCTCTCAGCTCACGTGACATCTCTAGAACGTAAAATAGATGTTTTAATGGGAGAAAATGCTGAACTGCGAAAAATGTCCACTTTACCCGAGCTACGTAATAATAGTCGTAGTTATGTAGATGTCACTAAACAAGTGAATATAACCCTTCCTCGATCTACGCAACGCAGTGGCGTTGCTCCCACTGCTCCAGCTGTTCCACCTCCACCACCACCTCCTTACTAGAGGCGGAGAACTATCGATAGTACTATCGGACTATCGATGGTTTTTGACTATCGTTGACTATCGATGGTTTATTTTCAACTATCGATAGTCAACCGATAGTTTTTTATTTACTGCTAAACTTTAAAAAATGAAACTTTCCGTAATATTTTGCTTGTCTATCTCTTTTATTTCTTATCATTTATAGTAAGAGATTAAAAAATCTTCGATAGTATTCCATAAATTATTAATTTCATAATTTAATGATACTGATTTTCATCTGGGGGGGGGGGGGGGGGGGGTGTTAAGTTTAACAAACAATCGATAGTTTTAGATAAATTATCATTTTGTAAGTTAATGATACTGATTTTCCTAAATGAGAGGGGGGGGGGGGAGGAGGGGTTAAGTTAAAACACTATCGATAGTTTTTGATAAATTATCATTTTGTAAGTAGATGATACTAATTTTCCTAAGAGGGTGTCAAGTTTAACTAACTATCGATAGTTTTTGATATATTATAATTTTGAAAGTAAATGATACTGATTTTTTTCTAAGTGGGGGGGGGGGGGGGGTTGAGTTAAAAAAACTATCGAAAACTATCGATAGTTATCGATGGTCGGTGGCCGAACTATCGAAAACTATCGATGGTCCGAACTATCGATAGTTCTCCGCCTCTACTCCTTACGCTCGAGACCAAAGGGCGTCCCCACTCTCCAGATCTCCCTCCATCACCACTCGATCTGACGTTCATACCGTTCCTACGAACCATGCTCAACCTTCTCTCACCGAGCGCGCAGCCTCTCCCAGCCTTTCATCTGGCACAGCAGATGTGCGCACCTAAGCTCATTGAAAATGGAGACCATCTTAAAGAATTTGAAGAAACGGTCTCTTCCTATAAAATAATACTTGTTTAGTTGTCAAAACACCGCAGTATCCTTATGAAGACACCAGTGCCTCTTACCTAACTAGTAGTAGAAGTAAGATCCTATTACTAGTACAAGACGGGTAGGACGAACCACTGCTTGTTGGAACCTAGCAAGTAGGCCATCTTTTAGGCCCATTTTACTAGCCCCGTGGTAGAGTTGCAGTCACTTTATACATCATACCTCTGTACATTGTACCGCCGAAGCGAGTATGGTGTGATTATTAGTGAACCGTATAAATCAGAGCATCACGTTGGACGTTGAGGGATCGAATCCACGACCTCGTACCGCCCTTGATTCATTGATGGGCGAGCAGACTTGATAAGTACTTTAATGCACACGGCCACGCCGGCTCTCCTCTTACCTAACTAAGTACAACATTTAAATAACTTATACAGAACCTAATCAAACGAGTTACAGTCACTCGTTAAACCTACTACATATTAAAACCATACATTAGACCATCAATCACCTTCTTCCCTTTGACATTGTTAACAATTGAATAAATATTATTACAAGGTGGATAGAAGTTTGTTTACCTTGCACTACGTCGGGACTTTGATGACACATGTACTGGTGAATTAACGTCAGAGCGGCATTCCAAGCATCGAAATTATTTCGTCCGTCCTTTACAAGGCAATCCTCATCAACAATATCCTGGGCGCAATCCAAAACCTCTTTGGTATCGCTGCAAAACGTTCATCGTATATTTATGGTATAAAGCTACTTTTATCAGAATTATGCTGTAGAAGATGTTACTTGTTATATAGTCAAAGTCAAAGAAACAAATAAGTTGCTTATTTCTACAATGATTGATCTTATTAACACATATTTGGTGAAATTAAAAAATTAATAAGATTACGCTATCTCCTGGACTATTAGTTCGAACCCTTGTTTGGCGCGGCTGGATCCACCCTTGTTCAAGGACCACCACAAACAGGTCTGTATTTAATATTAAATGGTGTGGTCAATATTACTCTGCAATTGTAACTGTATCATACCTGCAGAACTGTAGAGGGTCGTATTTACATTTGTCTTCTCCTTCAGAGCAGTTGATACCCTCGATAAAATCTTTGAAAAAATCACTGAAGCATCGATCCGCTAACTGCGGCATACAGCTGACAATATCCTGTTCTTGGCTCACTGAAATAATACACAAGTTCTAAAAAAAGTAACAAATTAATCCTAGAGACGCTTTTACATAAAATAATTAATAAAATAAAATAAATTGAATGTTCTATATTCGAAAAGCCTTATCTTCTACAGATAGATATAACAACGGAACAAATCATATGAAAACGGGAAAGCATTAATAGGCATAATAAAAATGGTACCATAACAGGATGTCCCTATCACACGTAATATACTTCGTACAAATACACATACATCTTGTTCTACAGGAATATGGCAAATGACAATTCTATATGAACAAACATATTCTAAAATATAGATATACTATACATGGTACCACATATTTGAAATAATTAACATTGTTAAATTGTTCGTTGTTATGGTCGCATAATACATCACGAAAGCTATTTAATTTGACATTTTGCTCGAATGGTCAGTGAATTTTCTAATACCATTATTATATTACGATGTGCATATGCAAAGTGGACAGGTTGAAATGATTATTGATGGGGCGACTACCGAAGGGGTCGTGGAATAATTTAGAGTTCTGAAGAAGCCTCAAAGAATCCTGATATTTAAAGTCATCGAGGACAAAATTTAATTTTAAATCGGTGTGGTGAAAAATTCTGAAATCCTGATGCTCTGGAGCAGGGGTCTCCAATGTTATTTGTTGAAGGGCCGGATCTCAATTGGATAGTCTGTAGTGGGCTGGAAGCAACACTCAGCCATCTGATTTTACAATGGTAGGCCATGTCTGGCTATGCAGAATCCATTTTGGCCATAAAAACTTCAATAAGACTTGTGCACATCTTTTTGGAGGTTTGAAATGGCATTGGCTTATGGTGAACGTTTAACTTTGCATTGTTTTAGGTGCTTTTCTTAACTTCTTCAGTGACGCGGCGGGCCGGATGAAATGTATCACGGGTCAGATCTGGCCCGCGGGCCGTAGTTTGAAGACCCCTGCAGTCTAGAGAAATCCTGATATTCTAACGTCAAGGAAAACTAATTCTGATTTTCTAAAGGCACCAAAGATTCTGATTGATTAAAGGGGCTGAAACATGTGCAAAATGTGTGAACATGTGTACAATGTGTGAACATCAGTACATGTTCAGCATGTTGAATTTTCACACTTCCTAATTACTACTGTCTGTGCCTTAATCTACATAATCTCTACTTGAATCTTGGAATATTGCAAGAATGACTGAGAGAATTAATTTCTCACTTGTTTTAAGAAGAAATCAAGAGCCAGTAATCACTGTAGGGTTCATCAAAAGTGTCAAACGGATACGAGTATTTTTATGTTGTAGACGTTCACTAAAATTGGATATTTTTCAAATTAAATTTACACATTTCTAGGAGAAGCCCGGGTATCCGGCTGGTTATAATTACATATTTGTACAAATACATAATAATATTTTATACTTTATAGATGTAATAATATCGTTTATAACTATTTTTCAATTAAATAATAGATACTTTATGTTCTGTAATAATAAAAATACTTTGTACAGGCAACATTTATCATTTATGCATTATGTATATTAACGTTCATTTAGGTAAGACTCAAATTTGAATATATATTTTCTATGAAAACTTGATGTTCTTGTAAGTAGGTGTGCGTAATTGAAAAAGATTCTTTTGAAAACTGAAAAAGTTAAGGGTCCCTTTACTATAAATTAATATTTCAAAGTAAAATGAATCACCCTTCACAATGACCTTTAAGTCCCTTTCGTCCACGACCTAGTCATATCCCGATACAAATCCTTCCATGACTCCATATCCCAACATCCCAATCCACAACCTATCATTACCATTCATTCCTGGAAATCCTCATAGACGTCTAAAGAGGCAGTGGCCACGCGTGTTATTAAACAATACTTAACCATTTTTAGGGTCCGCAGGCAAAACCAAGGACCCTTATATTTTCCTGCGTGTGTCTGTCCGTCCGTCCGGTCGCCTGCTCTCACGGCTACACCTTTCGTCCGATCACTTTGAAATTTGGCATGTATGTGTCTTGTACCTACCCACATATTTTAAAAATATAGCGACTTAAAAAATATATTTTTAAAAAAAAACGTAAGGGTTAAAATTTTTTTCGATACCGTGAGATCATATGAAAGAGTACGTCGAGCTGATTACAAAAATATATAATTCTTTGGTTATAACTTAGATAGGGCAAGCGTAGGCAAGTTTGAAGTGGGTGTGAAACGTGTCCCCCCCCCCCTCTATCTCGCTTATGTGAAGTGCAAAAAATCTTAACAAATTCCTGAACATTCTTCGACCAAAAGTAAAGATACCACATTTAGGAAATTTCGAAAAAAATATTATTTTATTTTTTATTCACAAAATACGTTTTGGAACGAAGTTCCTTATGGCACGTTCTGGAGCCCGGGAGTGAATCCGAAAAAAACGACCAAAATCACAGTCACAAAATAACCGTCACAAAATCACCGTCACGAAATCTACAGATGACGATAACTTGAGTAAAAGATCTCCGAGTTAGATGAAATTTGGTACACATGTTCATTTTACCAATGCCCAGGCTGAGTTCGTCGGAAAACGTTATCCGCCCAAGCGTTCACGCGCAACGCTCGCGTAAACGTAAGCTTCAAAAGACGGGAAAAAGTGTTATTAAGGAAGGCTGTTACATGACTTGTTTTGATTATTTTTGTTATATATGTCAAAAATGTCACTTTGTTTTGTAAATACATAAAATATAATCATGTAAAATTTCACCCTGATACAAGCAGAAGCTGTAGAGTAGGGAGGAGATATATTTTATAATATTTTAAATTAATTGGCCGGGTAGGTAGAAAACAGTCCTATTTCAATCCAAACTCCTTTAACAAACATACTCTTTCACTATAAACTCATCATGATCAACTTTTTTCTAATATTCAATATATATTTATAGTAAGACGCTTGCTTTAATTATACAAATTATGATTTTCTTTTAATTTTGCCTTAACTCTGCTAGGTACAAACAGTTCGTTACTTTTAATTTTGTCTCTTTTCTAACTCCACCATGTATAAGTAGTTAGCAATGTATACGTACTTAGCAGTGTGATTTTATAATTTATATTTAATGAAAAATGTAAGGAACTTCCTACCGTTCCTACCGGGTGTCCCTCGACACCACACGTATTTTTTTTATAATTATGGTCTTTTCGATGTATTTATATGGTTATAATATCAGACCCTTAGGATAGTTCAAAGTAAGCTTTATAGCATTTTTTTTTAAAAAAAAACACTGTTTATACACTTTACAGTGAAACACTACACAGTGTGGCCTACGGACCCTCGCTGTGTGCTGACTAGCACACACTTGACCTGTTTATTTATTTTATTTTTTATGTAATATCTCAAGTCAGTATCTGTGAGTACTGTTAATGGACAGTCCCTCACTTCATGTCAGTCATGTCATTGTAACAACAAGCATCAAAATTGCTTATAACATGTGTATTATGTAGTTGCAATTTTCAAATAAAATTAAAAAAATGAAAAAGTAAAATGGAAAAAAAAATTTATAGTTTGAATTTAAATGAATATTAGGTTAATTATTTCAAAATGTTTCATGTGGAGTTTAGTTTAACGAAGGTCAAAAAGTTTAGTAAAAAGAAATACGGTAAAGGATAGGAATTGTGTCATGTGGAGTTTAGTTGGATAAGGTTGTATACACACTGTTAGAAGAATGTCCGCATGTACATGGTAGAGTTGTAAATTAAAAAAGTTTAGTAAAAAGAAATACGGTAAAGGATAGGAATTGTGTCATGTGGAGTTTAGTTGAATAAGGTTGTATACACACTGTTAGAAGAATGTCCGCATGTACATGGTAGAGTTGTAAATTAAAAAAGTTTAGTAAAAAGAAATACGGTAAAGGATAGGAATTGTGTCATGTGGAGTTTAGTTGAATAAGGTTGTATACACACTGTTAGAAGAATGTCCGCATGTACATGGTAGAGTTGTAAATTAAAAAAGTTTAGTAAAAAGAAATACGGTAAAGGATAGGAATTGTGTCATGTGGAGTTTAGTTGAATAAGGTTGTATACACACTGTTAGAAGAATGTCCGCATGTACATGGTAGAGTTGTAAATTAAAGAAGTTTAGTAAAAAGAAATCGGTAAAGGATAAAAACTTAGGATAACAACTTTTAACCTTTATCTCAGGTCCGTAAACAGATCGATATTTTTCGCAGTTTCTAATACAAATGTTCCGAAAAGAACTAAAATTAATATTGCAGTTAGGCCGGACAACACTTAAACAACCCACGAACAAACACTGTAGTTATACTTTACAAGAAAATAACACGATGGTTACCTGCAACTGTGAACAGAGTTGTAGTAGCCCAAAGGAAGATCATGTCGATGGAAGTTGGGTTTGTGACTGGCGGCGGACTGGTCGGCCTCACAAGTTCCGCTTAGACAAGCCTCTCTTATCTCTTCATTTTAGGGCCGAACAAGACAACGGCTCGTATCAACTTCCGCCGTACAGACACTTCCATTCACTTTCTAACCAATTCCCAGCATTTCGATGTTTATGCAGAAAACTATCTTTACAGTATGTCGTAAAATGTCCAGATGTTTGACACAAATGCTAGTGTCTTATTTTAATTTTTCAGACTAGTAAATACCCTCACTCTAACCTACTCTTTTATAGCATATAATTGATTTGGCATCACTTGTTTTTACTTAATGAAAATGTGGAATGTCGATTCTGTTTTAACAAGTTATTTGTGTAAAGTTCTGCTTCTATACTATAGTCCACAGGCCACCATAAGAAGTGAGTCGCTGATTGATAAAGTTTTCTTACCTTATGGAATCGCTTATTTATGCCTTGTCCACCGATGAATTGGGTATAATATGGCAACTGGGCGCTGGGCCATTTCTTTTTTGTTGACATGCCAAACTTGCCCTTCTGCGGGAACATTGAAAAGAGATAGATTAAGTTTTGATTTTCACAGGATCGTTTAGTTAATGTATTTAAAAAACAGTGGTAAAGGTGGCCACCGATACGAGTGGGCCGTTTTCTTTTCAACGTCCCCGCAAAGCGATATGTTTGGAGCGGTGGACACCCCAAACGGCCCACTCTTATCGGTGGCCACCTTTACCACTGTTTTTTAAATACTTAAATTAAACTATCCTGTGAAAATCAAAACTTTATCTATCTCTTTTCAATGTCCCCGCAGAAGGGCAAGTTTGGCATGTCAACAAAAAAGAAATGGCCCAGCGCCCAGTTGCCATATACCCAATTCATCGGTGGACAAGGCATAAATAAGCGATTCCATAAGGTAAGAAAACTTTATCAATCAGCGACTCACTTCTTATGGTGGCCTGTGGACTATACTGTGATAACTCGAGTATAACAATCTGCTTTATGACTAACATCTAAAATGTTTGTCCCTAAAAATGAGTTAATATATGTTTTATGTTTTCTGTACAATTGTTAACACATTTTTTTCGAAACACGATTTCTACAGTTCAATTAAAGTTTATAAGCGATTAAGTAAGTCGTAAAGTTATAAAATTAAAGTTTAGTAAACCAAAATAAATGCTAATAAAGTTCTAGGTCTCAATATTTACCTATATATTTTAAAGAGTAGTTTATAAGACATGTCCAGCTAATTATCCTGGAGAAAAAGTATGAACAAAAAATCTATATTACATATAAAATCCAAATTTCACAGACTTATTACGATATCTCGTAAAAACCGACAAACAAAAGGCCTTGAAATCTAAGAAAAGAAAGAAAGATGGGATTTACGGCATTCAAAATGACCATCAATTTCCATTCGGAATCACGTCAGAACGTTTGGTCAGGCCCGTTTTAGGAGTTCACTGCGCCCTGGGCACCCCATCACGGGAGCCCAAAACGGCGTACTTTTGGCACTTCATCGAAAAGAAAATTTTGTTCTTACAAAAATTAAATAATATTAAATTCTGCGTCGAATGAATTTTTAAACATTACATTTAGTACAGCGGTTTAGTCAGAATCGGCAGTCAATAATAGGCCAATTTTGCTAGAAAAGTGTTATGCTTAGTTTTATACGCCTGTAATTCAAAAATGGTTATTCCAAGTCCAAGTGAAAAATGTCAAATAACTGAAGTTGTAGAGCATTAAATTATGCGTTCAGAATACACTCCAATTTTTTAGCTTTTGGCTCCCAAAGATTAGCTCACCTCAGAAACCGTGGCAAACTTATATTAATCTTATTCGGGATCCCCTAAGTGAATTAAAGCTATTTCCCGCTTTGTCTGAATTAATCTACACCAAAAATCTAATTTTACTGGGTTAATACTTTATAAATTGATTTATTACAAATATTACTTATTTATAATATACTTATACATATAATAATATGTTTAGTATAATAATCTAATATTGTTATTAAATATTTTATGGTAAATAACATTCGTATAAAATACAGCGTAATTATTAACATTGGAGTAAAAAGATAATTATTGAAATACCTATAAATTTACTAATAAATTATTATATATATAATAATTATTTATATAAAAACACGTAAAATGTTTGATTTATTTTATATGTTATATAAATATATTTTTTAATTAATATTTTATAAATTGGTTTACTAAAAATATTACTTATAATTATACTTATACAAATAATATATTTAATATAATATAATATTGCTATTAAATCTTTTATAGAAAATATTGCACTTAATCAGAAAAATTAAGCCTAATAATTAACATTGGACTTTTCTAGGATAAGGAATATTTGGTTTACTTTAAACATATTCCCTTTTATATTTTTTGCACTTGCAAAGTGTATCTGTGCCCCCCTCTAACCTTTTGAGTTGCGCCCCAAACCTCTTGCGCCCCTGGGCACGTGCCCATCGTGCCCCTATAGTTAAATCGGCCCTGCGTTTGGTAAAACAATACCTCTTATAAGACACTTTAAATTTGAGGATAACTTTGAAATATAATATTACTCCAAAATTCGCCTTTCGTATCAATACTCTATTCCTTAAGCCTCGTTTACATGATAGATGTCACAATAGTTGACTAACTATCAAAACTATCACTGTGTAGACTACGTGATAGATTCTGTCGCGATAGAAGTATCTATCATCACACTATCTCGTCTGACGAGATCACGATGAAATAAGCTTTGAAACAGTGTAATTACCTTATCAATGAATTAGTTTTGCAGTTATGTTCTAACCAGATTAAGAGCTGACACACAAAACCCAATTATAAACCCTTCTCCTTAAAAAAAACTCTATTCTAGTAAACATGGCATCCTCTGTTCATAAAACCAACCTAGGAAATGCTGGGACCGCTGTGCACTGATCCACCACCACCAATGGCTAATTAATTAATGGCAGAATCCACCAATCAAACCGATGCGGCAGATTTCAAGAACCCTCAGAGCATCACCAATCAGAAATTCGTTTTCCATTTATGTTTTTACAGTTTGACGAGAATATTGAAATTCAGTGAAGGCTTGTCTCACGCTAGTCTACTGAAAAATGGGTTTCCTTAAACCCAGTCTTTCCGTTCGTAAATTATTTACATTTCAAGGTATTTAGCATTTTGTAACTAAAACGGTACAATAATTCAAAATTCGAATTAAGCCGGTATCTCGAAAACCAAGCCGAAAGCCGAGTCACGATAATTTAAAATCCTTATACTTATATACATAGACTTTGCAGAAAGCTTAATTTTTTGCACCAACCGCTGGGTTGTTTTGGATATACTTCATTAAAATGAATTATTCGATGTATAAATTTTATTTCTTTTTTGTAGGCTCCTTTGAATATCCTTATTGTCCTATTAAACGTTAAAGATACATAAATATATTTTATATTAAAGTAAAGTAACTGCTAATGTATATCTTATACTTGTACAACAACTGTAAAGTAACTGCTAATGTATATCGTATACTTGTACAACAACTGTAAAGTAACTGCTAATGTATATCGTATACTTGTACAACAACTGTAAAGTAACTGCTAATGTATATCGTATACTTGTACAACAACTGTAAAGTAACTGCTAATGTATATCGTATACTTGTACAACAACTGTAAAGTAACTGCTAATGTATATCGTATACTTGTACAACAACTGTAAAGTAACTGCTAATGTATATCGTATACTTGTACAACAACTGTAAAATAACTATTGATATTCATATTCTAAAATCCGATGGAAAGTTGTTCTTTTTCTTCATACCTCATCTTTTTATTTATTTCATATTTAATCGATTACTGGGACTCCCGTTTTTAAAATAATTAATTATAGACATAGTTAATGTATAGAACGTTGCGGATTATTATCGTCAACCTATTTAAACTGGTGGATCGGTGGAAGCTCAAGTATAAGCCTTGTATTTCGTTAATATCCCATCAGGGTATTTTCGACAGGACGAGAAAGGCCGTGGTAAATTGAATAGTGTCTCCATGGTGAGTGGATACGGTGTGGTCCCAGGGGGCAGGCGTCCCCTTGCCTTATCGTCAGCCCCCAGTTCCCTGCGCCCCCTTGATAATCCCGCCCCATACCAATTAACCCTTCACGCAAATTCCTTCCACCGGCCCTCAACCAAGAAGAGTTTTCCTCCGGGTTATTTCTCTACGCTTTATACCGGCTCACTTAAAAGCTCGCAAAACTCTACTTTTTATTTTATTTTTACGGAACATCTTTGCACATTAAAGAATGGTTAATGACAAAGAGCAATCGTGTAAAAAGTGCAATAGATGATATTTAATACCGATCATTTTCGAACAATGTAGTAGGTGATACCTAGTGAACCTGTAAAATCTTGATCAATAAGGTAATAAATTAAGCAGTTTGAGCTTTGTTAAAGGTGGAAATACACGTGCTAGTAAATCGCATAAAATGGGGGGGGGGGGCACAATTTCAGTCAATCAAGATAAGGAGGGGGTATTTGAAGTGGTAACCATATACAGTGCTTGATTTCTAGAAATTGAGGTGCCAGAACTACAACCTACCCTCTCTTCCCCCCCCCCCCCAATAGAAGGGGGGTCCGGGGGGTCTCCCCAAAATTTTGAAAAATAAACGTTAAGAAACAGCATTTTAAGAGTTTTAGGATTCTGCAATCAGGTGGGTTTCGCGTGGAAACTTATATCATTTTAAGTAGTATATTTTATAAACAATTTCTTGATTAGCATGGTAGGTAAATTTGGCAGTCATGATATACAAGACCAATAATAAAAAAATATTTAATAAAAAGTATTTACATTATTAATCTAAAGACAATGTTTATTAAAGCAGGAACTATCATTAATTTTAAAATATCTAACTGTAAATGTAAGAACAAAGAGATCATACACAAATTTGCACTTACAAACTTAAATAACTAAGAAAAAAAAAAAAAAAAAAACAATAAAAATACAAGCTATAAATAAAATATATGTTTGAATTTTTTTTTTTTTTTTTTTACAATATGGGGTCTGGGGGGGGGGCACGTGCCGTCATCATCCGGATGATTTAATAGCATGCTGTTTTATTGGCAAATGTACACAGCTTAGGCAGCATACCAGCCACGCGGCATGTTTTTTTACTAGCAAGTGTATTTCCTTCTTATCTATCAGTAACTAGCATCAGTAATTCGAAGAAATAAATTTATTTAGATTTAGTATTAAAGAATAATAATAGCTCCATACTCTTGATAAAATCTTAAGTACATATTCAAGAGTGCCCTAGTGCAACCGCACAAGGACATTCATAGGTTGGATATAATAATTACCTGATGTACATAAAATCAAAGCTTCGCTTATCAGGTGAACTGATAAGAAAATGAACAAACACCGGTTAGTGTTAGATAATACTCATAATATGTTTTTTAATAAAGCCTTAAATTAGCTATTTGGTTTGTATTAATTAATCTAATAATATTTGGATTTTTATTATAAATATCAATTTTGAAAGATGACATTAATGAATAAGTGCTTCGAATATAAGACCCACTTTTTCCCCGTTTTGACATTTTTATGTTTTGGCTGTGATTACCTCGAAAAGCGTTACGTTACACGAATGGGGAAGATGTAGGATCAAGGTTTCAGGAAGGTATAGGAGGTGTTGAGTCTGCCCACTCTTGGTAGGGATAATTTCTCCCACTACCGCGCTTGGTACCACTGTCGCTAGGGCGTCCCCTCCCCAAGTGAGTCTAAAACGCTGTACACTGTACTAGGAGAATAGAAAAAGTAGGAGCTAACTGCACTCGTTTACATCGCCGCTTAGAGGTCGGCTGACTTATGATTATGAATGATTGGTTCGTTCAAGGACACCTTCTCCTCCATCCCTATCACACTCCGACCCAAGATGTGTAGAATATACTTATACTGCAGTGTAGTATATTCTACACATCTTGACTCCGTCCATCATTCCGTCTGGCCCTTAGCCTTTAATACTCTTGATAATACTCAATACTCTACTATTACCGCCCCCCCCCCCTCAACTACAACTTCTGTTCAACTCCTCTGATTTGCATCGGACAAACGCCGAAACTCTTAGAATTTTCTTCCTAATAAACTAATAAATTTTTTAAAATTGATTTTTTGCTATATTATATTTTATTTTTGTTATAAGTACTATAATTTTTTGCATTTATTATAAAAATATGGATGAACAAGCTAAAAGATTAATCCTTAATAAACTGGAAAAGAAGAAAAGTATGTACTTTCTTTCATCGTGCACAACATAATATGTTCCATTAAATTCCTAATTTACAAACGCAAAAATCTGCACGGTCATTTTTTTTTACATTTGCATGTCTATACTTTGGCACATAAACTCGATAAGCTTTACCAAAAAACGACACGAAAAAGCTTTACACAAGCATTACCAAAAAACGACATCAGAAAGCGTTACATAAAAATGTCTCACTGTCTTGCAGACTCGTATGCAAGCAATTTTTGTTATTTGCATCGAAATTCGGGATGCGTCTTACTTTCGAGGTGCGTCTTATAATCGATGCATTCTAGTATAACATATCTAACAAACTTTTTTCTACTAACTTCTCTTTCAAGAGTACCACTAAGATCTTGTTTTTACTTTTTATTTCCAATTCTCTGATTTTGTCGGGATATCATTGTTGGGCTCTCCTATTTTATCAATATTCAGGAATTTTAATATGTTCAACTTCTGATAAGATTTTGGGTAAAAGGGGTTCCTTTGTAGCTATTTATTTTTTGTTAGCTTTAAAATTTTATCTTCAAAATCTAACATTGGTATTTCTCTGCCACTATGACGTCTACCTTACATCTAAATAAAGATTAAAATGCGCCTTACATCTAAATAAAGATTCAATATTCTAAAACATATATCCACGGTAGACTGCCTAAATTTGACGTCTGAACAAGTTGTTCAAAATGAGAACGGAAGATTTTTCCCTTTAAAACAGTCGGTCTTGTATTCGATGCAATACGATATAAATATATATAAAAAAACCGGTCATTATAATGGAATAATTTTTTACAACAAGTTACCTGTTAATATTTAAAATGTGAGCAATTATGATGTTTTTGTTAGAGAGTGTAAAAATTTATTATTGTCTAGTCCAGGGGTTCCCAACCTTATTTCTTATTCGACCCCTTTTAAATATATATTTCTCTTCATCGACCCCCTAGCATTTTTCAGTTAATATACAGCATACAACGTTAGCAGAATACTAATAATTGCACTTAAAAATCTTAAAGATAACAATTAGAGCTAACTTGGACAAAACGTTGTTATAAAATTTCAGATATTAGATGTAAACTTGATTTTAGATATATCGATATTGTAATTGGACAATAGATCGATTTTTATTAATGTTGTCACTGTGTGATATAGATTTTTTTAAAAAAAAATATTTAGCCGGAAATCACCTATCATCGTGTAGTCACTATAGCTAACATAACATATTTTATTTTAATTGTTTTAAGTGTCCAGTGTAAATTTTCTTAAATTTCAAAAGAAATATGTTCACCTTACATTAGTAACAGTTCGCTGAAAGAAATTCTTCTGTCATTTCTCTTAATCTGGAGCTATAATATCGAACATGTGACATCAAAATACAGTTCTTTCTTCAAAATGTGGATTCATCCAATTGCACAGAAAATTTACGGTTTTACAATTCACAAATTTATGATTTTTAGTATCTTCTGAGATTTCATCCCTACGACGTTGTATGGAGTAATTATATTGTGGCGAATACTTTTTAAAACGGGTTCAGGGCTCATTTTCATAACACTTTTTATTACCTCTTTTTTTGCTGGTGAGCGATATTATTTTTTCACCAGTGGTATGTGGATATCCGGCTTTTGCAATTACAAAGAAATATTATAAGAGGCTTTTAATCCACCAGCATTATTTACAGAAGTTGAAGGCTTAAGAAATTATTTAATTTACGCTTTAGAAAGATACGCAAATTTTTCTTTTGGATTCTTGAAATAATCAATATTCTAATCTTTTAAATTTATCAACGAACCACAATATACCCCTGGAATTCTATAGACCTCTTTTAAATTTCCATAGACCCCCAAGGGGCCCACCTGGACCCCGTTGGGAAACCCTGTTCTAGTCCCTTATACACAATTAGTGATTTTATAAAATAATTATTTATTTATAAACTTGTTTTATTTTTAATTTGTTTTGTCCTGTCTGTTACCAAATTATAAAACTGTGATATGTCTGTTAAATTATTTAAATGTTAATTATTATGGTTTCGTATTGTCTCATTAGCATGTAGTTAAGTAAATTAAAGGATCAATAATTTAAAATGACTTATCTGTAAGCAGTATTCTATGATGTATTGTTTTTAAAACTGAACATTTATGATTCATCAATATACTATTGACGATTTACTATTGTATATAATGGAAATTGTTCTTAATGTAAATAAATTATCTTTATCTTTATAATATATATATAAAATTATTTATTTTTCAGGAATGCCGAAGCTGCGTAGCTACCATGCTCAAGAAGTGGAGATATCGAATTAGCATGTATGAGTGTCAGGCCTTACGAAATAAATATAACTTCTGTTATAAATCTATCATGGATGTATCAATGGGTGCATCGGACAAACAAAACAAAGGTTAAGTGAATTTTAATTTTAACCGCTGAAATTACTTTGCTTGTTACTAACAGCAATAATTTTAAACTTGTGTTTATTCCGCTCTCTTGAATATTTGCCCAGAAATAGCTTTCCAGTTTAGGTTTTATTCTGTTGAAGCAGTGACTCAATATTTAACCGAGGCACGTATAAGTACAAGTTTAGGGTTTTCAAATATCATCTGGGTGTCAAATGGTGTTACTATCGAATGGGGAAACCTTGGGCACTAAAATAATTAAAAATATCATAAATTGTAATTTACATTTAGTCTAAAGTGGTACCCTTTATTAATGTGAGTTGTAGTGAAGATCCTTTTAGGGAAATAATAAAAAACGTCGATTATCTACGGCAACGTTTCGGCAATCCTGCCATTCTCAAGCCTGAAATATAGTTTATTTGCTGTAAAAAGTCGTTTCATTACCAACAATACATCAAGAACTAACTTACAAGTGTAAACTCATACCTAAAATTCGGTGTTGTGAGGATCGTTAAGGTGGTAATACAAAAATGTTATTAAGGTACAATATTATGTTCCGTCGTCAACATTCTATCATCTCCTCCGCAACATCCTGTCTAAATTGACTTAACATCATTACGTCCGTAACGGGACAGACTAGAGATTCAACATAAAAAGTATCTTGAATCTCTAGTCTGTCCCGTTACGGACGTAATGATGTTAATTCAATTTAGACAGGATGTTGTGGAGGAGATGATAGAATGTTGACGACGGAACATAATATTCTACCTTAATAACATTTTTGTATTACCACCTTAACGATCCTCACAACACCGAATTTTAGGTATGAGTTTACACTTGTAAGTTAGTTCTTGGTGTATTGTTGTTAATGAAACGACTTTTTACAGCAAATAAACTATATTTCAGGCTTGAGGATGACAGGATTGCCGAAACGTTGCCGTAGATAATCGACGTTTTTTATTATTACCCTAAAAGGATCTTCACTACAACTCATAAATTGTAATTGGAAAACGTAGAATACAAAATTACTTCTGGAAATAAATGGTCGAAAATTGGTATAAATAAAATCAAAATTATTGAAGTTGAGGGAAGTCAATGATTTAATAGTTTGTTTTAAAGGGCCATGTTTATAGAAGAGAAACGAGTGGGATCAATTTTGCATGTGTAAATCCAGTTTTTTATTTACTCATATAACAAAAATACTAAATATAACTGAGTGGAAACAAAAACAACAGCTAGAATGGAAGGTTAAGCGAGGCGATGCGTGTCAAAGGGTCGATACAGTTCTGATGCGGCTACTTGATAAAGCTTTCCGCATCCACTGATAACTAGCCCAGATAAATTCTAAACTTCACCTGCCACATGTGTCTCTTCCCACACTTATCAGGCTAAATACTTTTCAATTATAGATTCCTAGATTCTTTTTTAGTTAGCGATAATAGTAATTTTCGCCCCCGTGAGAATTTGATGGGTCAAGACCATGTTACACGAATCGGCGTCGCTTTACGAGAGAGATGGTAATCTTATGATTACAGGGGCACGGTGAAAAATCGAGGATGTTGGTTGTATATGAAAGTTTGAAACGCCATAAATCACTAATTGTCCTGAATTTTATGCTAGTATATATCGATCTAATGCTTAATGAGTCCACATGTCACGTATAGTGTTTCTTATTACGGGTCATTAAGTGTAAAAGTGCATGATAAATGGATCGGCGCAGGCATGTCACCTTTAAGTACCTATTTCCAAACTTTAAGCTAACAGCTTAGTCAAGCTTATTCCTGAAGGAACTTCATTCAATCTGCATCTGCAGTCTCTCGTGGAACATAGGGCATCGTGATGTAGGACGTCCATCTAGTTCTGCTAGTGGCCGCCCTTTTTGCCTTGTTCTAATACCTTCATGATCATTGATCATCATCCAATCAAGACCTTCTTTTCAATGGCGTCATTTCTCTTTTTCAGTGCCCAATACAATCTATTTCCACTGCTTAATCTAAATGATTTTGCCTTAAATACTTATTTAATAAAGTTACTCATACATGACGGTTGACAAAAGATCTACAGCTTGTATGAAATTACAATTTTATTGTGTTGTTCTAAATAGACTTTTCGCATCTAATATTTCGGAGGAATGCTTGTTATAAAAGAAGTCCGAGTTTTAGAGATAAAAATGAATTTACATTAGACGTCGTACAAGAAAAACAAATCTTGCTCAGGTGAAAGTTATACTTGAAGAATTGAGCTACATCAGTGGCTTTAATTATGATTATTTCAAGTAGTCGTTATTTATGTTTATCTACGATTGTTACGAAATATAAACATTGTATCTCTGTTTAGATGCGTAGAAAGTGATTCTTTACGTACTTGTATTCATTGCGCATGCATGTCTCATAATTCTGAAGAATTCCTCTTCTAGGGTGGTAAAGAAGAAGAATTCTTCAACTTAACGCACAATTAGCGAGTTTGTTTACATTTAACGAAACTAATTTGCTGTTTGTTTAATAAAAGTAAATGTTTATATCGAGTTTTTTGTGAAAATCAATGCGTGATTTAAGTGATTATCACGAATATGAGGAGAATAATACGCCTCCAGAAATAATTAATTCCACACAAAATACAAATAATGAATTAATGTCATCTTTATCAAAAGAGAAATACGAACTTACTTGCAGGAAGTTTATTATTCTTTTCTGTATTTATTATTAAAATCTAACAATCGTAGATAAAATACGGTACGCAACTCGGGCAAAAACGGCATTTTGCATTGCTCGTGTGGTTTTACTACCCTTGCTGTCGCTCGGGTGCACACTCCACACTCGCATGCAAAATGCTACTTTCCGCACTAGACGCGTAATGTACTATTATCTTATATTGCAAGAAATATAAAGAGAACATATTGCAAAGGGAAAAATTTGAAGGACAAAATAGGAGTTTTGTCAAATATTTATTGTTTTTCAAAAGAGTAGAACCTGGATACCTAAGTGATTTCGCTTTAATTTGACATACATATTCAAAATTCAAAAGAGTCATCCCTCAATGAAAAACCTAGAAAGCTTTATAACACCCGTAATTTTTAGGGCAAAATCCTTATGACAAATGGCTTTCAACGAATTATTAGAAAAAAGTCTATATAAACACCCATTAAATTGTAAAAATTGCTCTTCCGCGGAAATAATCTAGGTTCTGAGATACAATAAGAAATCTATAGGAGTATATCACGGACAATATACCACTGATATCGAAAATAAATAGATATAGCATTCACAGAAATATTAAATTTTCTTGCAAATTTACATATTATGTTAAATATTTGAATGCAAAGATATCTTAAACATCCTATTTTGTTAGGTTAAAATTAATTTATTATAAGGAGTTATCTTATACACGACACTAAATAACGTATATAAAGTTCTGTAAGCATTCTCATATTTCTTGCTGCGATAACATTAGAGCAATGCTGCTTAACTTATAATCTTAAAAGCTGAAACGTATCACTATTGAATTATTATAAAAAGTACCGGTGTGGAAATCCCACACATGACTTCCATGAAATGCTGTGATGTCAATACGTGAGCAAGAGAGAACTCAGTATAAACTACATCGTACAAACAGCTAATATCGATTATAGTTTTGCAACAAAAATCCAAAATTAAACAAGAATAATAATGATAATAAACACAATTAAATGTATAGTTAACATAAAATAAAATGTTACCTTAATAAATGTCGGTAGATTGAAAAAAGATTAGAGAGAGAGGAGGTTTGTTTACATCTAGATTTCAAGGTGAGTTTATGCGAAAACAAAACAAATTTATCAATCTTTATCCATTATAACAAAAAACTTAATTATTCAATGTTTGTTTACATTTTCTTTATACTTGTTTTTAACAATACAATATATGAATATTGAATATAATAATAAAATAATTTTAAATCAGCTGATAAAAATGATTGTTTACAAAGTAAATAAGGCAGTATTTTTTTACTTTTAAATTTCGATTCTTCTTTATTAGTACTACAAATAATTACAATAATAAATACTCGTTTTAAAGGGCATTAATGTGCGGTTAAAGCACCCCAATCAGAAATTAAATCGGTCAATTATTGCACATGATATTTGAGCTCAAAGTCGAAAATTTAACAAAAAATGAAAAACATGTCTCTATTTAAGGTAGAAGGGATGGTCCTACGACAAAAAGTCATAGGACCAAAGTTGTAGATCTTTTAAAATCAGTTACCGCTGGTGTTATCCGCTTTTCGATACGACTTACAGTTTAGCCGCAATTTGGTTCCGAAAAAACCTTTAAAAAAAACCACTAAAATACCAATATCTCCCAAACCGCTTGTCCGATTTGCTCAAAAAGTATAGGTACAATCTACCATATAGGACACATATTTACCCCAAAGGAAATTGAAATCAAATAAAGCCTTCTGAAGTTATCGTCGACAGACCGATTTCGAGCTTAAGTGACTGTAGCTCCGAAACGTCTTGAGCTACAGAGATGTTCGGGTTTACGCCATCAGTGTCTCCGTCCAAAGTTCTAAAAATTCAAACTTGCCTACGCTCGCCCTATCAAAGTTATAACCAAAGAATTATATATTTTTGTAATCAGCTCGAGGTACCCTTTCATATGATACCCCTCACGGTATCGAAAAAAAAAAAAAATGTTAACCCTTAATTAATTTGGTAGATCCTTTAAGGGTAAGCGAAGGAAGAAGAAAAACTACTTCATTTTTAAATTGGCGACGTTTCGGCTTTCCCAGCCATCATCAAGCCTAAAAAAACAATAATTTATTGTAAGCATGACATCGTGTTACATTGTGCCTCATTTTAGAAATTGAGTGTGAATTACGTATAATTTAAATATTACCTATAAACATCTGATTAGCCCTTAAGCTAAAGAGTTAAAAAAAGAGTCAGTCGAGAATACAAAAGAATCAGGGAACTAGTTGTTCACCTACGTCAGAATCCTAAAACCGTAACATACACTAGTTTGCAAGATCGCAGATCAAACAGGAAGTTTAAAAATTCTTAACAAGGAAAACAAGCTTAAATAGTAAGATAATGAGTAAGTTTACCATAAACGAATGGAGTAATCAATGCCACTATAGAAATAAGTAAGGCATAAACATTATCACAGGTAGACTTAAAAAATAAATTAACTAAATCTCAACACTAATAACAATTACAAAAAAAACAAAAAAAACATCCTTCGCTTGCCCTTAAAGGATCTACCAAATTAACTAAGAATTACATCAGGGTACACTCTTCTCTACAATTGATAGTTAACCCTTAAGTTTTTTTACCCTAATTTTTTTGAAAAATATTTGTTGTTACCCTAATTTTTTTGAAAAATATTTGTTGTTACCCTAATTTTTTTGAAAAATATTTGTTTTAAGTCGCTATATTTTTAAAATATGTGGGCAGGTACAAGACACATACATGCCAAATTTCAAAGTGATCGCACGAAAGGTGTAGCCGTGAGAGCAGGCGACAGGACGGACGGACAGACACACGCAGAAAAATATAAGGGTCCTTGGTTTTGCCTACGGACCTTAAAAATTGTAAAATATATCACGTCACTGTAAAAAAAACTGCTGCTTGTATCAGGCTGAAATTTTACATGCCTGTTTCAATTGTACTTTAGACGATGTGTATGAAGTTTTATTAAAATCGTTTCGTTAGAACGTATGATATCGGTAAAAATGTTATTTTCTTTATTTAAAAAGTTTAGATCCACTTTAATAAATCTTTATCACTTCATAGCAGAATCGGTGTTCGTTTTACTAAAAAAAATAAATTATAAAAGTTGTTTGTCTTATTAAATAGATAAAGTTAGAATTTAAATTTGAAGCTTACGTTTGCGCAAGCGTTGCGCGTGAACGCTTGGGCGGGCTAACGTTTTCCTACGAACTCAGCCCGGGCATTGGTAAAATGAACATGTGTACCAAATTTCAACTAAGTCAGTCAACTTTTACACAAGTTATCGTCATCCGTAGATTTCGTGATTTAGCGTGACGGTGATTTTGTGACGGTGATTTTGGTCGTTTTTGTTGGATTCACTCCCGGGCTCCAGAACGTGCCATAAGGAACTTCGTTCCAAAAGTAAAATTTCAATGTCGTTAGGAGGTGATGGGAGATGAAACGATTTTTAGGAATTATTCTTAAAGGAAGCCACTCATTATACAAATTAGCGAATTCGATGAATGTTTTAATTTCTTCAAACTCAGAAGTGGGTATTTATTTGGAATAAAAGTCGTTTTTTTTTTTAAATATAGATTTTTAATTTTTGGAAGGAAAAATAACGACCAAAATCACCGTCACGCAAAATCCGCCACGAAATCTACCGATGACTATAACTTAAGTAAAATATCACCGAGTTAGTTGAAATTTGGTACACATGTTCATTTTACCAATGCCCAGGCTGAGTTCGTTGGAAATCGTTATCCACCCAAGCCGTTCACGCGCAACGTTCGCGTAAACTTAAGCTTCAAAAAGACGGGAAAAAATGTTATTAAGGAAGCCTGTTCCTTGACTTGTTTTGTTTATTTTTGTTATATGTCGACATGTCACTTGGTTTTGTAAATATAGAAAATATAATCACGGTCTTGTTAAAAGTAATATTGATCTGTGCTGACGCTTATTTCAATATATTAGGTATATTATTATAATACTGCGTACTTAATCCAAGAAAAAATTCTAACTTCATCCATTTAATGAGACAAACAACATTTTTAAATAATTTTTTTTTTAGTAAAACGAACACCGACACTGTTTTGAAGTGATAAAGATCGCTAAATTTATCAAAGTGGACCCAAACGTTTAAAATAAAGAAAACAAATTTTTTACCGATATCTTCCGTTCTAACGTATAACGATTTTAATAAAACTTCTTACACATTGTCTAAAGTACAATTATTGAAACAGGCATGTAAAATTTCAACCGGATACTAGCAGAAGCTTTAGAGTAGGGAAGAGATATATTTTATAATATTTTAAATTAATAGGCCGGGTAGGTAGAAAACAGTCCTATTTTAATCCAACATCCTTTAACAAGCATACTTTTTAACTATAAACTTTTTTCTTATATTCAATTTTACTAATGCCCAGGCTGAGTTCGTCGGAAAACGTTATCGCGTAACGCGTAACGCTCGCGTAAACGTAAGCTTCAAAAGACGGGAAAAAGTGTTATTAAGGAAGCCTGTTACATGACTTGTTTTGATTATTTTTGTTATATATGTCAAAAATGTCACTTTGTTTTGTAAATAAATAAAATATAATCATGTAAAATTTCACCCTGATACAAGCAGAAGCTGTAGAGTAGGGAGGAGATATATTTTATAATATTTTAAATTAATTGGCCGGGTAGGAAGAAAACAGTCCTATTTCAATCCAAACTCCTTTAACAAACATACTCTTTCACTATAAACTCATCATGATCAACTTTTTTCTTATATTCAATATATATTTATAGCAAGACGTTTGCTTTAATGATACAAATAATGATTTTCTTTTAATTTTGCCTTAACTCTGCTAGGTACAAACAGTTCGTTACTTTTAATTTTGTCTCTTTTCTAACTCCGCCATGTAAAAGTAGTTAGCAATGTGTACGTACTTAGCAGTGTGATTTTATAATTTATATATAATGAAAAATGTAAGGAACTTGGTTGCTACCGGGTGCCCCTCGACACCACACGTATTTTTTTAATAGAGTCTGTTTTTCCATTCAGTCTGCTACTTTTTAATGCAAGACAAAAGTATTGTATTTATATAAACGGTCGAAAAATTAAACGGTGAAGGTGAGGATAATCGTTGCTTGGTTATTAATAGTTGATCTCGTATCCTCGGAGATTATATTTCAATCCCATGTGGATTTCAGGTTGAAAACTGATTAGGAGAGATATTTACGAAATTTCACGGTTTTACTGTTGTTATTTCCTTGGGATTTGGGGAAAAGTGATCTGGCAATTGAGAAGTGTTACCATTGGTCAATGCTCGGCCCGTTCCCTAGGGGTGGTGTGTGTTCTGCTGATAAGAAACGGGGGTGTGGTAGGCGGATCCTGCTTCACTATTGGTCCGTTTTAGGGGGTTGCTTACACCCCCGTTCCTGCGAGCTAACACCCTTTCCCAGAAGTTATATTCCAGTCGAAATTCAACCTTTAATACTATTAGGTGAGTTTTTCCATTGTAATTAACTATTTACATGATATTTGCATAACAAAACTTATAATTTTCCAGCCGTATATTATTATTATTTCTTTTTTAACCGAATAATTAACTTTACTAACTAAATTAATAAAACGTTTAAACTGCACCATACACTTAAATCATTTCAAACCGTAAATGAATAAATATAAATAATAGTAATCTGTATGTAATAACATATAATTATTTTATTAGTTTTATTCTGAGTTATCAGATTAAAACTAATCTTAACATTAAATCTAATTAAACCAAGGAATAAAGGTGTTCTTGTTGTAGTAATTGTGCTAATGCATGCCTAAATATACATTGTCCTGTGAGTGAATGTACATTCCTAAAATATACCCTTAATTTTGAGTTTATTACAACAAAGAGCGATTAATAGGTCAATTATATATTAGAAGTGTGTTTACTTGACTAAAATTCACCAAAAACATGTTAAAAACACTTGCGTTGTCTTAATTGCAGACTAAGAGAATGTAGCTGCAATCAAGTTATAGCCGCTGCATGTACAATTTTGAACATTCACCATTCAGCTGCATTGCAATATTAAGTTAAATGAAAAGTGTCTTTACTAAACGTCCGTGCAAGTCGCAAGGATAAATTCGCTTGCACAATATTGCAGTTTTTATGTGTTTAGATTCGGTAAACATCAGGTTATTTTTAGCATTTTTAAACTAAGTGACTGTTAAAAGAGCTTAATTTTCTTAATACCTCATCCGTAAGATTCGATTATATAATATTACCTCAGATATTGGGATAAGAATAACGTCTTCACCGAGCTGTTAGTTCTATCCACTATCCATCTGACATATATTTTAAATGGTACTTCTTTAGATTGCTACTCCATTATGTTTTTTTTTTTGTTTTTGTTTAGAATATAAATGACTGACTAAATAGCTACAATGTAAATAACTTGCTAACTCCTGTTCAGTTGAAATAGTTGCCAATCCTACAAATCTCCCGGAAAATTTTAGAAAATTAGGTTCAAAATGGTGGATTTTGGGCCTTTTTTAGAGCCTTTTCAGCTAAAAAAAGCAATCACCTCAAAGTTTTTTAAAAATGGTTTCTGCAAAATTTTTGAAACATTTATTAACTAAATCGGGTTTTAGACTAAATAAAAAATATTCTAAACCTTTGACGCTATACTATCACTATGCAATGAATTCTTGCTGATTCATTATGAAATACCTACAACGTCCTATACAGCGACTCAACTGGGAGATACCCACTTGGAATAGTTTAATGTTTGTATCCCACATATTCCCCCCTTCCCCCATGGACCCGCCTGTCATTAGATAAACATTAGATAAAACATTGACTTCTTGGTGGGCAAGTATTTTGCGGCGCCCCTCAGGCCCTAGCGCCCTAGGCGGTCGCCTAGTTCGCCTATATGGTCGGCCCTGATTATTAGGTTGTTGCTAGGAGAAGACTCAGTTATTCAAGCATTGGTGAGATTGAATTAACAAATTTTACCTTTCTAGAGAAGAGCAATGAAGCCGAAACCGATACCTGATACTTTCCTTTGATAATGTTTCAAATTGTAAGTTTTCCGATACTTGAAGTAATATAAGGATAGTGATAATATAGAAAGACTCTTCAATTGCTTCCTAGTTGTCTTGTTCTTGTTTCAGTATTATGAAAAGTCCGGAAGATTCAGATTATTCACTGTTAATCTAAAACTCTTATACGATTCTAATTTAGGTATTAAAATTTTCTAACTAGTTTTTGTGTTGTTTTATGGGTAGACATTTTGTTCGATTACTTCCTGTGTGCATCGTTGTGCTTCATTTTATTAGACTCCATAGATTCTAGACGCGACTCCAGCGACACACGTAGTCACACAGTCGCTGCCAACAAGAAATTATAAAGGTGTTTTCCTCCACGTGTCCCAAGCCACTATTGTAACACAGTATGAAACTAGTGGTAGATGTGAACTGCGCGGTAATTTTGTTAATTTAATTATTAATTTAAGAAACTAATCAACATCTGGAGAGCTGGCTAGATTTTACCATTCCCCTGGATAAGTTTATTCATATTGAATAAAGGCAAATTAAATATCTTTTCAAATGCTACAAGAAATGTCCTATGTATTTTGTCTTATTTAGATAATTTAATTTAAATAAATATTTATATTACGTTAAGCTATATTAAATTATAATTATTATATATGATTACAACATACAACATATGAATATTAATTTCTTCAAGTAATTTAACTTTGAATTTGGTTGTTTATTTCAATTTATCCCTTATTTTGACCGCCCAAGACTGTTGGCTCAGTAATAATTAAATGTGGGGGAGGTTATGCAGTGGTTCTATAGACCCGATCGTACTCGTAATTTTTATCAAAATTTTATTAGTAAAACGTGTTCAATTCTTAATATTTCAGTGGATATATCAAAACCATCATTTTCTATACTATTGAAAGTGTTTTTGTCGAATAATTTATACGTTAAGTGTTAAAAAAAACCCTATACGATAAAAAAGCATGGGAAGTGACACTTTCCAGAGTCTACTACAAAAAAACTAAGTTTTTACTGAACCGGACCTAATTAATCAAGAGAACTTCAGAAAACTCTAATCGTGAGTACTCCCACAATTATCACAATTGAAAAATAGTTATATATTACATTGAAATATTATATACTAGGCATTGCGTGGCTCTATCATTGAAGCGAGCGTATGGAAATAAATATGTATTGAATATTGAAAAAATAGATAATCATGAATCATGATGAGTTGATAGATTTAGGGTATGATAGTAGTACAGCGGCTAGTAGTAAGCGAACCACCCCGCATTCGTACTATTCCTCTAACCTCTAACCACACATCTTCCTCCCTGCTTTATTGATACTTATAGCCATCTTTATTAATTCTGTTGTCGCTGTTGGTTTTACTGAAAAATATTATTTGAAAAAAATGTTCCTCTCATCGAATAAATAATGTTAAATTTTTTTCCCGTTCAAAAATTCTAATTCTAATTTTAAAGCGCACGTTTACGCGAGCGTTGCGCGCGAACGCTTGGGCAGACAACGTTGTCCAACGAACTCGTCCTGAGCATTGGTAAAATGAACATGTGTACCAAATTTCATCAAAATTGGTCAACTTTTACTAAGTTATCGTCGTACGTTTCAGACACACAGATACACAGACACGGAGCATATTTGGTTGAATGTATGTTAATGGTCTAACCTAGTCAAGCTTATCTTAATCCTAAAACAAAAAATTAACGAGAAGTTAGAAGGCCTGAAGAAATCGGCCGCCCGGATAGCCTAGTGGATAGCATGTTGGCATTCGGCTCCAGCCTAGAATTATGATCTCTGGTTCGATCTACGCAAACATCACTACAATTTTTATAGTCTAATAACTAATAAAATAAATAATAAAACTGAAAATATATTTAGAGAAGTGAATCACTATAAATACTGCACTCAGCAGTTCAGTGACAGCTACAATAACAATACATAACATAAATATACTAACATAAGATAAAAAAAATAAACAAATGATAATAATTAAATAAATAAACAATTCCCCTATCCATAAACCCATCTTAATTATACTTTTATTTTTTCCATTTACAACTCAATTCAAATCGCTGTTACAAATCAAACATAAATAAATAGTATTGTAGTTATAGATTATTAGAATACTAGTTAACATGGATGAAGCAACAATGAACAAAATTTTAAGAGATTTCCAAATAAACTTCCGAGTGGATGTTCAAGAAAGCATTAATTCGGCAATGACATGCATACTCCATGAAATAGAAGACTTAAAGAAAGAGTCGATAGATAAGGATAAAAGAATAAAACACCTTGAAAGAGAAATACGGAAAAGAAACGTAATAATCAGTGGAGTCTTAGAAGAGGGAAAATCTCAACTTGAAATATCAGTCATAAATCTATTTAAAAACATTATGAAAATTGAAATATCCTGCCATCAAATAGATACCATAAGAAGAATAGGGACTTATAATACTGAAAAGACTAGACCTGTACTTGTAACTCTCTGCTCCACCAACAAGAAAGAGGAGATTCTAAAAAATAGAGCTAAGTTAAAGGGCACAACGATTTATGTCGACGAAGACATTCCTAAAGATGTTCTCCAAAAGAGAAAAGATTTATCAGTTGAACTAAAAAAGCTAGAGAACAAGGAAAATACGCAGTTCTAAGTTATGATCGGTTGATTGTGAGAGACGACCAAAGAGAAACTACTAAAAAAAAAGGGGATTATCAATGTCACCAGTAGAATCAGCTGAAAAGGAAGAAATTAAAATCAACCAAAGTGGTAAAAGAAATAGAACGTCTGAAATAAAACCAAACACTACTAGCACAATTCCGACATATTTCCACACCAAGACGACATCTAACCAAACCTCGAATACCCCATAGCAGTTAAAAATATGGAAAAATAACAACAACCATACCCAACGTTACGTACCAAAGGAACAGAACCAACCGAAATACCCCGTCCATGACCATTCTGAATTGAATACAAATAAAAATAGCTATGTGAAAATAAACAAAAGCAAACATCTACGATAAAAACAGTAGGAGACAAATCAATAAAACAATTAGTAATAACATAGATAAAAAATACAGCATAGATAATAAAATGATTGTGTACACATACAATTGTTTAACTCTTAGAAGCAACAACAGAATCGAGGAATTACTGGAGGAAGTAAGAAAGAAGAGATGTTAAGTCGTTGGATTATGCGAAGTACTAAGAAGTGGAGAGGAGCTACTAAAATTAAACGCAGAGAAAGTAGAAATATATCTTAATGGGCAAGGAGATCAAGGAGGTACAGGATTCCTGATTAAAAATAACAACAATAAAAACATCTTAAAATACAAAAACTGCACACATAGGATTTCTAAAGTAATTATAAAACTAAATAAACACCAAGGAGGGGGACGGCTAAAAATTATCCAAGTTTACGCTCCCACGTGCGAGGCTGAAGATGACCAAATAGAAGAATTCTACGACAATTTACAATTAGCCCTAGAAGAAGACCCCAGTAAATACTGTGTAGTTATGGGTGACTGGAATGCCAAAATCGGACGAGGACAATCGGGAAATGCGGTGGAAAAATTCGGATTAGGCAAGAGAAACGACAGAGGAAAACGACTAATAGAATTCGCCGAATCTAACGCATAATTCATTATGAATACCTTCTTCCATAAGTGGCAAGAAAAAAAAATACACTTGGATAAGCCCAGACGGAAAGACCAGGAACGAAATAAACTTTATTCTGTCAAATAAAAAGGACCTGATTATAGACATCGAAACAAATGACACACTCAACTTAGGTAGCGATCACATCGCAGTTAAAGCCACACTGAGACTAAAAACAGGAAAATATAAATGGAAAACAAAAAAGCAGAGACCCAATGTGATTAGTAATAAACACGCCTATGAAGAAGCTGTGGAAAAAGAATTATTAACATAGAGAATAACGGAAACCTAGATTACTTAAACCAACAGCTTGTACACAGCTTGAAAACAGCAACTAGCAGACACGTGCATACAGGTAAAACAGGAAAACAAGTTCCCAAAGGACACGAGGAAACTCCTAAAAACTAAAAAAGAAATATGAAAAGAAAAGGAAAAGATAAAATCGAGTTTACTGTATTATCCAAACTAATAAGACTGAGAATTAAAGAGTGGAGTAGAACGAAAAAAGTAAGCATTAGAAAAAGACGAAGGTATAAAGAAAATGACAAAGAATCAAACATTGGGAAAAAGAGAAATCTTAAGCATGAAAGATAAAGAAGGAAATGTCGTAAATGACAATAAAAAATGCTTAAAGTAATTACCAAGTACTACAGTAATCTATACGCAAGCAATATAGAGGAAGAAGATGGGGGAGAGTTAAACATAGAAACTAGATATGAGCTAGATGAAAGCTGGAAAGATAAAGCTATACTTAAAGAAGAAGTGGAGAAGGTAATCAGTAAATTGAAGAACGGAAAAGCAAGAGGGGAGGACGCAATATTAAACGAGGAGCTAAAGGCAGGTGGAGAAAAACTCGTCGGCTTTCTAACTGCCTTGTTTAACAAATGCCTTGACCAAGAAAAAGTTGCCAAACCCTGGCTGGAATCTAGACTCCTATTACTTTACAAAAAAGGAGACAAACTCAACATGAGTAATTACAGGCACATATGCCTACTATCCGCTGTTTACAAAACCTTCATGATAGAGTTATCAAAAAGATTGACAAAACAACTGGATGAAAGCTTAGAAATAAACGAAATGGCATTCAGGACAAACTTCTCCACCATCGACAATATTTTTGTGCTAAAACAAATAATAAAAGCAGCAAAACTCAACAACTTCCCCCTAGAGATTGCGTACGTTGACTTTCAAAAACCATTTGACTCCCTAATAAAAGAAGAAATAATTAAAACTCTCCTAGAAACAGGAATCGATAGTAAATATATAGCACTGATAAAATATATTTATAGCGGAGCAAAATTAAATATATAAAATCAAAATTAATAAAGGAACTAGGCAGGGTGACATCCTTTCAGCTAAAATATTCACTGCAGTGCTTGACAGGGCGTGTAGAAGTCTACAGTGGAACCGCTAAGGACTAAATATTAATAGCTCTAAATTAAATATGCTTAAATTTGCAGATTACATTGTCCTTCTAGGAAGTAACATAGGGGAAATTGAAATTATGCTCATAGAACTAATTGAAACGGTCAGCAAAGTAGGCCTGAGCATAAACCCGAAGAAAACTAAGACTATGTTTGTAAATGCGGAACCACAAGTAATAAAAGTTAATAATACAGACATCGACACAGTAGAAGAATATATTTACTTAGGACAGTCCATCCATAAGAATAGCAACGAGGAAAACGAAGTGAGGCGCAGGATCGCTTTAGGCTGGAGCTCGTACAATAAGTTCAGAACTTTATTCAAATCAAAAGTCACAATTGAATTAAAAATCAAGCTGTGGCAAAAATGTGTGTTACCAGTTCACGTATACGGAGTAGAAACATGGTCCTTACCTAAAGGTATAATTAACAAAATGAGAACAACACAAAGAAGAATGGAACGCAGCATGATGGGATTACCTGGAAAGACAAGAAAAGCAATGAGTGGCTAAGAAAAGAGACTGGATTATTGGACATAGGTAAAGCGATGCTAGAAAAAAATGGACATGGGCAGGACACATCGCCAGAGTTAAGGACGAGAGGTGGACTTAAAGGATTCTATAGTGGTATCTTAGAGATAGACGGAGAAGAAGAGGCCGACCCAGGATCAGGTGGGATGAAGAAATGAAAAGAAGCTGCGGTGGAGAGACCTGGCCAAGAGTAGCTCTAGACAGAAAGGAATGGGACAGAATGAAAAAAGTCTATGTGAATGTCTGGTTATAAAGTAAAAGATTACAAATCCTTTCTCCTTTTTAGTTTTTATGTAAAGTTATTTAATTTATTTCGAGAAGTAAAATATTTTAATTTAAAGTATTACGTCAACGCTTATGCGCATATTTTAATTATTGTGTTAAAAAAAAAAGAAAGTACATTGTAACCTACAACTAAGAAGTAATAAGGGAATTACTATGTAAGCTCCAAACCCCTCTGGGGCACCACGGCATCATGCCGATTTGCTGCACAATGTAAAAAGATAAACAGGTCAAGTGTGTGCTAGTCAGCACACAGCGAGGGTCCGTAGGCCACACTGTATAGTTTAAGTAGATGGGGTTCTTTAAAATGCTGAAAAGCTTACTTTGAACTATCCTATTGGTCTGATATTCTCAAAACACATAAACAAACTTCCGATTAAGTATTTTTTTGCCACTGAACCGGACTGCAACCATATAAATACATCGAAAAGACCATAGTTATAAAAAAACATATTTTGTCAATAAAAAATTAAATAATATTTTTTTCGAAATTTCCAAAAAGTGGTATCTTTACTTTTGGTCCAAGAATGTTCAGGAATTTTTTCAGATTTTTTGCACTTCACATAAGCGAGATAGAAGGGGGGGGGCACGTTTCACACCCACTTCAAACTTGCCTATGCTCGCCCTATCAAAGTTATAACCAAAGAATTATATATTTTTGTAATCAGCTCGAGGTACACCCTTCCATATGATACCCCTCACGGTGTCGAAAAAAAAAATAAAAAAATTTAACCCTTAAGTTTTTTTACCCTAATTTTTTTGAAAAATGTTTTTTTTAAGTTGCTATATTTTTAAAATATGTGGGCAGGTTTAAGACATATTATACATGCCAAATTTCAAAGTGATCGGACGAAAGGTGTAGCCGTGATAGCATGCGACAGGACGGACGGACAGACACACGCAGGAAAATATAAGGGTCCTTGGTTTTGCCTACGGACCCTAAAAAATGATTTTGTATGTTGTATATTGTTGTAAATTGTAGCAATAAATGGTTATCTTATCTTAATAATTAAATGTAACTACGACTTATTGTCTAAAATAACATGAGAGCGAATCATTTGACATTGACATTTGACATCATTTGACATTTCAATAACTCCAAATCTCAGGAAATAAAATTACGTGCAGGGGTACCCCAGGGTTCGATCCTAGGGCCCGTATTATACAGTTTTTATGCTAGCGATATTCCCCGTTGCAGACAAGTCAATTTAGCCATATTCGCCGATGACGTTGCCTTATTCAGTTCCTCATGGAGAACCGACACAATAATAAATAGATTAAATAAAGCCCTGATAAAACTACGTAACTATTTCTTACATTGGCGATTACAACCCAATATTGATAAATTCGAAGCAATATTATTTTCAAAAAGGCGCCCTATAATTCTGGCAAATCTCATAGTCAATGGGCTAGTTCTACCTTGGTGTAACTCTGTCAAGTACTTAGGGGTCCATCTTGATAGAAAGCTAAACTTTACTTCACACATAAACCAAACTGTAGATAAATGTAAAAAACTAATTAAAGTACTTTTTCCAATTCCTTCTAGAGATTCAAAGCTTTCAATTCAAAATAAATTAATTATATATAAAGTTGCCGTAAGGCCGATATTAGTATACGCTAGTGCTTCGTGGAGTTTCACTTCCAACACAAATCTAAAAAAGCTACAAGTTATCCAAAATAAATTTTTAAGACTTGCGACCAATCTACTAAATTATCAGATCTCCATAAAATAGCAGATATAGAATATATTGATAAGTTCCTAATAGATTCAGCCAAGTATTTTTTAGCTAGCTGTGAAGGACATAATAATAATCTAATAAACAACATAGCACAACAAATTCAGTCGAATAACTTAATCACTACTAAACACAAAACATTAGACTTCCGATTAAAACAATAATAAATAAAATAAAAATATTCAATAGAGCTTATCAGAGGGGACTGCCCGTATAACAACATTTACATAGTTATTCCACCACAAATTGAGATATAGGTTTTTATATTTTTTTCTATTTATTGTATTATAGTATGTAAATAAAAATAATTTAAAATTATAAAAGATAAAGGATAAAGTTGTTAACTGTGACCTTTATAAAAACTATTGTAAACACTATGTAATGTTTATTATATTGAAATAAATTCTTTTCTATTCTATCATTTGACATTGTCAGTCGTGTTGTTTCGGCAAATATTTAAGAGTCCGTTTGATAAAATTTGGGGAAATAAAATGGACATATTCCTTAATCTCTCTTCGTAGAAGAATCTTTTATTTTTTCCCTATAAAACTGCGTTCCATCGGATAGTACTTGATAAGAAAACGCCGCTTTATCCATCCTCTTGGCTATTGTTTTAAAAATGAAAGGTGGATGTTTGTTTTTACTAAGTTTCTTTGGGTATCGCTAGGAAAAAGAAATAATCTGTTTCATTTTCAACTTTATTGATTAGTGTGTTCGGATAAGTGAAGAGATGAGAAGACGCAGAAATCTCACCTCTTCTTATACGTTCAAGAAAGTTTGGCAAACTAAACTTACTTGTTTGTTTATCTACCCTGCTGATTGAATTATTTCTGTCATACTTAAGAATACTTAATTATTTACAGAGAGAAAATAATGTTATCTTGTTAATTGAGTTCTTTCAAAGAATAAATTCTTCTTGTTTCTTTTCTAATTATTTATTGAGTTCCGACGGATATAATATTAGAAATAAAACCGCTGATTTCTTTTACACGAAGTTGGAACATTAATAATAATACCATTTATTGATTATACATCAAATCGGCACGTAGCCGTGGTACCCATTATGGGTTTCTTAGGTTACATATTATTTCTTATACATATATCTACAAAATTACATAAATACACACACATATACACACTCACGCATACTCTCCTATAAATATTTACTATTTTTAGTACATACTTTTTATAATACTTATAATTTCATACATTTCTTTTAATAATTACACTACAGTTTCCATAATAGATTAGAGTGATAGAAAATATATAATTAATATAAAAATGCCATTTTTCAAAACTAGTCTTATTTTCAACTTTTTTTTTTTTTTTTTTTTTCTGTATTTTTCACCTTAGTTGTATCTATGTGCAAAATTTGGGAAAGATTGAATGACGATAAGTGGTTCAAAATTGGGGTAATTAGGTGTGCGATGAAACTTAATAAGCAAAGCTTTTTTTTTTTTTTTTTTTTTTTTTTTTTTGTTTGTTTCTGTATTCTTTACCTTAGTTGTTTCTATTTGGGAAAGATTGAATCATGGGAAGTGGTTCAAAATTGGGGAAACGGAAATGTGCGATGAAACTTACAAAGCAAAGTAATATAAGACCAGTAAAAACTAGTTTAGATAACAATAATAACATACTAACTATATAAACAATCATTAATAAAAGATGAACTAATAACAGACTTTAATACATGGATTAATAATAAACAACCAACAATAACAACATTAACAAGATTAACAAGTGGTAAAAAAGTATTCTTTAAATAAACAAAAGTTGAATAAATTAAATAAATAACTAAAAATTAATAACTTAAATAAATAGTAACAAAAATTAAATAAATAGTAGTAGTAATATAAAGTAGTTAGTATAGTAGTTTTATTATTTTTTTTACATAAATGCAATAAACATTATGAACAGTCTAGTCAACATATCGTTGACCAGAGTATTCACATCGCATATCTAACTTTTTAAAACTTTTTGTCTTATTATTATTTATCTATCTTTGGAGCCAAACCTCGCTAAAAACCGTTCCCATCCGTTTTACAGTTGGTACATTATCTCCTACTAATTTTCTTCTGATAATATTGGGGAAAGGCCACATCTTATTTAATTTACTATAAGTCAAGTATTGTCGGAGATCATTTAGACAAGTAAATATTATGCTTTCTTTTTCGCCCTTTAAAGCGGGTTTACACGATCCAAGTAGACTTGGACCAAGTAATTTTGATCAAATCTACTTGGTCAAAGTAAAAATGAATTTTTGATGCAGTGTTTACACGATCCAAGTATACTTGGTCTAAGTAGGGGAACTTGTAAAAAAATATCATTTAGAAGCAAAGGAATTAGTCCACAGGCCACCATAAGAAGTGAGTCGCTGATGGATAAAGTTTTCTTACCTTATGGAATCGCTTATTTATGCCGTGTCCACCGATGAATTGGGTATATGGCAACTGGGCGCTGGGCCATTTCTTTTTTGTTGACATGCCAAACTTGCCCTTCTGCGGGAACATTGAAAAGAGATAGATAAAGTTTTGATTTTCACAGGATCGTTTAATTAAATTATTTCAAAAACAGTGGTAAAGGTGGCCACCGATACGAGTGGGCCGTTTTCTTTTCAACGTCCTCGCAGAGCGACATGTTTGGGGCGGTGGCCACCCCAAGCGGCCCACTCTTATCGGTGGCCACGTGTACCACTATTTTTTAAATAATTTAATTAAACGATCCTATGAAAATCAAAACTTTATCTATCTCTTTTCAATGATCCCACAGAGGGGCATGTTTGGCATGTCAACAAAAAAGAAATGGCCCAGCGCCCAGTTGCCATATACCCAATTCATCGGTGGACACGGCATAAATAAGCGATTCCATAAGGTAAGAAAACTTTATCAATCAGCGACTCACTTCTTATGGTGGCCTGTGGACTAAATAAAAACAAAAATTTAAAAGAAATAAAAGCTGTCAATAACCTTCTTATAAACAAATCCGTCACAACTTTTCACGTCTTTTCTTATTTTTGACAGCTTTCTTGTCATAATCATATATGGTTGATGCCATCCAAGTCTACTTAGATCAAATAACGTCCAACTCAACTTTGGAAAAAAACTTGGATGTCCAAGTTGACTTTCATAACCTGTTTACACGATCCAAGTAGCGTCACAATAGAGTCAAAACTGATTTGGTCCAAGTCCAAGTTAACTTGGATCGTGTAGACGCGGCTTTAGCAAAACATTTGATCAATCATGCTAATATATCGTTATCTTTTTATACACAGGTTTCTTTCAGTTTTCATAGTGGAAAGTAAGGTCCTTATTTCAGATTCCACGTTGTTTCATATAATGTTTAATAATACAAGATAAAAAGAACTGGATCTTGGGAGTAAATCCGAAAAAATCACCGTCACAAAGCCGACCGTCACCAAATCGACCAATTCAACGCTCGCGTAAACTTACGCTTCAAATGTAAAATTGGAATTTTAGGATGGGAATAAATTCCAACTTCATCTATTCAATGAGACAAACAACTTTTTTAAATATTTTTTTATTTGTAAAACCAGCACTGACACTGCTATGAAGTGTTAAAGATCGCTAAATTTATTAAAGCGGACCTAAACGTTAAAAATAGAAAAAACAACGTTTTTACCGATATCTTGCGTTCTAACTTACGATTTTAATAAAACTTCATACACATTATTGTTTAAAGTACAATTGAACCAGGCATGTAAAATTTTAACCTGAAACAAACAGGAGTTTTTGTATAGTGAAGTGATACATTTTATAATATTTTTAATTCAGTATGCCGGGGATAGAGGTTTTAGGGAACAGTCCTGTTCTCACTACTCTATACTACAGTCATTCTCAAGAGATTACATTACATTGCAAATTCTAATATACATTTTTCATCTAAGGCAACATTATATAACTAAATAAACTATTTATGAGGTTTCTCAAAGGTAGCAGCTATACATTTCTTATGTTATTAATGTTTATTTGGCGGTACAAAGTTCGCCGGGTCAGCTAATAAATAATCTGACCAAAAACCACTTGTGTGGTAAAAAAAACACCCCGCCAAGTCTGTGGTCCAAAAAAGTTGTAAAATCAACTTTCTGTCCCGCCAAGTGATGTTGCCACTTTCTCCTGACCCAACACTGTCAACTTAGATACTTATCAGTTTCTTCTCCTTGGCGGTGTGCCTTGCCATTTCCTGAAACTGGAATTTTAATATTCTTCAAACACCACTACAATTTCTTGTTTTACCTTCACGCTTGCCACACGAGGTTTGTGTGGAAAGATAGTTGTTCACCTCATAGTATTAGTTCTAGACAACTAGTACTAGTATATGCAGGGGCACATTGGAGAGGAATGCCTTTTAACAGTGTTGTTGAAGGCTCTTCTCGATGCCAGAATGATCATTGCTGTAAATATTTCCTATTATCAGAAAGCAAATAAAATAGAAATGAGTAATATACAAATTAAGCTTTCAAGGGATGACTCCATGCAACTACTACTTTCATTGCAGAGGATGCGTGGAATACAACCAGTTAACCTTGGGTACTGCAGGCACACCGCCAAGGAGAAGAAGCTGATAAGTATCAAAGTTGACAGTGTTGGGTCGGGAGAAAGTGGCAACATCACTTGGCGGGACAGAAAGTTGATTTCACAACTTTTTTGGACCACAGACTTGGCGGGTTTTTTTTTTTTTTTTTTTTTACCACACAAGTGGTTTTTGGTCAGATTTCATGATTTTTTGAACGGTTCCTAAGGAAGGATTCTCTAAACTGTTTATTCCCACACATTAGAGTCAAATAAAAGTGAAGTTAAGAGCTTGACAAGGTCTATGGAGATTGGAGAACTACGAGACCTATAACATTGAACCCCCCCCCCCCCCCCTCCCCCTTTTGTTGACCCATTTTAGACTAAATAATAGACTAAATTGACCCATTTTAGACTAAATAATAGACTAAATTGACCCATTTTAGACTAAATAATAGACTAAATTGACCCATTTTAGAGTGTTCGCTAGCTTGGTTTCTCGCTCCACGTTCAGCGTAGGAATGAGTTATCTAAATTTGATCTAGGAATGCGCTAGGGCCCTAGACGAATCCAATAAGCCCTTATTTATTAGAATTGGCTCAGTAGTTTAGGCTGCAGGTGTGTCAACGTTAAAGTGACTGTTCGCTAGCTTGGTTTCTCGCTCCGCGTTCAGCGTCTGAATGAGTTATCTAAATTTGTTTGATCTAGGAATACACTAGGGTCCTTGACGAATCCAAAAAGCCCTCATTCATTAAAATAGGTTCAGTAGTTTAGGCTGTAGGTGCGTCAACGTAAAATGAAGGAAGAATAAGAATAAGAATAAGAAGTCATCAAAACTACCATTTTCAAACCTATTTTTCTCTACTTCTACTTGACCGATTTCGAATGTTTTTTTTTATTTTGATCTACAGGACACGGTGTTCAAAGATATTTTTTTTTTTTTTTTTTTTTTTTATAAACAACATTCTTTATTTAATTAGATATTTTTACAATATTTTACATAATTATAAGTAGGTACATTTTTTAAATATAATAAGTTTGTTGTCTTTCTCCTCTACATGGTTTCCCGAGCGTAGAGGAGGAGTCATATAATAGCTTGCATTACATACATATATATATATATACAATTAGAATGGGTTAAGTTTGATAAATGAGTCCTAATATAATTTAAAATTTCTCACTTTTTTAAAATGTGTGTTTTTTCTAAATGCTAAATACGATATTTTTATTTATTATAGTGGAATTTGAGCTGTGTTTTAAATGTGTTGTAGTTTTGTAGTTGTCTAATGTGTTGTGGTAGAGAGTTATAGAGTCTAGGTCCTATCTGAGTCTAATGTTTAGTGCCTGTCGTGGTTCTAGATCTTGGTATGGTCAGTAAGTGTTGTTGAGCTTGTCGTGTCCTATGTGTGTGTGTTATTAGAGTAAATTCATCGAAGTATTTTTTCATCATAAGCTGTGTAGTGTAAGTGAATAGTTCGGTTATATTTAAAATGTTAAGGGATTTGTATAAAGCAATGTGAGAATCATATCTATTTTTTTTACATATTATTTTTATTATTATGTTTTGTGTAGCTTGAAGTTTAGATAGTAAAGTTGGAAAAGCGGCTCCCCAAGCCACAATACAATATTGGAGATGAGACTGAACTAGTGCAAAATATACTTGTTTCAAAATGTTTAAGGGACAAATATTTCTTAATGTTAAAAATACATAATATTAAAAATAATTAAAAATACTGAATATTAAAAAATTATTCAGGTAGCTTGTACGTATTTCACGCTGCAGACCCTCAAAAACCCTAGTTTGTCACCTACAGTATATATACTAGGGATGGGCGGAACGGAACGTAACTATAAAAATAACTAGTTCCAGTGTTGGAACGGTTCCAATCGTTCCAAGATTTCATGGAACTACGTTATTTTTGGAACGACTTGGAAGTTTTTATTTTACTGTCGAGTTTCATTTAGTTAATAAATTTTTATTGTTTGAATTCGATACAAATTTGTTATCACCATTTTACAAAAAAATAATATATTTTAAGAATTATCGAGCAAAATAATACGAAACGTAACTGATTAAAGAGGAAACGGAAACGAGAAAACAGTAACGAAACTAAACAACTAACTTAAAGGGAACGTTAAAAACTCGTTTCTCTTGGAACGAAACTAATGATCTTCGTTCCAAGCGCCAATACGTAACGTGTAACGTAACTGAAAAGACGAAACGGGAACGAGATAACGTAACGAAACTGTAACTCGGAGGGAACGTAAAAGATTCGTTTCGCGAGGAACGAAAACTATAGTTTCGTTCCAAGTTCCAGTTCCAGCCAAGCTGGAACGTAACGTGTGTGTCTTATGTCTTGTATAGTAGAGTAGAGTAATGGAGTGGGGATGAGAGCTCGAGTCTCCACATCACTCCAGTTATAGTGAAGCGTTATCTTTTTCTCTTTCTGAGACATAGATGCCTCTTTGCCGCTTTTTTTCTTTTAGGTCCATAGTCAACTTCCTCTTGTCACTTTCGCCCTTCGCCACTCGTTTCGTTGTTTTAGTTTTGTATAGTTAGTAAAAATACGAAATAAACAGGTGAAATTTAATTTGTTTTTTGTTTAGTTTTAGGATCTCGTTATGGAAAGAACATATTCTAGTATTTAAAAATATTATTTATACTGGTATAAAATATACTTTTAAGTAGTTACTATAATGTTGTATCATAAACATTTTTATTATACTGTTTACTTGGTTGCAATTAAAATATCACTATAAAAAAATATAAGATAAAAAGATAAATAAAGAGATCTTAATAATATTATTATAAAGTTTGTATTTAATTTCAACTTTTCATCGTCAGCGTCAGTGAAGAGTGGAACTATTTAATAAAGAAACGAAACTTATTGTAGAACGAACATGGACTAGACTCAGGAACACGTGAAGTATAAGAGAAACTGTTTCTTTGGAACATAAACTGATACGTTCCAAAAATAACTAGTTCCTGGAACTAGTTATTGGTTTGGAACGAAACGTTGTAACTCGTTCCACTCATGGAACCGTTCCTCCCATCCCTAATATATACACTGCCAGCTTTCGTGAAATTTTGTCTTTTTGACGTGGCGGGGCTGAACGCTGCTGCGTTCCTAAATAAAATAATATTATTATTATTCATCTTAATGATACAATTAATCTGTGTTGCACTTTTCAATTTAAGATTTACGCTTGGACTTATCAATAATAATAAGGACAGAATTATAAGTAATCTTACTTTTGAAACTTCCCCTTATCACTCAGTTGCTGTGCGAAATAATTAATTGGACATGCGTAGTGAGTTCTTCATTACAGAGACTTAAACTTTGAAAAGTTTTGGTGTGTTTGTTTGTCTAACGATAACTGGCGTAAAAGTTTATCCATTTGAAACGACATTTGGCACTCAGGTGCATCTCAGGATTTTTTACAACTATAATATGGTTTTTGGAAATTTTTACACAAAATAATTTCAAGATGACGGCCAATATGGCGGAAACTTTTTAGATAGCATGACATGTTATACACCGATTTAAAAGTCTTGAAGAGTAGGAAAATAATAGTAAATTATTACTTTTTTTTTTTATTTGTAAAGAATATTACAACTACTTAACAAGTAACATGATGTCATAACAAGTAACAAGTAAGTAACTCAGTAGTTGTACTCCCTAGCTTGTTAACATTATTTAATTAAAAGTAAACATAACCATAATTTCATATATATATATATATATATATATATATATATATATATATATATATATATATATATATATATATATATATATATATATATATATATATATATATACTTTATTTTCCTAATCGCATAGGTGATGGCGAGGCCACAGTCTTTTAAGACGGCAAGGAGGGTTACTTGGTATGGTGCGGGAGGAGAGGGATTGTACTAAAGGATTGGGATGGGAAGCTAGGGAACATTGAAGTCATTCTCGAACCAAGGGAACATTGAAGTCATTGTGGAGGATTAGGTTGGAAACATAAAAAGGTGCGTTAGCGATTTTGCGAAGTATAATGGATTGTAGTGTTTGGAGCCTTTTTAAATTGGAATGCTTTGCTGTTCCCCATAACTCGAGTCCGTACGTCCAGATAGGTTTAATAATAGAATTATAGATAAGGAGTTTATTAGATAGCGAGAGTTTAGATTGATTATTTAGAAGTCTAGTCATTAGTTTGTATCGTCTGTTAGTCTGTTGTCGTTTTTGTTTTGTGTGTGTAGCCCAAGTCAGTGTTCTATCAAAATGTAGTCCTAGATAGTGGGTCCGCTCTGACTGAGGAGTAGGAATTTGGTTGAGAGTGACTGAAGGACATGTTGCTCGACGTAACGAAAAAGTGACATGTACACTTTTACGTTCGTTAATTTTGATCCTCCATTTTCTCAACCAAGGGCCCAGGAGATTTAAGTGATTTTGAAGTTGGTCAAGGTGGCGAGGTCTGTTGCACAACAGCTGCACCTTGGAGGAGCAAAGTGCTGCAGGCTCTCCGGGAGCTAATACACGTTGATACTGCACGTTGATCATCTTCAACGTTTGATGATGATTATCATCATCAACATCATCAAACGTTGAAGAAATCAAACGTTGTTTACATATGAATTCAAGGAAAATGTCTTCACAAGGCTATCATCAGTGCCTATTATAGAAAACCTAGAGTTACATTTATAAAATAATAATAAGGTTGTGTCTATATTATGTTGGAGACCAGCGTAGGACACCTTGGAGATTCTAATATTTCTTACTATTCTTTAAATCTTATTTATAGTTATATCATATTGAGACCTACACACAATAATATCAAACTACGTGTTACAAAATAAAGTTTAATTTCTAAAATACTCTATTATTATGTTTCAGGTCTACTCCTGATTTCGGAGGATGCCTCACACAGGTAGATATTTGATTTTTCCCCTTATTTTAATCAAGAAATAAATAATTTCTTGTTGTTATAAATTACATATAAATTATTATATTCTCTTAAGAAATTTACAATCTAGATCAGACTACTTAAAAACTGAAGTTTGTCAATGTCGTTCAAAAATAGAGTACTTATGAAGTTTTATAAGAACATGTGTTCAGGTGGGCCTGAACACATGTTTTTTCCAAGGGTCCTACATCACCTTGGGGGAGTCAGGCAGCTCTACATCTAGAAATAACCTCTGTGGCAACCCTGACAGAAATTTATCTCTCCCAAAATCGGAGGGAAAACAGAGAGAGTTAAAATGGCCAAGGTGGTGAACACCATGTTTCTAAGTTTTCTAAAGGTTTAAGTTTCTTATTCACCTAACACCGAACACCTAATATTTATTTCCATCATTAATGCATTGAGGATCCATTACATATTCGACAATCCAGCAAGAAACTTAGGACTTCGCCACCACCAACTAACTCACCACTTCAGCTCAACTCTCCACTTCTATCAAGTTCAATTATATCTATTTATCATCATATTGCAGTTTAGTAATCTAAATTTTCATCTATTGTAAGAATGTTCAGAATATGATAATATTATACATTTTCTTTAAACCCTATAAAACAGTCCACTCTCTATCTTATTTAATTATTTTACCCAGTCGTGACCAGGTCAAGCTCAAAGCTCCCTGGCGCGAACACATGAGTGGGCTTTTTTTCAAAGCTATTACAATATTGAAGTAATCAATTTTTAACCTATTGCCCCTCAATGCCAAAAAAATCGTCTTTCTTTTAACTGGTCAATAATCAATATTTATCTACGATTGATAAGAAATATCAACATTATATCTCTGTTTAGATGCGTTGAAAGTGATTATTTACGTACTTGTATTATTTGCGCATGCGCGTCTCATAGTTCTGAAGAATTCCTCTTCTTTACCACACTAGTGCGGTAAAGAAGAGGAATTCTTCAGCTTTACGCACGATTAACTAGTTTGTTTACATTTAACAAACTAATTTGCTGTTCTTTTATTAAAGTAGCTGTTTATATCGAGTTTTTAGTGAAAAACAATGAGTGAATTAAGTGGCTTTGACGAAAATGTGGAGAATAATACTCCTCCAGAAATAATTAATTCGGCAAAAAATACAACTCAAGAATTAATGCCATCTTTATCAAGAGAGAGATACGAACTTACATACAGCAAGTTTATTTTTTTCTGTATTTATAATTAAATCTAACAATCGTAGATAAAGTACGGTACGCAACTCGAGCGAAAACGGCATTTTGCATTGCTCGTGTGGTTTTACAACCCTCGCTATCGCTCGGGTGCAAACTCCACACTCGCATGCAAAATGCTACTTTCCGCACTCGACGCGTAATGTACTATTATCTGTTTTGAGATATAAATTAGCTTTGTGATTGATATCTGAGGACAAAAATTCTTCGATTCTTTATTTATGTATCTTATTAGTTGCCATGTATAAATTTATTTTTTAAATATTTATACTTGTCAACTAATGAGATATATCATTTAAAAAATTATAAAATGCAATCATAAGATTAATCGAAAACGCAAATAAGCATAGTAGAGATATATATATTTTGCATAGTAGAGATATACATATTTTGCATAGTAGAGATATACATATTTTGCATAGTAGAGATATACATATTTTGCATAGTAGAGATATACATATTTTGCATAATAGAGATTTACATATTTTGCATAATAGAGATATACATATTTTACATAGTAAAGATATAAATATTTTGCATAATAGAGATATACATATTTTGCTGGTAAGTTGAGTGCAGAGGTAAAACCAATATTTTAGATAAAAGTTGATGTCAGGGGAAAATATAGACAATATTTATAAATAGAATTAGGTAGTGTAGAGCTTCGTCCCTCTATTGCCCTCTATTTCTATAACCATGGCTGTGATGAAAGAAGAAACCTAAATTAAATACAAACTTTAAGTTGATTAAATAACTAGAATAGATCATACAGCAAATATTTATTGATCAGGTCATGTTTAAATGCGAAATCACTTACCACTTATCAATTAAATCTGAATAAGAAAAGTATAACAAAAATATAAAACATATATATAAATACTAGCTGGATACCCGTGCTTCGCTACGGGGTATGTTATTTTCAATTTGATGGGTGTATAAACTACCATCAAGAAACATTTAAATTATTTTTCTAAGTGAGAATATCTAGATTCTATCCCTTCCCCTTATTTCTATACCCCCTCCCCTTTGATAAGATAATTTGCTAATGTCCCAAATTAGTAATTGATTCCGACTACTGAAGAAAAATTCTTAAAAGATAACTGTCCGGGAAAAGCAGTGGTATATTCTTTCTGACCTCCCCATGTCTTTACACATCCCTTGGTTGAAATTGGAATTATCTTTTATTAATATACGTGCTTACATCTAAAATAAGAGTTATTTCTCAAGTATTAACTTCCTAACTTTAGAAGATCGGTCTGGGCTCAATTCCCCTTTTTTTCTTACTTTGTCCTTATGTTCCTCTTAGGGTTACAATTTTAGAAAATACCTATCAGCAGTTATCAAACTTGGAAATTATTATAATACGTGTACACTCGTAGATTTTATTTTAGCATTTTAAAGAAGTGGTGATGATTATGTTAGTAAAGTTTTAGGCACAGTAATGTGTGATTTGTAAACTATTGTTTTAATATCTAAAAATAAATCTAAATAGCGATTGAAAACAAATTTCTTGAACAATTCTTCTTTCAGAAATTTCCACAAACATAAAATATTGTCAGTAGTTACTTCTGCAATTTTGGTTAGATAATTTTTTTTTATAAAAAAATAAATTAGAATTTTGAAATCTGTTTAGAAGCCCCGTTCTCCGCCCCATATAATGCTACCAAAACGTTTTATATCCTATATTACCCGCAGAACTGAGCTTAACATTATACCCAAGAACCACCAAGCTCTATTCAGCCGTTTGGACGTGATTGACGCACAGACAATTCGTTGTCAGGACTACTCATTTAGTGGAAATACAAAAGTTGAGCCCAATGGGATAAATGTACAACAGCACTTATTAGCTTGCTATACATAGATAATTTTAGATTCGCTTGGCATTTTAAACCATCATATATACGGCTAAACTTAATTTTATTTTTGACATTTTGTTTATATATTTTTTTGACAAAACAAATATATTGACTAAGTTAATTTTTAAAAGTTACTATTTTGACAAATGTATAATGATGATTATATACTTAAATTTCTTGTAAATTTTGCACTATTCAATAAGTTATTGTCTGTTAAAAGATTGATTTAGTAAGCTGTGTATTTAGCAACTCATTATAAATGAGCGTGTTTTTTTTTTTGTAAAATATATTATGTTTCTCTCTTATAGTGTAACCTCTTTTTAAGGTTTCTTTATTTTTAAATCTTAAGTATGTACTAATATTAGTTATTATTATATTGATTATTGATTAATATTTAATGTTTTTTCATTGTCTGCTACCTCGGAAAAAATAGCATATGCTACACGACTGTGAAGTTTTTATTCTTTACCTTAGCAAAGAAAAAACTCACTTCACAGCCTATAGTAACATAATATCCTATTTTTTAGATCTCTGTAAACTATATACTTAAGAGAGTTAGGATTAATATTTATGTTAAATAAAAAAGATAGTAATTAAACGAGCGTAGTGAGTTCTTCTTTTCAGAGATTCGTTTCCGCAGTGTGACAACCGTATAAGTTATGGAAATGTTATACTTAAATGACCAATATGGTGGACAACTAAACGTAATGTCTTGAAGAATAGGAAAAGAATATGTAACTACTAGCTGGATACCCGTGCTTCGCTACGGAGTGTTTTTAAATTTGATAAGTTTATAAACTACCAGAAAAGCATACAAATTATTTTACTATGCGAGAATATCTAGATTCTATCCCTCCTAGTTATATCCCCCACCTCTTTGATAAGATCATTTGCAAATATCCTAAATTTACCCCCTCCTAAATGAAAATATGACAAAACTGTACACATAACAACAATTACTGTACTCTTAAAGAGCATTTCAACGATATGCATCATGAAGATAAAGGGTATTCATTACTTGTACCCCGTACACCTTTGAACCAAAAGTTATAGTTCGAAAATTCATGTAAACAGTTACCTTCCCCTTGCTTTGAAGGTCAAGTGTGCAAATTTTCATCGAGATCGGAATAAAACTATACATTTGTCTAAAAGAACATGCATATGTACACACACATGTTGACTTTTATATACATATATAGATATAGATATAGATTTCCATTTTACCTCTCCCCCTTCTAAATGAAAATAAGACAAAACTGTACTTAAGAACAATTACTTTTCTCTTAAACAGCTTTTCAACGATTTGTATCATGAAGGGTATCCATTACTTTGTCATTTGTACCCCGTACACATAACAACAATTACTGGACTCTTAAAGAGCATTTCAACGATATGCATCATGAAGATGAAGGGTATTCATCACTTGTACCCCGTACCCCTGTGTACCAAAATTTTAATTTCGTAATCTCATGTAGGCAGTGACCTTCACCTTGTTTTGAAGAAAAAGTGTGTACATTTTTATCAAATTAAGAAAAAAGACATACCCTCATACGGATACACTTCTATTTATATAAGATATAGCTATATTTTTTAATTATACCCCCCTCCTAAGTGAAAATATGATAAAACTGTACATAACCACAATTACTGTCCTCTTAAAGAGCTTTTCAACGATATGCATCATGAAGGATGTTCATTACTTTAACTTTTGTACCCCGTACCCCTGTGTACCAAAATTAAAATTTTGAATATTCATGTAGACAGTGATTTTCCCCTTGCTTTGAAGGTCAAGTGTGCAAATTTTCATCGAGATCGGACTAAAACTGTAGATTTGTATAAAGAACGTGTGCATGTTGACTTTTATATATGTATGGCCGCCATCTTGAATCAATATGCCCGATTGGTAAACTATTTATCAAAAGTTACTAATTTCATAAAAGGAAGCCAACTTCTGAATTTCAAGGTTCTAGTACAATTGGTTCCCGAGATATCGTCATGTCGAATTTTGTATATAAATGGCCGCCATCTTGAATCAAGATGGCGGATTTTTAAAATATTTCTTAGCGAGCACCTAGGAGGTAAGAGGAACACACCTACAAAATTTCATGGTCGTAGGTCCAGTGGTTTCAGAGATATCGTGATGTGTCAGTCAGTCAGTCAGTGAGTGAGTGGTTTTTGGTTTTTATATATATAGATAACTATGACTAGAGAGGTTAATAGAAAGTAGCACAACAATATTGTCACCACAATTTTATATTAATAATTAACAAACGCGTTTCGACATTTTATATCATCTTCGGTGTTAAGTGTTAGCAGAGTAAGAGTAAAGAGTACTTCTTTAGATTGTTACTCCCCTATTGTGTGATACATAAACCTTTATTTAATAAAAAAAAGAAAATAATATAAATTGGGAAGGTGAGGTACCTGGATTGGTGAGGTGATTTGTACCTACCGTGAACGTAGAGATGGGCCCTCCAGTGTCCAGGCAGTGGTGTACTTGGCGGCAGCGTGCGGTTTTCAGTGCAGTGGTGAGTTTCGAGGTGAGTGAGCGAGAGGGTACGGGAAGATGAGGTGAGGTACGTGTTGAGTTGTAAGAGGGAGAGAGAGTGAGTGCGTAACTCCATTTACGCATTTCATGGCACACTGACGCACGGAAGGTGGGGACAGGTACACGCCCGACGGGGACAGGGCCTATCCCCTCCAGTCCGTGGAGCGGCGGAGGAAAGGAAATCGGCCCCCCACTTGACGAGTGAAGGCAAAACCGAACACCTTTGCTGTTTTAGAATATAAATAAATGACTGACTAAATAACTATTATTAAAAAAAGGGATGTTTAGTTTAGTCCAATGTACTTTGGGACAAAGGAATATCACACTTCTATTTTTTTATAAGGGGAATAAAAATCTAAAGTAGTGCTGAGTAAAGATTCTACTTCAGCATTTTACTGTAGAATCTTTACTTACTCTTATACTATGCTAACACTTAACTCTAATATGTCTATTAATATAATAAGTCGAAAAGCGTTTGTTAATTATTAATATAAAATTGTGGTGACAATATTGTTGTGTTACTTTGTATTAAGCTCTCTAGTCATAATAATTATCAAGTGCTACCACATAATCTCAGTTAAAACAACCAATCATTTGTAACCATGACTGTTATTATAACATTTCCATTTATTTTCTGGCATTTTTTAAACAAATATGGCCGAAATGTGAGTGTAGAAAAAAAATGTATGTTAATTAAGCATGTTACATATCTATTTAAAGTTTTAAGAAAAATGTTTCCTGGTAGCCATATTCAAACAAGTATGGCATTATGTAAGAGCAAAATGTAAATTTTTCTACGCGAGTTCTTTTCATGCCGTATATCACTTGTAATAATAGTCTCCGCTTGAAAGTATACATGTAAACTTTCACCGACAGTCTTAATAGCATCAATTTGATTTACTTGGCGTCCTAATTCTTAATAGATACTGATCCACGGAAAGTAAATTAAACAAAACTGAACTAAGGGACCTAATTCAATACATAATCTACTTGACGTATTCATAAATGTACGCGTCCCTTTACGTACAAATGAATTAGTTTGACCAGATAATAAATAATAATAAAAGGCTTAGGATTGAAGGGAGAGTGGTTAAGCACTCCGGTGAGCAGGTTAGTGCATGAAGGTGGTGCTCTAACCACCTCTAACCACCTCTAACCACCTCTTCTGTACCTGCGTATCGCCCAATATAACCACATTCGCTCTCAATACTAAAGTATTTACTAAAAATAACCTCTTGGCTATAAAAATAATAACGATAAAACGCAAGGTTAAAAACGATAGTCTGACCTTCAAAAACAAAGTCTAGAGACAACCCAAATCGAAATGGCCGATGGGACGTTACCTCAGTGCATCGACCTTATCAAAATCATAACAAAGAATTAAGCAGCCCCTACACGATCAAGCCGCTTGATCAAAACATCGCGTCAAGCAATGGTGTCAAGCATGATTGATAGTCTAAGAACCCGTTTGATGCTCGAGTCGAGCCTTGACGGAGATTGCTGGAAAGTTTGAATGATTCAAGTGGCTTGACGGAGCGCTGGATAGTCTAGAGCAATTTTGATCAAGCATTCCGTCAATCACCTGCTCGACGCCCCAAATTCTGATTCGAAACCATGGTATCTACACAATACTGATTTATTACAGTCCAGGAGGAGCCGTGCACTAGTCGAAAACTCCGCTACAAATGAGTGTTGATGAAAAGATTGATGGGATGCTTGATGCGCCCCAAGGTGGCTTGAAGGTCGTGTCAATCAGTTTGACGCGATGTTTTGATCAAGCGGCTTGATCGTGTAGGGGCTGCTTCAGAAACGCGATGAAGTGCGCTGAAACCTACCATCTGTATAATACTTTTGCCCATATTCTTATTTTTCACCGCGTAGAATTCAAAACTACAATCAAAAATATACACTCCAATTTGAAATCTTGAAGTAGGTTAGCCTAGGGGCAAAATGGGTGGTTGCCCTAGTGCGTGATTGCATGAAAACAAACTTCCCTTTACATGCGTTCCCCCAAGTTTCATTAATTTATCTCAACCCGTTCAAAAGTTAAGAGGAGGGGGGGGGGGGGGGGGGGGGTGGAGACTTTTGGACCACCCTGTATAAACTGAAGTCAAACTGGCGTAAACAATATGAATAAACATGTCTCACCAGGGCCCCGTCTTTAAAGCTTAAAAAGCCCGCTTCAAAACGCCGGAGGCGCCTCCCTCTCCATCACAAGATCCAAATTTATCAAATAGTGTAAATATGAAAATTTAAGGAGCTGGTGGCGCCCTTTGCTTGGGTTGGCAGGATGACAGTTCTAATGTTGGATTTAACATGAAGGGTTAAGCATGATGTTTATTCATGTATAAGTATGGTGTTTAAGGACAAGCCGGAGTGAACCAGCTCGGAGGAGTGTTCGTCAACGGAAGACCTCTTCCTGAATGTGTGAGAAGACGCATTGTTGAATTAGCACTTATGGGCGTCAGACCTTGTGACATTTCCCGCCAACTTCTCGTCTCACACGGATGCGTGTCTAAAATACTGACACGGTTCTACGAAACCGGATCCATCCGTCCAGGTTCCATAGGACAAACAAGAACCAAGGTAGGTATCCCGTCCATGAAAATTATATTTCTTAAGTGTCAAAGTCAAAACCGCCTCTTAAAAATGTTGTCACACCCAACTATAGAAATAATATGAAACTGTTTCACCCTCATCCATCATTAATAAACATAGTAAGGTAAAAAAAAACAATTGAATTTCTTCAAAAAAAGAAGATTTGCTGCGTTGTTTATTCCTAGTTTAGTTAGTTTTCAGCAATAGAAATAAGATGTTATTGTTTAATTAAGTATTGCTCTGAGTCAATTAAATATCCATAAATTGCGTGAAACACAAACCACAAATATTATTTTAGGGATTCGTTGATAAAACCAATTAACAGGTCAAGAGTGTGCTAGTCAGCACACAGCGAGGGTCCGTAGGCCACACTGTATAGTTTAAGTAGTACCCTATTTATGGTGTTTTTTAAAATACTAAAAAGCTTACTTTGAATTATCCTATGGGTCTAATATTCTCAAAACACATAAACAAACTTCCGATAAAGTATTTTTTTGCCACTGAACCGGGCTACTACCATAAAAATACATCGAAAAGAATCAATAAAAAATAAAATAATATTTTTTTCAAAATTTCCAAAAAGTGGTGTCTTTACTTTTGGTCGAGGAATGTTCAGGATTTTTTTTAGATTTGTTGAACTTCACATAAGCGAGATAGAGGGGGGGGGGGCACGTTTCACACCCGCTTAAAAATCGCCTACGCTCGCCCTATCAAAGTTATAACCAAATAATTATATATTTTTGTAATCAGCTCGACGTACCCTTTCATATGATACCCCTCACGGTATCGAAAAAAAATAAAAAAAATTTAACCCTAAAGTTTTTTTACCCTAATATTTTTGAAAAATATTTTATTTAAGTCGCTATATTTTTAAAATATATGAGGTACAAGACACATACATGCCAAATTTCAAAGTGATCGGACTTAAGGTGTAGCCATGAGAGCAGGCGACCGGACGGACGGACAGACACACGCAGGAAAATATAAGGGTCCTTGGTTTTGCCTACGGACCCTAAAAAAGAAACCCTTATAGTTTCGTACCTGTGTGTCTGTCTGTTCGGTTTCAATAACTTTTGATTCAAAATAGATAAAAGCATGAGCAAGAAATTTTCCAGTATTAAAGAAGGTTTTGACGCACACACAGGAAAAATATAGAAAACAACATTTTTAGCAGTTCAAATTCAAAATGGTGGATAATTCATGTCACGTGATTTTTGTTTGAGAGGGGTATGAATGAAAGATATTGAAGAGTATATTACAAAAATATATAACACTGGTGCGTGTCCCTCTCTCCTCTAAAACTATATTTCTGCTGTTACTAAAAATATGCAAAATGTGCGGTCTGCTGGTCCATAGAAAAAATAAGAATAACCATTTGATGTGATTAACTGGGAGTCCAAAATGGCGGATTATTCATGTTACGGGAAAAATGTTAGTGGGGTATGAAATGAATGCTACTAATGAGTAGATTACAAATATATATAAACATTTTTTTAAAAAAGTATTTCTTATTGTATTTATAAGTCGAAATATACAAAAAAAATAAAAATGTCCCCCCGCCAACTACCCTATAACGGCTAGTCCTACAATTTTGAAACTATTCACGCTATGGTAACTATACCTTATGGTAGGCTGATGAAAATTTCCTGAAAAAATTTAATTTATCTTTTCTTTATTACCGATAAAGAACATTGTGACCCCCCGGGGGATCGAACCAGGAACCTCTTCCTTTAGTAGCACGTGAATATTCTTTAATTTTCTGCTGTAAATATAAATATGCAAAATGTGTGGTCTGCTGGGCCATAAAAAAATAGCAATTTGATCTGATTAACTGGGAATCCAATATGGCGGATAATTTATGTCCTGGGAAAAAAAGGATTTTTTTAACATTTTGATTGGGGTATCAAATGAAAGGTATTGAAGAGTAGATTGCAAAAATATATGACACTTGTGTAAATTGTTTTATTCTCCATGCCATTTTGTCAAAAAACAAAATTTGGCTTCCCCCTCCCCCTTATACTAATTTCATGTTCACAATACCAACGAAACACGATATACGTGAAACTTCACCTACAACACTTTTATTATGGTTATTTATTTTTATATTTAGCCCTGAATTTGTTGGAAGAAGTTTGAACCGGTTGGAATATTTGTGTTTAATTACTACGTAATACTATATTTCAAGTAAGGATTAACTTGTTCTAGGGCAACTGCGGTCTGAAAAGATGTTCGACGCGGAATAAACAACAAGTGTGGGAAGATGCGCATCCTCAGAGATCTCTAGAAACCAACAACACTTCTACATGGCACCAATCACCGGGTAAAACCATTTAAATCTTACTAGATATATGACTAGGCATTGCGTGGCTCTCTCATTGAAGCCACCATATTGCAATAAATTTTAGATATAGATAGTTAAGCATGATGAGTTGCTTAAATGAGATAGTTAAACAATATGATTGTAATAGAGAGCCGTGTAGTGAGGGAGAAGAGTTATTGTACTATTCCTTAACTCTTCTACACGTCCAGGCCATTCCACTTCAACTATTATATAATGTATCACTTCGCTAAGACGTAAGATATCGGTAAAAACGTTGTTTTCTCTATTTTAAACGTTTAGGTCCACTTTAATAGTTTTAACCATCTTTATCAATTCAATAGCTGCTGTTGGTTTAACTAAAAAACGTTATGTGAAAAAAATGTTCGTATCATCGAACACGAGATAATAGAAATATTTTCCCGTCCTGAAATTCCAATTTTTTATTTGAACCTCACGTTTACGCGAGCGTGCATGCGAACTCTTGGACGGATAACGTTGTCCAACCAACTTAGCCTGAGCATCAGTAACTGAGAAAATTTTAACTAAATCGGTCAAGTTTTATTCAAGTTATCGTGGGATACGTAAACGTTACTGTCAGACAGACAGACAGACGACGCATAGTTTGTTGAATGTAAGAAGCTCGCTTCAATTAACAATATAATTTGATGATATATTTGCTAAACATAGAAGAAATAGCCATACTTTATTACTGTAGGATATAGGTTCTATATATTTGCTCTAGCAAGGTTCCAAATGTAATTTAGTTTATCTACGATTGATACGAAATATAAACATTGTATCTCTGTTTAGATGCGTAGAAAGTGATTCTTTACGTACTTGTATTCATTTTAATAGCGATATTAGTACTCTAATAATCTTCAACTCTCAGTGGTGGATAACTGATCAATTATCAATCGACCAGTTATCCCCGCTAGGCGTCTACGAGCGTCACTTCTCACCCAGCAAACAGCACGGAGTAGGGTTTGCATTTTAAATGTATAAATTATTAAATATAATATCATACAATCCAATGCACTTAGAGAGATTGATATTGATTTTTTTTAATATCATAATTAGTGATGTATATATAACTTTTAAGAGATATCATTTTAAATGTATAACTAGTTAAGTTAATAAAGTAAAAAGAATTAAAAAATAAATGCTTGGTCTATTATTATTTTGATAGGCCTTCAATGCTCACAGCGCTCCATTCCTCTTTCAGTCATAGATCACGTCCCCACCCACTTATAATAAGTTAGTTATTTTTTATTTAACTACCAAATTATTCACTAGAAATATTTTATACGGCAAAACAACGTTTGCCGGGTAAGCTAGTTTACTATATATTTATTTATGTATTTATAGTACGATTACTAAAACCCATACTAAGTTCAACTATTGTAACCTGCTCCAGTTGTTGTTGTTCAATTGTAACCTTCTGGAACAAAAATGTGGGTGATATTTAGCTTCTCGTGACATAATTAACATTTACCTGAGATTGACAGGTTTTGAAACAATATTGAAAGAATAAAGGTAGATAGACATGTGATGTATGACCCGCTACACACAGGTGTTATAATGGCACAGCTCGTTGCCTTCAACCAAGCAAATGTTTATCACTTCACTATCATATACTTTTTCCAAACATTACTCAAGCTTCATTAAAACATAAATATCTTTATCATTTTCTTAACTTTTTCTTTAAACCTTTGTTTTCAGAATTTTTATGTATAATATAACTCCACTCAACTTTGGCTTGTGGTTTTTTAATTATTTTATCTACTCACGGCAGCAAAATTAAGCATTAGCAGTACTTAACTGTTTTTAGACTGGAAAGTACTATTTCGCTGATTTGTCATTAAAATATTTAAAACAGGGAGGAAAGTAGTTAAAACAGTCAGGGAAATATATAGAGATCCTAGGCCTAGGCAGAGAAATATTTCCCTACCTAGGCATAGAAAGTACAGTGTTTCATTGCTTGTCATAACACCTGTTGTTTTATTCTATATTAATAGTAGTAATAATAACGAATAGGTCTTTATATAAACTGATCTTTTAATACAAAACTTCACATAATAAATCTCAAACATATCCGATATACAAAGGTAAACAATGTCATAATAATAACAGTTAGCAGGTTGTCATGGCAACTAAGGTTAACAAATAAACTAATAAATAAAATAAATAATAATACAACTAACTATAAACACCTGTTTTTCTTTGAGTTTAGTTTAATTTTAATTTGTGTTATTTTAATTTAGTTTTACACTTGTTTTATTACAAAGCAGTGTTATATTATTAATGTATTAATAACATTATTTTTTAAAAGTTTAAAAATGATTTGAATTGTAGGTCTTTGAATAATTAATCTCGAGTAAGAAGTGGCAATACTGGAGCACGACTTGTTTTGGTTTGTTTGTTGACGATTCATCTCAAACTAACTCTTTGTCTAAACTTCAATTTTTAATCTAAATAGCGCGATAGAATAGATAAAATATTGTATGCCACAAGGCAGCAAAGGAAACATCTGCCTAGTGTATATTGCCTGCCTCGGCAGTTAATTTTAGTAGCCTGTCCTCGCCTCCTGCTCGGAGGCTAACTTCATCACTCGTCAGTAAAATTCCATTTTGCTGCTTAGTTACATAAACAACTATAGACGTTGGGTTTTATTAAAAGCCTTACTTTTGCAATATTTTGATCCCTCCTTGGATCATTTTTAAGCTAAAATCATAATATATTCTAAAATTAACTATTGGTCCATTGACTCATAGGCAATCACAATTACGTCAATAAAATTAAAAATTACATTTAATTATCTTGATACAATATTTAGAAATTTGAAAGCTCACTAACCTAACTGTCTAGACCATTGGTTCCCAAAGTGGGGGGCGCGCCCCCCAAGGGGGGCGTGAAGACAAGTCAAGGGGGGGGGGGGGGGTGGGACCTCGAGATCGAGATAGCTTTGACGTCCGAACGTCTAATGCGATTATATAAAAATCCAATTAACAAACCAGTTGGAGAAACCTCACTGACAAATTCAACAGATACTTTCCTAACACAAGTAATGATCATTTCAGTGTCAACATAGATTCCCTGCCCGAAACACTTCAAGAACAAGCTTTAGAAATAAAAAAAGGTTTGATAAAAGATACATTTTGATAAAATGGACAAATCATCGTTTTGGGTTAAGTATTACAAAGTGTACCCCAGTATATCACAGCAAGCACTTCGATTGTATTTACCTTTTTCAAGCACTTATTTGTGCAAAAAAAGAGTTTTCAGCACTTGTTGTAATAAAAACAAAGTATCGTGGCAAACTTGATGTTGCTATGCTTGATTTTCGTTGTGCACTTTCTAATACTCATCCAAGAATAGGGAATCTTGTAAAAATACAAGCTCATCCATCTCATAAGATTCCATAAGATTATCTGTAATAAGATTAACTTGTAATGGGGGGCTTCTTGACTGTGGGGGGCTTGGTAAAAAAAACTTTGGGAACCCCTGGTCTAGACGATTACATCGTCATGGTTATTATTAAAAATTCTTGTTTGAACATTAATAATGTTTTGTTGGAATCATTGTGATTCTCATAATTTCCCCTATAAAATAGAATATCCTAATTTATTGATATTTGTCACATTTCATGTAGCTTATTAGGTCAAACAATCGGGATTCAAAGGCACGTTACATTTCATCTGTGCCGTAATATGTAAAGTTATTGATATAGGGATGCAGAAATCAGAACCTGAATCATATCAAGAAGATAAATTTGTAACTGTGAATTAAAACAAACATTTATTTTTATTGGAATAAATGTGGTTGCTTTAGCTTAGCAATAACAAACTATACCTGAATTTGGCATGCCCCTTAAAAATAACCTTTTCTTCTAACTTTAAAGGTATCTTGATTGCCGAACCTATTTCAACACGCTACTTTCTCTGTCATATTACTAAACTTTGCTTCTTTGTTATTCTATTATTCCAGTAATCAATGCAACCGAAAGAAAACATGAAAACGAAATGAAAGAGCAATGGACAACCTCGTCGAGCGAAGAAGAAGATGAAAACAAGCCGAATAAAACCAATCCTTATTCCATAGAAGAAATCCTCAAGAAACAACCGCAGTCGAGGAACAGTTTCACCTCGATCCAGTGGCTTCTAAACCAACCTTGCGGTCTTCTCGTCGACAGACCCTGCGATTGCAACCTCAATAACGCGTTGGCCCAGCAAAACCCTTTCATCAACTCCATGTCGACACTAACTCGTTAAATCTGGCCGGTGTATTCCACGTTACCTGATCTCCCATTACACAACTTGATTACTCAAAATAAAAATCTAAAAAAAAAAAAAAAAAAATTACAGCGATTCGTTTTTTTAATGACTAATGTGCATCCAGTAATGAGGTTTTCGTTCTTTAATTTTAAAATTGTAAGAAGGTGTTCAAAATTATCCGCATTCCGGTTACATTAAAACTTGTGTTTTGTTCATCGTATACGTGGTTTCAGCGCATACCGTAAATTTGAATCTCAGTAGCAGCGTCCGCGCTCTGGTACAGGGCAAGCGCAGGCGCGCCCCTTACAATAGCCTGCCTAATTACTAAAATTTGGGAGGAGGCACTGCTGCTAAGTGCTGGGCACTTCTTTAGATTGTTACTCCCCTTTTAAAAAACAGAGGGGAGTAACAATCTAAAGAAGGTGTACAGAATGATCTTCTTTAGACTGTTACTCCTCTTATAAAACAGAAGTGTGATATTCTTTTGTCCCAAAGTAAATTGGACTAAACATCCCTTTGTCTTAATAGTTATTTAGTCAAAGTCATTCTAAAACAGCATAGGGGAGTAACAATCTAAAGACGTACCAAGTGCTGGTCAGACAAATAATGTGAGCCGGACGCTCGTCAAAGTCTAAAGATGGATTTAAATAAATTCTACAGCCAGAGTGCAGATAATTGTTTACCCACCCTCGTTTATGATAGCAAGTACAAATTAGTTAAGTAGTTAGAGATATACTTTACGTACAGTTTTGAACATCAAATAAAACTTCTAATATTTTAAACATTATTTAGACATACCTATTAAATATACTTAATCTACATAATTTTCATAATCATTAATTAACAATAATAAGTTACGTTGACTCCATTAATTTATGATTTGTTTTATCTTCAACTATGACTGTCTATTATTATAATTTATCAAGAAAAAACTGTAATGCATGTTTCATGAGGATGACACTACTGCAGGAAACCCAAGGATCTTATAAAATAGGGTTTGAGCACTAGGCAAAAAAAGTGTCGCCAAGAACTTGGAAAATCTAGTAGGATAGATTACCTTCCCGTACGGTTATAACTGTAGAAGATCAAGAAGAATGGGAAAAATTCTTAAAAATTCGATCAGGCTATGTTTTTTCCTTCCCTAACCACTCGCGTTTCATATTTCTCCTTGTTCGGTAGTTTGTGATTTCTCCCTTGCTTTATGTTTTGTTTTCTCTTGTGTACAATTAATTTGTGTTTTAGTGATTTTGGACTATATTTAGCCAATCTTGTTTACTTTGTTTGCAGTTACAAAGGTAAGTTGTTAAAATTTGTAAAAATCTTATCCTGCAATAGGAATAACCCGTTTCCAAATTAATTAATATAAATTATTCGGTTATTAAAAATGATTCTAATAGCTAAATTTTATTAATGTATCAAATTAAAACTGTAAATGGAAAAAAGAAACCCTTAAAACAAGAAAATATTTAATTAAAAACTTGATTAAACAAATGTTAGATTGTAACCTTTCATTCAAAATAAACAATAGATAACAGTGGGGAAGAAATTCGTCCTACTAATGCGCACGCACAGTGGTAGTTTGCTGTAGATTTTTTCTTAAGTTCTTGGCGACACTTCTTACCCAGGGGGTATGCTTAGTGCTCAATCCCTATTTTATAAGATCCTTGAGGAAACTCTACGCACTGAGCTAACTTTATCACAAGTTTTAATTATAATTACAACTTATTTACCTAACTTAAAACCCAACAATGCTACTTTAATACGTCTTAACAAGTCATTTTATATATTTATATATATATATATATATATATATATATATATATATATATATAATGAAAATATGTAGCTTACCGTTATAAAACGTTATTAAGATTGTACATTATCAAATAAATATTTAGATTAATAAAATATATATAATAGAAAGTAGAAAAACAAATAAATTGTCTTCTTTTACCATGAATATTTTGTGTGAATAAATTATAATTAATAGTCAAGACTTATTGCAGATATAATCAGTGTATTTAAAAATATAAATTTTGATAAAGTCAATATTAATTTCAAACCGATTTAACAAAATTTTAATTACAATTGTACTAAATTGAAAAGTTTATGAAAACGTAAATTCAAAAACACGATTCTAAATCTGTTAATTCCATGGTGAAAGTTTTCCGTGTGACATTTTCTCAATTGTTGATTTTATCTACATTCTGTTTATTTTAATTTATTGACAGAAAGGAAAATAAAGTTAACTTTATTTTCCTTTCTGTCAATAAATTAAAATAAACAGAATGTAGATAAAATCAACAATTGAGAAAATGTCCGTAAAAAACTTAAAAAAAATATCTAGTAAATCGATATCTCGAGAACTATAGAAAAATTGGCGTATGCTTACTTTATATTATTTGTTGTTGCTTTTGACCCATAAAATCCACCATTTTTGTTATGAAATTTTATCCCGGGTCACCCTGTATATATATAAAAAAAAAACGTGGAGGAGACGAGGAGAGTTTTGATGCCCCCCTCGCCAAAAGTGGCGGGGCGGTGCTCCGCCTGCCCTCCCGTTATGTACGCCACTGCATATTTAACATTTTTAATACCTGTCGACTGGACTATCATATGTAAATTTTAATTTTAATTTTTTTAATAACTTATTTAAAAAACCAAAAAAACTGTAGAGTAGGAATAGGTTTGTTCCAAACAAGCAGTGTACCGTCCGCTGGATCGTCACGGGTATGCGCATTTGATAAAAGCCGTTCCAACCCAACTTGTGACAGTGTTCCGTACCGTCATCTAAACTGTTCCAACCCGCGCAGGGATCGTTTGCGAACCGTTAATGTACGGTCCAAATGATCCTCTAACAATACCAAGTGCTGGTTTGTATGACATGTGCAGTTATGTCAATCGCCACACTTCTCAACAGGAAGGTTCCCTAACTGTTAGGATCCCTTGACTGTTTTTAATACGGTGCGAATTCTAGTCCTAAACCCGTTCCAACCTGACATGATTTCATTACAGCACAATGTTAGCGCATGCGTATAAAACCTGTCCTAAACGATTCCGGAATGATCCGTGGAACGATACAAATATGGGGGTTGGAACAAACCTATTGAGTATTGTTATTATACATTCTCCTTATCTTTTAAACTTGAAATATTTTAAATAAACTATTAATTAATCATAATTATAAAATAATGATATTGTAATTTATATAACATTATGTTATGCCATAGAGTGAGATATGATTGCTTGTATGATTGACAAGGTAACTAGTTTTAAGAAAATTATTGCAATTACTAAATCTAATTAATTTAGTAGAAAATGTGTAAAATTAAAAACAAGTGTGTTAAATTTAAGATGAAAATAAACAGAATGTAGATATATGTATTTTCTTTTTACATTTTATTTATTTATTTTTTTTTTGTTACAGTACTGAACCTGGTCAATTAAAATCGCAAAACTTTGTTTTATACATTAACGAGCCGTTAAGCCCGTGGTAACGGGATTAATTTTATATTAAGAAAGAAAAGTAAAATTAAGTAAATAAAGATATTATATCACTTTAGATAGTAGTAGTAGTAAGGGCGGGGAGGCCTAGTCTGGCAAACAGACCATCTTTGGGTCCTTTTTGCCAACCCCAGATGAACCCACACCCCTCAAACCACCTCCACCTCATCCTCAAACCTTGGATCATAAAGGAGAGGATATCTTGCCACTTAAGAGTTTTAAGTTTCTCCTCCCTAAGATATGAAAGCGTAATCTCCCACATTCTTCACACACTCCCAGAAAATGGTAAGCTGCTTCCTCCTCCTCACCACACACTGGACATGTGGGGTCCTCTTCTACTTTTAGTAGTGCCAGATGTCTTCTGAGCCTACAGTGTCCAGTTAGCACTCCAACCAGATTTCTCAGGTTGGTCCTGCTCAGTCCTAGCAGCCATCTGGTTTTCCTTTTATTTATCTATGGCAGTAACATTTTAGACTGCCTGCATCCCTCTGTGCTTAACCATTCCTTATCTGCTTCCTCCCATACCCACCTCTTAATGGCTGCTTTGACTTGACCTCTCGACCAGTCAACTGCGGGTTCCGGTCCACAGAAAGGAATGAAGGCTCCTATTTTTGCCACCTCATCTGCTTTCTCATTCCCTGGGATCCCTTGGTGTCCCGGGACCCAGAGCAGTGTTACCTCTTTACTCTCTGCCAGCAGCTCTAGTGTCTCCCGGCACTCCCTCACCAGTGCAGAGGTTGCACTAGGGGCATCGAGAGCATGTGGTGCCGCTTGGCTATCCGAGCATATAGCTATAGATTTAGCTGTTGCCTCCACCACCTCAGGCTGCTTTGCCCCCTCTAGTATGGCGTAGATCTCCCTCTGAAAAACGGTGGTGAGTGTGCCCAACGGGAAACTCTCTTTGGTGCCGGACTTTTCCAAGAACAGTCCCGCACCCGACATTCCGGCTTCATTCTTCGAGCCATCCATGTATACCGCCAGAGTCTCCTTATCGAATTTTATCTCTCCTTGTTCCCATCTGGCTCTTGATGGTATTTCTACCTTATATTTCCTCTTAAGTATTAACTGATGTTCCTTCCCTGACACTCTGATCGCGGTAAAAGGAATCTTTAACTCAGCCGCCCTTTCGATTTCCAAGTGTCCGGTTAGGATTCCTTTCCCTAGCCATTGCCCGTTGTCTCTGAGCCTGACAAATGATGCAATGGCCACTACTTCAATCCATATCTTCAGTGGAGGGATACCTACTAGAGCCGGCTGCCCTTATCCTTGGCCACCAGACCAGAGCCCCATATTGGATCCTTGGTCTGATAACCTCTGTATACAGCCATTTGAGAAATTTGGGGGATAATCCCCATCTATTCCCCACTGCTCGCCTCAGTTGCCAGAACATCATTGTAGCCTTACTTATTACCTTCTCTATATGTGTCCTCCAAGCCATTTTTGGGTCGAAGGTAATAATACCTAGGTATTTAACCTCTTTTGCCAAACTGAGCTCTTGGCCAAATATTTTGGGGGCCTTAAAACCCATTATTTTCCTTTTTCTGGTAAAGACCATCAGCTCTGTCTTGGATGGATTGAATGAGAGTCCGACGTCTTTACACCATCCTTCAATAATCCTACAAGCGAGTTCGCAGTCCTTTAAGTTCCTTTAATCCTTTCACAGCATGTTTCTAGGAACTTGCCTCTTACCAAGACTAGTCCATCGTCTGCGTACGGCTGAACATATAAATATTCCCCTGTCAGCCTCCTCAAGAGCCCATCCATCACCAGACACCAAAGGTGCGGTGAGAGGCAGCTACCCTGGGGGCAGCCTCCCGTAAACCGGATTGTAACCTTTGTGTCATTTAGTGATGAGTCCACTTTCCTCCCCTTCAGAGAGGACAATATCCATTCAATGATGGCTCGAGGAATGTTCCTCATCAGAAGTTCCTCTTCTATATTCCTCATCTTTGCTTTATCAAAGGCTCCTTCCACATCAAAGAAGAGAGCCAGGACATAGTCTCCTTGCTGTATCCCTTTTTCTATCCTATACGTGACCGCATGAAGGGCTGTTTCTGTGGACTTCCCTTTTAGGTATGCATGTTGATTAACATGCAGCGGACTTCTAGGTAAAATCTCCTCCATTAGAAATTTATCTATTATCCTTTCCAATGTCTTAAGCATAAAGGACGTGAGACTAATAGGCCGGAAGGATTTGGCCAGGGTGTAGTCTGTCTTCCCTGGTTTGGGGATAAAGACCACCCTAGCAGCCTTCCATACCTCCGGCACCACGCCCAACGCTACACTACCTTTAAATAATACCTCAATTCTAGATACCAGGCGGTCCATTCCCTTTTGTAGTAAGGCTGGGAAGATTTCGTCTGGTCCAGCTGCCTTGAAAGGTTCAAATTCATTGATGGCCCATTTAATTGACTCTTCTGTTACTAGTCGGGTTGCCAGGTCCCAATCTGCCTCCGCCACTAGGCCTCCATAATTGGTTTCAACCCCCTTCCCCTGGGAAGTGAATGAGTAACAGGTGTTCTAGAGTTTCCTCTACACCCAGAGTCCAGGTAGCCTAGGGCTCCATCATTTCCCTCACTGCTTAAAATTCTTACCAGTATGGTCGCCTCCGGCAATGACTCTATTCCTTTGCAGAAGTCTCTCCAGCTGGTTCTTTGCATTTCCTTATTTCTTTCTTAAAATTCCTTCTAGCCTCCCTGAAGCGGTCCCATAGTTCTCCTTGTTCTTTGTTTTTGAAGGCCTTGTTATAGGCCCTTCTTGCTGCCTTCCGGAGAACGTCCAGTCGTCTGTCCCACCACGTCACTTCCTTGTGGGGGCTGGACTTAGTGGGACACGCTTCTTTAAAGGCTTCTAATATCCCTGAACCAAGGTTCTCCGCATCATTTTCCAGAGCTCCCGGGTCAGTTATTCCCTTTTGTTGAGTCTTTTCCAGAAAATTCTCAAGTCCCTTGTCAAAGATCTCCCAGTCTGATTTCCTGGGGTGTCTCTTTGGTGATTCCTCTACTCGATCAACCTGAAAGCAAAGACTTATCATGCGATCATCAGACATCAGAATATCTGATGACACATGCCAGTCATATATATTTCTCACTATTTTCCTCGATGCCAAGGTGACATCTATTATTATGGGGTGATCTCCAAGTCCTTTGTCACCGCGATACAGGTCCTAGGGTTTTCCTCTTCTGGTCCCACTTTCCCTCCTACCACAAGCCGCAGACCAGATCTCCTCATCCCTCTCACCACTCCTCTAAAAACATACGGTTCCTGAATTAACACAATTAATGAATCATTCATGGTGGACGCTGTAGTTCACCTATGTCTATGTTGTAAATTAATGTGCTTTACCTTAATCATCCTAATTTTTTCTTTGCGAGCGGCTTCCACCTGCTTTAGGTGGTCTGCCACTAGCGTCTTCCTTTCTACCTCCGCCCTTTTCCTCTAACGTAGGAGGTTTCCTTGTCGAGGCCGGTGCCCCTCGGACCCGATGCACTGACACCGAGATCAGGCCCAACAAGACCCGCCACTTTACTTCATCGAGGGCCTTAACGGAGGACCTTGGGATCCACATAACCTTGTGCCAGTTTCCCGGCTCTCCTGATATGTAGTCCAACTTCCATTCCGTGGCCCCCGGTAAGCTGTTCCTTAAATGCATTTCAAGCCTGATCTCCTCAGGATCAGGCTTCTCTTCCTCTCTTATATTTATGCCTATCTTCGTAGGCCATGGAGCCTCCCTCTGATAGATCACCTTAAAATCAATTTCATCTATAGAGGGTGGCCTCCAGTTTTGGTAGGTCCAGTCCCTGGATTCCTTGTCGACAGCAGTTATCAGGAACCATCCTGGTTCCACGATACCCGACTGCCAAAACCTCAATATAAAACCTGTTCTTTTCTCCCAGTCTCCCATGCTTTCCAGGGAGAACTTCTTGAGATTCTTCCTCAGAGTGTCACCTTCCTCTGGCGTAACCTTACCTCCTTCTCGGTTCAAAATCACCACCAGCTGCAGCTCCCTTCCTCCTCCCCTGACTTCGTCTCTGAAGGACCCTGGTGTAGGTCCCTCCGTACCAGTGAAGGAGGTGGAAGCCACATCGGCGGCGGCCTCTGGCCTTTTAAGAGGTGATACGCCCGTCTCCTTGACTCTTTTGGGTGTTAGATCACCCGAGGAGGGTGTCCCCAAAGCTCCCCTCGGCCTCTTGTCAAGTGGGTGTTCAAGTACATATTTACGACCCGTTATCGTTATCTCCTTCGCGTCTGCGTCTACACTGCTCTCGAACCGGTACGGCCGCACGACCAGAGCGACCCAGCGTCAGCCGCATGCGTCTGACGCACCATAGGAATCCCTCCCATTGAATTACATTGTAGCAGTGCTCTGCGTCTGACGCACCGTGTCAGCAGCACGCGTCAGACGCAGCATAGGAATCCCACCTTCAAATGGCAGACAACGACTTCAGAAGTGCAAAAGCAATCTTATTTTTGTTATATCTGCTATTAATTGTATAATTGTAGAAAGATGTGTCATTTTAGATTTTTCGATGTTATTGATAGAGTGAAACAAAGGCTAACATTTTTGAAAATTGAACCAAGATTAAAATAGTATATGAAGTAGTAGGATGTAGGTTTCAGGGAATGTTCAATCCAACGTTCAGTGGCGTAGGAACGGGGGGCTATCGGGCTTGAGCCCCCCCGTCAGATTTGAAGGGGCCGTAAAATTACAAATAAAATAAAAATTAGTACATGCTTAAAATTTTGTTGAATGATTTGGAAAATAATACATTTATATTTTATTTCGAATAAATGTTTTTAACATTAATATAATGGTGTATATTATAAACATTAAATTTATTTGAAGTGCCGATGTGTGGGTTTAATAGGAAGATAAGGGCGGCTAGTAAAGCCAACAAGTCGGCAGTCGGCACATCTCAAAGAGTTATCATGACTTCTATTTCTCACCAACACTAAACTAAATAAAATCTTAATGACGTGATGAACTGGGTCAATCAAAATAAATAGCACCTGCTCTGTCGTTGATGACAAGAAATTTTTATTCGATTTATCAGACTGATTTTTGTCAATTTGCTATCAGTAGTTTCAGAAGCGCTGCTCAATCAAAAAACAACCACGGTCGTAGTAGGGGTTGAACCACCCTTATTCTTCTAGACATTATCAACTATGAATTTTAGCAAGATAAGGAGACTTCTCTTCTCTTTCCTCTACCCGGCCTTTTTTGATTCTTTAGTCAGGTCCTAGCTCTCTCGCGTATCGTGTCAGACTGAGATTTGTAAATTGTTTTTGGCTCCATTGAACCTCAATTTATTTTCATACTTTTAAATAGTGCATAACATCTAATTTTAACTTTTTAAACAGTGCATACAATTTATTCTTATACATTTATTAAATTTTGATAGACATCATGAGAAAAAGACGAAATGCTTATTTAAATTTTTCCTCTAAAAAGTTTAAACCTACGGATATTTGAACGAAAAACGTGAACAAAATTATGCAATGGAAGAGTACTCCATACGTGGGTTATGCCGGAGTCATCATCCCTCAACCATCAGGGCATCAATATTTTGGATATTGGTGTGGTAGTAAGTAAATTGTTAATGATACAGATATGGATGATAACAGAAAATTTAAATTGCTTAACAATCCTTGGGTGCCAACTAAAAAATATAATTTTCCTTCCGATTTAAATAATCGAAAGTTTCAGTTGAAATTGCTTGACCATTATCCATGGTTGACCATTATCCATGGTTGACGTATTCCGCTCTGCTTGAAGGGGTACTTTGTCGCTTTTGTGTAATTTTTTGCAAAACAGCAGGTTGGCCTCGGATAATAATTAAATGTTTCTGCGAAAACTAATACTAAATGGAAAACACTGGGCTAAGTAATTATGAACTCGTATATATGTGAGAAAGTGATATTACTAAATTACGACAACATGAAACAACAAAAGTTTTTATTAATGGCAGGGATCGTATTAAATAAGTACGGTGCAGAGATGCTGTGCCGAAACTCGCCCGGGGCGAGTGAGAAAGGCAATGTTATGTTGATTTAATTATTCGTATAAACCTAAGTACCTATTTATTGAAGTGAAACTTCTTTGGCGGCGGTAGAGTGAATTTTTTCATATATTGAAATCGTGTATCGAAGTTTGCGATTCGAGACTCGTCCAAGTGTAACATTTTTACAGATTAATTGTAAATTCATATTTTACGATGTTGGTAGTATTCATACTACGGAAAGATTAAATTTTAATTTAAATCAAATTATAATTATTATTAACTACGGGAAACATACAGAGAAAAATACACTCCAGCGCTGGGATTTGAACCACAGGCCTCTATATTTCCAGTATAGTGCTCTACCAACTAAGCTACGCAGGAGAATGAATTTCTCTCTGACGAAAAAAAAAAAAAAAAAAAAAATTAATTGTGTTATAGAAGAGAGAGAGGGTAGGTTGCAGTCGGGCACCTCAATTTCTATAAATCGTGCACTAATAAAGAGTATCTACCCCCCCCCCCCCCCCCCCCCCCCCTTAGTGGAGGAACCGAGCCACCCCCGTCAAAAATGAATTCCTGCACCACTGCCAACGTTTGCTAATTAATATTTAAACATAAATAAGTAACTTTCAATATAAATTTGTTTTATCAGTATTATATTATATTGTTTGTCGTGATGGACAAGTTATAGCTATTGCAGAAGTGCATATTTATGACCCCCTTCACAACGTTAGCGGTGCGGTCATGAGCTTATGATATTCTATCCCCTTCGAGTTGAAACCCAGATGGAATATTCTTTAGAAATATGGTTGCGGCCCTCGAACTCTTGCCCGATGATGCCTGAACCCGAGATACCGGATTTTCGTCGGGTAGTCATCCATCCGAAAATCCGAGTTCAAATTAAGCCGATCTAACGGCAGAGCTAGTCAACACGACCTTAACAAATCGTATAATCGAGGGTTTTCTAGTATACATCGTCTATCCGAATGAATTTATAATCTCAACTGAAGATTCCCCATGCCAACCTTGTGTGACTTTTAAATAATTAACTGCTTAATCAACTAATTTAATGTGGTAAATAACAACAATGCATGACTGTCAGATTTGTTATGCCATTTTATGGAAGTCGGTGTTTTATGTGAGACCCACTTAATATGCATATAATTATAAGATGAGAGGGCTTAGGGGGGTGTTTTACAGTTGAAATTGGATATTTAGATATAAATTACTGGTAAAATATTATGTAAGCTCTATGATCTTTGGAAATAATTTAGAAATGAACTTGTTTCAGACTAGCCTGAAGCCCATGAGTAGAAGAGGGTCTAATGAAGAAAGTAACTTTGACAGATCACCACTATACATATAAATAATATATCTATCTATATCTAAGGGGCGCTCACACTCATATGCCACGATCCATGTTAGGTGTTTCCATGAAACTCGATCCAGATACCATCCCAGAATTTATTGTATCCAAGTTTTAAGTTTTTGGTAGTTTTCATACTACGGAAAGTTAAAATTTTAATTTAAATCAAATTATAATTACGGGAAACAGACAGTGAAATATACACTCCAGCGCTGGGATCCCGGCGCTGGAGTGTATTTTTCACTGTCTGTTTCCCATAGGTAATAATAATTATAATTTGATTTAAATTTATTGTATCGTAACCGGATCTAAATCGTATTCAATCCGTATTAAATCTAGGTTTCCATGGACAATTTGGATCCAAAAACTGTATTCAATCCATACTGAAACATCATGGATACGTAGTAATAACTGGGTTTACCGTTGTGAACGTTTTTAAGTAGCATAATTTAGAGGTTATTGTTTTTTTTAAAAAATAGCTATAAAATCAAGAATTATTTTTTGTAAAAATAACAAAGTTAAGCTTGCAACGAACGCACAATGCATTCTTACGTCACTGAACAGCATGTTAACAGCAATGTTAAACATCAACATGAAGTGTAAGTGATACGTGACAATTTCTACGTCGACAGTTCTCTTGATCGCTGCATTAAATTTGTAAACTTAAACTGTGCAAAGAGCGTTTAACGAGGTTTAGAGGCTGAGCTTATTATTGGGAGGCGACGTGACGCCCGGACCGGACAGGGCTTACGAGACAGGTTCCGCCTAGTTCTACCGGTGTCCGGACATTCGGCAACTTTCAAAGACCTCACTGAGCACACTTGATTTTAATACCGTGTGAGATTCCGGGTAAAAAAAAATGTTCAAGGTGCGCGACGATGAAGAGAGGGTAGACAGCCGCGGAGGTGAGAGCGCCGGGTAGGCACCCCTGGGGTAGGGGCTCCGCGGCATACTTGCCGGCTTGGATCGACCAGACTTAGACAGTCCACAGCCGAACTCCCGCCGCGATACGCCTCACTGAACTTCCCTTTTATCAATAATATCCGAGAATAAAAGAAATAATAAAATTAACTGACTCTTTATATTTAAGAGTATAATCGTAAAGTCGGGTGGTTAAGGCTGCGGAAGGGTCTAATGGTATAATCGTGTCTCTGTGAAACAATATCAATTGTTCGCTGCTAGGCCGGAGTTTCGTAAAGGACTAGTCTGCTCGGGCCCGCGTTCACATCGAGTCACTGACTTATCAAATGGCCCAAACACGCTGTTCGGTCGATATCATCTAGTTTCAACAGATATGAACTCTATTACCGGCTTCTCCGTACTCAAGAAGCCATTCTCGTGGAAGTTTTCCAAATACTCCAAATTTAGTAAAAAAATGAAGCTTCATTTGAACGAGGTAAGAAAACTTGCCGACCAATATAAACCCTTTCCCTCCGTTTGCACGCTATCCTTAACTAAATGCACTAAATGTTTAAGATTTTTTAAATCATAAAAAAGGTTGAAATAGTAGGTATATATACTGCATTTTTTACACTGGTTTGTTACAATACATGGTTGCGGGTAAATGGTCAAAATGGCCAAGACAATTCAAATTTGTTACATAGGAATCTTCTTATCAGATAGTACATATAACTAAAATTACAAAAGTAAACAAATTAATAAAATACAGAAAAGTAACACGCGGTTAAAGAAACACGTGTGCATATTATGTCATACACACAGAAAATGTCTGACCTCGGGAACTGTTTTCTGCTTAAAGCTGATAAAGAATATAAATTATTATTTCATGAGTTTAATCTACTAATAATCTGAAATAGTTTCCCCACAAAAAGTAAGATAATCTCAATAAGCAATGGATTAACGCCTGCCCTTATTGACTATTTTCAAATGCTATTCTAAGTAATAAAATTTAATTCATTCCTTATGCTTTTAAATATTAAATCAAATTATATTATGCAGTTGGCAATGTCAATAGTATTAAGTTCCACTATAGATACAGAAGCACAAAATACTCCAATATCCTTTAAAATTAAAAATTACCAAACCTGTTAAATCTAATTGTATCGTATAATTCTGACGAAAGGTCTTAAATCTGATTGGATCTTGTTGAGGAACGTATAATGTAGGTAAAAGTTCAACATAAATAGCATTTAATGTAAGTAAGCGTTCTGCATGGATACCTCGGTGTATCTTGCAATTGTAGTGTCTTTCAGTAAGTGTTAGAAAGTGAATCCATTAAAATAACTCAATAAATTTTCTTTGGATCTCTTTGTATTAGCTTATTACAATTCTTAACTACTTGAATTAATTAAATGAAACGAGGAAGCCGCATAAATTGCAATATATATACATCACATTGAAAACTTACTTCTCACAACTGAATGGAACTTTTTAGCAAATGAATGATCACTTATCTTAACAGAAAATAATCATTGACTTTGATTTTCTTCATATTATTCTTATCAGTGGCGCACCCAGGGGGGGGGGGCACGGGGGGCACGTGCCCCCCCCCCAAAGCCAATGACCTGAAATTTAAGTATGCAATTCCGCAGCACATTTTAAAGTAATAGTGCTGTGATAGTCAACAAAATAAGTAAATAAGTAATTATATACCTAGTTTTGCCCGACATATTTATTTTTTTTGGCGTTTAAAAAGACGTGCCCCCCCCCCCCCCCCCCCCCCCCCGAAAAAAAAAACCCCAAGACCTAACATTAATGTATGCAATTCCGCAGCACATGGTAAAGTAATAAATATAATAAGTAATTACATACCTAGTTTTGCCGGACATATTGCTATTTTGGCGTCTAAAAAGAATAGTTAGTAGTAGTCATTTTAATAGTTTTTAATTATCGAATAATTAATATTAATTAATTTAGAAACGGGTTCAATTGTAGAATAAGATTTTAAAAATTGCAGATACCCGATCTAAGGCAAGGAAGACTATTTTTTGTATTTATTGACTGGACTGTTAGATACCCTACTATTTTTATTTTTTACCTAATACTCTCAGCTAATTTCTGTTGAACTCAAAACATTTGGCGTACTTATTTTTTTTTTTTGTTAATTCACGTAACTAAAATATTTTTAAAATGTACCAATTTATTTTTCTGGCTACTAAAATAAAACATTAATCTATTATATAATGTACAACTTTTAATAATAAAATATTATTCGTATATAATTTTTTTTAAATAAAATACCCCGGTCTTCATGTCCCGTTCATAAAAATCTTAAATTTATTTGTATAAAATAACATTTTAGATGCTCTTAGAATATGCTAAAAAGACGTTTTGAAGTAACGTAAACTATAAAATTTTCCCGGGGGAGGACCCCCGGACCCCCCTAAAAGAGAGCCCAGCCCCCCTTTAAAATTGGCTGGATCCGCCCTTGATATAAAGTAATTTAAGAACAAAGAAAACCAGACTTCTTAATTGTCTGTGATTATGCTAAGCCCACATTACATCCTCTCCCCCCCCCCCCCCCCCTCCTTTTTTTTTAATCTGTGCCCCCCCCAAAAAAAAATCCTGGGTGCGCTACTGATTCTTATAATCCATTAAACATTATTAAAGTGTCTCATTTGAGTGTGTTTTCTTTCATTACCCTTATAAAGAAGAATTTGCACTTAATTTGACTAAAAACAAAATTCCAGATGGATTTTAGTTTAAACAAAACAAGGATACCATTAGAAACTAGAAAAAAGTTGGTTGTTTTGACTGATATTTTGTGGAAATCAAACATAATAAATGGTTTGTATCACTTGTTAAAAGAAATATTAACACTGTACTATTATAAAATATAAGTTTATTTGTCTTGACCACAATATTTAAATTTTATTCTAAATCAGACCGGTTTCAGCCTCTAAAATACTAAGATATAACAGGTATATAGAGTATGACGGCTATCTTCAGTGCCTTATATTTATAGACTGACGAGAAGGTAAGGTGGCAAGTGTTTAGGACATAAGGTCGGGAGGGGTGTGGGATTCATGGAAGCGGGTGTGAGGGGTTTCCAATCGGATTAAGAGCTAGGGCCAAGCTCTAGTTCTAGGAGTGTAAAGGAAGTATAAATATGTACAGAGAATTAGACAACATGAAAATTGCAGGTTTGAATAATAATGACTAAACTTAAGTTATACAATGTTTACAAGAATCTAAGAAAGGGGAAGTTCTAGACATATCTCAAAATAACAAATAATAAGAAAAGAGTAAGTAACATTTAACATAATTAAACTTATTTAACCTAATTGTACGGAGAGTAAGCCTTATAAGAGTAAGTGTAATAAATGATATGAGTTGATGAAGCTGACAACTGTTATTAGTAGTGATAAGGAACTATGTTGTGTTAAAGGAGCAAGTGAGTCGTGTTTATTATTATAAGGGTTTGACTAGTATGGAGTTATTCAGATTGGTTCTTTCATTAATGCAATCGATGTCGGGATTACTTAAGGCTCTTTGAATTACAAGGTTTTCTAATAAATCCATTTTTTTGCCTTTTTCACAGATGTGAATGAGTTGGTAGGTTTGTTTTGTGAACGTGTGATTTGTTTCGATTAAATGGTTCGCGAAGCTGATTTATCCGACTTGTTGGTCCATGCTGCGTGATGTTCTTTGACACGTTTCCATACTTTCCTTCCGGTTTGGCCTGGTTGTGTATGGATTTTAAGTTATTCTAGTGTTATTAGGGTCCGTAGGCAAAACCAAGGACCCTTATACTTTCCTGCGTGTGTCTGTCCGTCCGTCCTCTCGCGTGCTCTCACGGCTACACCTTTCGTCCGATCACTTTGAAATTTGGCATACATGTGTCTTGTACCTGCCCACATATTTTAAAAATATAGCGACTTAAAAAAAATATTTTTCAAAAAAATTAGGGTAAAAAAACTTAAGAGTTAAAATGTTTTTATTTTTTTTCGACACCGTGAGGGGTAACATATGAAAGGGTACGTCGAGCTGATTACAAAAATATATAATTCTTTGGTTATAACTTTGATAGGGCGAGCGTAGCGAGTTTGAAGCGGGTTTGAAACGTGTGCCCCCCCCCCCCCCCCCCTCTATCTCACTTATGTGAATTGCAAAAAATCTGAAAAAATTCCTGAACATTCTTCGACCAAAAGTAAAGATACCACTTTTTGGAAATTTCGAAAAAAATATTCTTTTATTTTTTATTGACAAAATACGGTTTTTTATAATTATGGTATTTTCGGTGAATTTATATGGTTGTAGTCCGGTTCAGTGGCAAAAAAATACTTTATCAGAGTGTGTTTTGAGAATATTAGACCCTTAAAATGGTTCAAAGTAAGCTTTTTAGCATTTTAAAAAAACACTGTTTATACTCTTTACAGTTAAACAGTATATAGTGTGGTCTACGGACCCTCGCTGTGTGCTGACCAGCACACACTTGACCTGTTTATTTCTTTATGTAAGCCTCACGTAGTGGTCAGTTCACTTGAATGTAAATGGAAGACTAAGTTTTTACTACCACTTATCATACGGTGGATACTCGAACGTCGCTGAAATCTCTTCCCTGTCACAGAATACAAATTATAACCCACTCTACTCATCTGTTTAACCAATTTACTTTACACATTTTTAATGAAAACTTTAGACTAATTATGTGTATTATGGTTAACACATTTCTCATCCAAACGGTTTTCTTTTTACACCTTGTTACACACCAAGTAAGAAACTTTCCTTTTATTTTATCACTAATGAAGAAGGGAATAGAAATAGTGAAAATGTACTCTTTGGTCTTTAGACAGCGCTCATCAATTATAGGGATCAACCCTAAAGGGAAGCTCGTGTCTTAAAGTTGATCAGTTGCTAATGACTCGTTATACATTATATTATACTCCCTCGAGAATAACATGATCGTTATACATTATATTATACTCCCTCGAGAATAACATGATCGTTATACATTATATTATACTCCCTCGAGAATAACATGATCGTTATACATTATATTATACTCCCTCGAGAATAACATGATCGTTATACATTATATTATACTCCCTCGAGAATAACATGATCGTTATACATTATATTATACTCCCTCGAGAATAACATGATCGTTATACATTATATTATACTCCCTCGAGAATAACATGATCGTTATACATTATATTATACTCCCTCGAGAATAACATTATCGTTATACATTATATTATACTCCCTCGAGAATAACATGATCGTTATACATTATATTATACTCCCTCGAGAATAACATGATCGTTATACATTATATTATACTCCCTCGAGAATAACATGATCGTTATACATTATATTATACTCCCTCGAGAATAACATGATCGTTATACATTATATTATACTCCCTCGAGAATAACATGATCGTTATTCATTATATTATACTCCCTCGAGAAGAACATTATCGTTATTTATTATATTATACTCCCTCGAGAATAACATGTTTTGTGCAATCAACTCGAAACGCCGGGAGTCACACAATTTTTACACGAGCTTTCCTTCGAATAATATGAATATGGAATTATTGGATCTAAGTTAAATTCATAAAAACATGTTAAATTTACCGTCACATGCAAACATTTTTAACATGTGTATTTTATAATTTCTAAATCACAAGAGAAAAAAATGTAGAACATTTAATTTTAATAAAGAATTAATCGAATAAGGTGATAAAGGTATTATACTTTTATTATAATGCACTCTATTTGGGAGAGATGTTATATAGCACCTATACTTTATATCATTCTTTACAAAACAATGAAGGTATTTTATAAAAAAAAAAAAAAAATGATGGTGCGTGACGTCTCACGTAAAAAGGGGTTTCGTTGGTAAGTGAACATGAAATCAGTTAGAATAAGAGGGGGGTAGGGGAACATGTAAATTGTTGATGTTTTTTTTGACAAAATGGCGTGGAAAATGAAACAATTTACCCAAGTGTTATATATTTTTGCAATCTACTCTTCAATACCCCACTCAAAATTTCAAAAAAATATGTTTCATCTCCAGTAGGGAGAAAAAGTTATGATTTTGGATTAGGTTAAAGGGACTAAAGTAAGTCTTTTCTTCCCTGAACTCAAAAAGTAGGGAGAAAAAGTAATAAGCAGCCCCTAGATGATCAAGCCGCTTGATCAAAACATCGCGTCAAGCAATGGTGTCAAGCATGATTGATAGTCTAGGAACCCGTTTGATGCTTGAGTCAAGCCTTGACGGAGATTGATGGAAAGTTTGAATGAGTCAAGCGGCTTGACGGTGCGCTTGATAGTCTAGAGCAATTTTGATCAAGCATTCCGTCAATCACCTGCTCGACACCCCAAATCCTGATTCGAAACCATGGTATCTACACAATACTGATTCACTACAGTCCAGGAGGAGCAGTTCACAACTAGAAAACTCCGCTACAAATGAGTGATGATGAAAATATTGATGGGATGCTTGATGAGCCCCAAGGCGGCTTGAAGGTCGTGTCAATCAGCTTGGCGCGATGTTTTGATCAAGCGGCTTGATCGTGTAGGGGCTGCTTAAAACCAGGGAGAAAAATAAGGATTGCCAACTTAATTATTTTATAAATAGTAGAGAATGAATAGCTAATGTAATGAAGTTGAAATCAGGTTGGCGACACTGCTTTTTCAACCTTGTTTACATTGTATCAAACCTGCATCTAAATAACCTTCTATTTTAGTTAAATTGCAATTCTTATTTGTTTTTTATATTGAATCTCTTATACCTGCTATAAGAACTGCAATGGATGAAAATGTGTATTTTCTCCCTACTGGAGATAAAATATTGTATGTACCTCAGGAGTAAAATGCTATAATTCCCCTCGCGATAATTATCTTTAATTAGCGTTATTTCCTCGGCTGCGCCTCGGGAATTAAAAAGTCTAATTCCTTGCTTCGCCTCGGGATTTAGGGACCATGGTTCCCTCGGCTACGCCTCAAGAACCAACTTATTTGATCAGGGAATAATGACTTACTTTATTCCCTAGGTGCATAAATAACTATTTTCCCCGAAACATAAATTATCCGCCATATTGGATATAAAAAGCTGGTAATTTTGAGTTCTCTATACTTTCAATGTGTGGGCGTCAAAAAGATATCTAACATTGCAAAGTTTCATTTTTTTAATCTATTTTAATTCAAAAGTTATTGAAACAGAAGAGAGTAACAGACAGTGACAGGAATCAAGGAAACCCTAGAAATCAATAGACGGGAAATATCTATTTTGGAATCACCTTTTACACCGTAGAACTACGGTGTAAAATGAACTCATGGAATAGACATGTAAAGTGACCTATGTTTTCATCCTGTAAACGGTCTTATCATGTGTAAAATGAACTCATGGAATAGACATGTAAAGTGACCTATGTTTTCATCCTGTAAACGGTCTTATCATGTGTATAATGAACACATGGAATAGACATGTAAAGTGACCTATCTTTTCATCCTGTAAACGGTCTTATCATGTGTTCAACGAAATCTAAAATATGCAGCATTGCCCAACAAATCAATTACATTTTGTTTTATTTTATTATTGGATAAATGCTTCGCCTTTTTTCTCAATTAAAAAGTGAAATGTAGGATGAATGAAGGTAATTAAACATTATGTGAAGGTGCTGCTCCCGGTCAAGTGTCACATTACAGGTTAAATCGAATACCGAGAGAAAGTGAACGTATGTCACGACATATCGGTAATCGGAGCTCCTGTAGGATATCTACCTTACTTTACTTGGACCGGTGTCATTATCCACTGTGGACACGGCTCTCGCTAAACCCTCTAACTACGGCTCATCGGTTCGGGCCAGAGATCCAGTCTCGATAAAGATAAAGTAAGGTCAAGGGAGAGGCTCCCCAACGGCGAAAAAGCATAGAGAGAGGGTCGCAAGAGTCTAATAGAGGTCGAGGTCTTGAACCAGGTGTAGAGGAGAAAGTGCACTTTCATTCAGCTCCGCACGGTAACCTTCCGAGTCCTCAACGGACGTCCGACGCCGAGCTAAGAAGAAAAAAATACGTGTGGTGACGTGGGACACCCGGTAGGAACGACCTTACATTTTTCATTAAATATAAATTAAAATTCCATATAATACATGGCGGAGTTAGAAAAGAGACAAAATTAAAAGTAACGAACTGTTTGTACCTAGCAAGAGTTAAGGAAAAATTAAAAGAAAATCGTTATTTGTATCATTAAAGCAAGCGTCTTACTATAAATATATAAATCAAATTATAATTATTATTAACTACGGGAAACAGAGAGAGAAAAATAGACTCCAGCGCGGGGATTTGAACCACCGGCCTCTATATAGAGGCCGGTGTTTCTCTATATAGTGGCCTATTTTTCTCTCTCTGTTTCCCGTAGTTAATAATAATTATAATTTGATTTAAATTAAAATTTAATCGTTCCGTAGTATGAATACTACCAAAATCGTAAAATATGAATTTATAAATATATATTGAATATATAAGAAAGAAGTTGATCAAGATAGTTGAAGAGTATGTTTGTTAAAGGATGTAGACAATGTGTAAGAAGTTTTATTAAAATCGTTTTTTTTTTTTTTTTGGTAAAAATGTTGTTTTCTTTATTTTAAACGTTTGGATCCACTATAATGAATTTAACGATCTTTATCACTTCATAACAGTGTCGGTGTTCGTTTTACTAAAAAATATATTTAAAAAAGTGGTTTGTCTCATTAAATAGATGAAGTTAGAATTTTTTCTTGGATTAAATATGCAGTATTATAATAATATACCTAATATATTGAAATAAGCGTCAGCACAGATCAATTTTTTCTTTTAACAAGACCGTGGTTGTATTTTCTATATTTACAAAACCAAGTGACATTTTGACATATAACAATAAACAGGTCAAGTGTGTGAAAAAAAACAACCTAGTAACTCCAGTTATTTCTGGATTTGGGGGCCCCCTGCAACTGGGCCCCCCCACAATGCGGGCCCGCGCGGGTCCATAGTTACGCCACTGTTCTAAGGGTCTGATATTCTCCAAATATTGTTTCTTTAAGCAGAAAGACCAACCCAGCCCATATTCCAGCCGACTTGAGACGGGCTATAATTTAAATTAACCTTTTGTAGAGCCCATTGGTTTTTGTGGCTACACAGGGACCCCTGCTCTACTCCTTGTTTAAATTAAATTGAATATAATCTTTTATATAGGGTGGTATGGGGAAATCATAAAATGTTATTTTTGAATACAATCACGTATATGCTTAATAACCTACGAATCATTAAAAAGTACTTCCCTGAGATGATTTTTTTTTTTTGTTAAATTCTATAGGTACTGCTTGCATCGATGAAAGTAAAAAGTAAAATAAAATCAAAACAGTAAAAATTGGTTAAAGGTAAAAATGAATGAAATCTATCAAAGCGTTCTACTTCTAGCATTAGTTCTGCTTCTATAGACGATAAATGCCAACGTCTGCCGATTCCAGTAGAATGCCTGAATAATTGTGGTGAGAAATCAGACGAAGCTATTTACGACAGAAACTCTAACTGTCTTTAAACGGTGTTCAAGTTATAGAGGTAGAAATAAATTACCTCTTTTATATATATATATATATATATATATATATATATATATATATATATATATATATATATATATATATATATATATATATATATATATATATATATATATATATATATATATATATATATATATATATATGTGTGTGTGTGTGTGTGTGTGTGCGTGCGTGATATTCTTTATTAATTTAAGTCTAGTGACTATTGTTTAAGCTTAATTATGTAAAAAGACCATTGTGGTTTTACTCATTTCATGGAGCAATGCCAAGACTTATAATTACAAATTTGGGGAACATAGGGGCAAATACTACATAAAATTTTGATTTTACCCATTCTTTCTAGTATTTTCACCGCTCACTTTACATAAGTTGTGATAATGTAGAACACAACACAAATTGGTACATAACTAAAAAATTAATAAAAAAAAAGTATGAATCCCAGGTAGTTATAGATTTAAAAGGGGGCCCCATCAACATTGGTACATTAGATTTGGGGCCCCCATGGCAACCGGGGGCTCGACTGCAATGCGGGCCCATAGTTACGCCACTGAATACAAAGAACTGATAAGAGGAAAATCTATTTTTATTTTACACTTTTCTTAATAAAGTAAGGTCAGCAGAATTTTTAGACTTTAGATTCGTGTTCTGAATGGAAGAAGATATTTATACACCCAATATTTTTTTCTTGAAGAAAAATTAGGTGACTTTAGGATCATTTTCCGTCAAAACTGTGCGTACAGATGAAAATTGGACTTCAGATTCACTACACAAAAAAAAATTATTTTAAAACACGACATTTTTAAGGTATGTTTTCCAAGACGCGACTCTAGCGATAGACGCTCAACGATAGCCGCTCAGCGACTATCGCTGAGGACTCCTTTTCTGAGTTTACATGTAATTGTTTTCCTAGGCAAGCGATATAATCGCTAGAGACGCTAGTGTCGATCGCTAAGCGATTGCAGCCGTCTGCTCCAGGAGCAGTCATAATGGCAGTGGCTGGGGATCCTAGCAATGCAGTGCTGGTGAAACCAGCCTGTGGCCGTCAAACTGACAGGATTAATTAAAATAAAACAACCAATTCAAAGTTAAATTACTTGCATAAATTAGTATTAAATACTATATAATATAATTTCATTTATTTGATATATATAATATAATGAAATATAACATAATTAAATTTAATTAATATAATATTATGTAATAAAATATAGTTAAATTTAATTTATATAATATAATGTAATATAATATAAATATATTAATTATTAAATTACTCAAATGGGGCAAAAAAACAGATCATTTCTTGTTTCATTAAAAAAGATATTATACTTGCCTTAATTCGATATGAATCCAGCAGAATTATAAAAACTACAGTGCAATTCGCATCTACTGATAGTTTGTTACCTACTGATAAGTGTTGCAATATTCGCTGGAGACGCGTGTAGGAAAACACCTATTACAATTTTGTGCCAGCGACTATCGCCAGGCGACTATCGCTCAGCGTCAAACTCTGGAGTCGCGTATTAGAAAACTTACCTTTATTCTGGTGCTTTTTGGAACGAAGTTCCTTATGGCACGTTCTGGAGCCCGGGAGTGATCCGAAAAAAACGACCAAAATTACCGTCACAAATAAAAGCGTCACGAAATATACGGATGACGATATCTTGTGTAAAAGTTGACCGACTTAGTTGAAATTAGGTACACATGTTCATTTTACCAATGCCCAGGACAGGTTCGTTGGACAACGTTGGCCGCCCAAGCGTTCACGCCCAACGCTCGCATAAACGTAAGCTTCAAATTTAAAATTGGAATTTTAGGACGGGAAAAAATTCTAACTTTATCTATTTAATGAGACAAACAACTTTTATACATTTTTTTTTTTAAGTAAAACGAACACCGACTTTGCTATTAAGTGATAAAGATCGCGAAATTTATTAAAGCGGACCTAAACGTTTTAAATAGAGAAAACAACGTTTTTACCGATATCTTACGTTCTAACGTAACGATTTTAATAAAACTTCATACACATCGTCTAAAGTACAATTGAAACAGGCATGTAAAATTTCAACCTGATACAAGGAGCAGTTCTTATACAGTGAAGAACGTATACGTACTTAGCAGTGTGAATTTATATTTAATGAAAAATGTAAGGAACTTCGTTCCAACCGGGTGTCCCGCGACACCACACGTATTTTTTTCAGAACTGTGTGTGGTTTGTCTTTAAAAAAACAAATAAATTTACTTAATTTGTTTTTTATTTACTAAGAAGAAAATGTTGTTATCTAAAAGTGTTTCTCGTGATACGCTAACCTAAAAATGTTGCTAACTAAAAATGTTTCACGTGATATTTTAACCTTTCTATGTATATCAATAATACTTATTAATCTATTAACAAATGGAAACCAGGATGTATTTTAATAGACATATTAACATCAAGTTGAAGTCGGAAGCCAAGTATTATAAGTTATAAGGCAAGTGTAACAGATTTAGGAAAGTTTCGTATTCAAGGATAATGGAACCGCTCACCCTATGATTATCTAATCCAGTTAAAATCACTCTTTGCCCAAAGTGGGAGAGTGTGGAAACGCGGGGCCCTCATATCGGAATTCCTCGTAGAAATGAAAAGCAACAGGAGGCTCGGAAGTTAGGAGAGAGTTCTTGGATGGACCTACCCGACGCCCCACTCCGGTCCTGCCTCCTTCTTACATTTTTTTCTCATCGTATAACGGCTTCGATTTTACTACACATTAGGCTACGGTTATAACGGCAGAAGGGGATAAAAATAAGGCCTATTTACCATCGATTCTATCTGAAAATCTGGCTTTTTATAGAATAAAACGAGCACGTACTTGACATTTAATGTTTTAACTCTAATTCTAACCTATGAAATTGGATAAATAAATTACCTAAAAGTTAGGATAGGCGTAATGAGTATAAAGCCGTGTCCACACTATGCCTGAATATATGTCGACCTTTTGACTTGTCCAGATTACCTCAGTAAGTGTGGACTAGTCGGACGACAAATAGTGAATTTAAATACCTAGTTTTAAATGAGTGATTTAGAAGATACAGCATTGGCGGCTGCTGCATTTATCATTGCGGCTGTTGGAAGTCAGCAAGACCGTCTTCATCGCCCAAGGAGGTTTTGGGTAAGGCCCAGCCTTGTCCGAGGTAGAAAATGTATAGTACGCAGCAATTTATGAAGGATTTCCCACAATAAACTCCCATCACGATACGTTTCAATAAACGAATTTTTTTTTCGTCCCTCCAATTTATCATGATAAAATTAATCAAACTAAAAACCAATAAATGTAATCAGCTAAACAAAACTGAACAGAATTAATATTTTGTACTTACTGAAAAGTTGAACAAAATGATTGGACACGACCACACCACTGTTGTCGATTCGACTTGCTTTGATCCGTATACCGACTTGATTCGGGTTGCGTTTGACTGGACCCGACATGGTTCAACAAAGCCGGGCGACACCTACACACATGTTGGACATTGTCGATCGGCATAGTGTGGACGCGGCTTAAGAAAATATAGGTCCGAGACAACTCAGACTAACTTCCTTATACAATCTCAGTCCCAGATCCCAGAAAATATGAATATATTCTTAACAATACAGACGGATAGGCATGTCGATCCACTATAGCTGTGACTGTGAACCCATCTTTATGCCTTGATTACACGTAACGTGTACAGTGGCGAGGCAGTGTTCTCAGCCGAGTCTTGGTCTGGTATAAACATATTACCGAGCGCTCGGCCGAGCGTTCGGCCTAGTAGGTTGGCCAACAGTCACTCGGACCCCTTTTTACTTACTAAACCGAGTGCCCAACCCTACCCAACGGGCACTGACTCGCTAGCCCTCTCGGCATGTTTCACACACTCGGACCGTACCCGCCACGATGTTTCAACATTCACGCGCACCGCCTCCACTTGTTACTTTATTAGTACCTCGTGTTGCATCATCTCGTTGTTTTTAAAAATAGCTAATAACAAATGGGACTGTGATGCGACAGTGAAATTTATTCAAGGGTATAAATTACATCCATGTTTGTGGAACTTAGAATTTTCAGACTACAAAAATAAACAAAAACGTGACGCGGCATACGTTGCCAATAGCTTTTGCCAAATTGCTTGAAGCTACTTGTAGTTTAATCTTTGCAGGTATTGCTTCTCTCATGACAGTATCTTCTCTTTGTATCATTGGAGTAATATTTTCTAACAATTTATTAAACGTTCTACGTCCATTCTGAGAAGGCTCTTAATCCATCAGGATCTTCTAAGTCCAATTCACTATAAAGTGTGTATGTTGCATCACGATCTGGTCTCCTTAAAATTCACTGTCTTGTCCAAAGTTGTTTATCTTCTTGACGCAATAATTCATTTAATTCTTCTATCAGGAGTGGTATGAGCAGCTTAGTATATTTATTAATGTATGTTTTACGATCCATGTTTCGGTTCACAAAACTAGCCTGCTTTATGATCGAAAGGGAACTGACTCGCCGCAGAAGTCGAAAAGATAAAAATACGTATAGACACTGACTCGCCAACTCCACTCTCTCGGCCTAGTAACATTTTGCGGTCTCGCCTCTGTACTGGTTACGTGTAATCAAGGTATTTTAGGAGGGTTACTATAGAACCTTCCAAGTGAAGTGAGAGTCCAAACTGGCACTACCGTCTACTCCAATCATCCTTTTAATAATAAACGCATCATGATTAACTATTAATTTGCTCAATATTAAATATTTATTACAATGTGCTCGTTTCAATAACAAACTTAAGCAATCCTAGTTAACCCTTTAAGGATCAGGCAAAAAAAAATAAAAATGTTACTGTGGATTGGTGGTTTCCGCGGTTTACCATCTGACTATCTCTACACGTGTGTTTTGGATGACATGTCTCCAGTTTTTTTTATTGTGGCTCATAGAAACAATTTCTTAGAGCGGATTTTTGTCAAAATACTCATTATACTACCAGTTTTGATGTAATATTGAGTTTTTATAATAAATTATAAGCACTCTCGAGTTATTTACAGATTTTTAGCTTGAGTTGTGAAAATGTAATAAATTACGTTGTCTTAGAGGTTTGGTGGTTCATTCCGTTAACCACCTACTTTAAGGTGGTAAAGAATGTAAACCACCAAACCTTACAGGCAATATAATTTTTGTCAAGGTCGTCAGAAGTACAAATCCCTAATTGATTGGTGGCATCTCCTATAGAAACCACCTAAAAATATTGATTTTTTTTTCATGGAAGGGGGGCTAGAATTTTTTCAAAAATAATTTTCTGGGGTCATTCTTGATCCCACAGATGAGATTTGCAACTCTTATTTTAGAAATTAGAAAAAATCCGTACTGCGCCATTCGGAGCAAAAGGGGGCGGTTTGCCTGGCAAACCACCAATCCTTAAAGGGTTAATATATTATTTAAAAATAGGTGGTTGTTTACTTTTTGTTTTTGGTTTCTGAAAAAAATCATCAATATTGTTTTCATCAATATCTCGAAAAACGTGTAAATCCATCAAAATCTCAAAATCGAATTTTCGCATCATCATAATATTTCCTATTTATATGCGAAAGTAATATATGAGAAAGTAAAAACGGTACTTCTTTAGATTGTTACTCCCCTATGATTTTCTTTTAGAATATAAATGACTGACTAAATAACTATTAAGACAAGGGATGTTTAGTCCAATGTACTTTGGGACAAAGGAATATAACACTTGTGTTTTTATAAGGGGAGTAACAGTCTAAAGAAGATCATTCCGTACACCTTCTTTAGATTGTTACTCCCCTCTGTTTTATTTATAAGGGGAGTAACAACCTAAAGAAGTACCGTAAAAACGACTACAATCAAGAAGTAGGTTGAATTAAATTGCCGATTTTTCCCTTATTAGCTGAAATAATTGTAAAGGCCTATTCGATATAATCGGTTATCATCTATGCAACGTCACTCCGACTTCCTCCCAGAGAGAAGGCCAGATTAAAAAAGACCATTATCCTCTTATACAAACTCTTATCATTTATTAGGGAAATACAAGCGGTTAAGTAACTGTTATCAAATCAATAATACATTAAAACATATTATACTACAAAACAGTTACATTTTAATTATGCAATTGGAGCAATCGCTACAGCTGATCAAATTATCATTGTTATGCAAAGTGTAGATGGGAATCGCTACAACTGATCAAATTATCATTGTTATGCAAAGTGTAGATGGGAATCGCTACAGCTGATCAAATTATCATTGTTATGCAAAGTGTAGATGGGAATCGCTACAGCTGATAAAATTATCATTGTTATGCAAAGTGTAGATGGCAACTCTTGGACAGAAATTACGTCTCCTTTCTCTCCTAGTATACTTAACACTAAAATCCTCTTTGTGAAATGCACTCTTTAGTTTTCTTTGAAATAAAATTGTTTGAAATTAGTTCATTTTTTTAAAAAAAAGTTTCAATTTTTAACTAATATTTTTTGGTTAATAACCTATTGATATATATTTGTTGAGAATCGAAGGTTATCATTGAAAATTAACATTATTAGCCTGTTCTACAAAGAACATTCAATAATTGTCACTGACCTTCTGAAAAAATAAAATCATTTGAAAGATCATTAGGTCAATGATCAATTAAAGTAAACTTTTTATTTATTTATCATTAATTTATTTTTTTTCAAAATACACATTAAAATACTGGGTGTTATACTTAATAGCGCGTATAAATCAGAGTCATGAGGACAGTGTGTGCGGCGGGACACCCGGTAGCAACCAAGTTTCTTACACTTTTCATTAAATATAAATGATCAAATCACACTACTAAGTATACAATGCTAACTACTTATACATGGCGCAGTTAGAAAAGAGACAAAACTAAAACAAACTAACTATTTGTACTTGCGGAGTTAAGGCAAAATTTAAAGAACAGCATGGTTTTTTTTATCATTGAAGCGAGCGTCTTGCAATGTGTATGTATTGAATATTGAGAAAAAAGTTAATCATGATATGCTGATAATTAAAGAGGATGGTAGTAGTAGAGTGAGTTCCTAACCCATTTACGTCCCGGCCTACTCCATTTAAAATATTATAAAATACATCACTTCACTACAAAAAAACTTGTGCTTGTATCAGGTTGAAATTTTACATGCATGTTTCAATTGTACTTAAGACCATGTGTAACAAGTTTTATTAACACGTAAGGTTAGAACTTAAGATATCGGTAAAAACCTTGTTTTCCCTCATCGTCGTTTCTAGTTTTTAATCTTTTTAGCTTTTTACAGCTTTTCTTGATTATACAGAAGCAAATTACAGCCGATGGTCAGCCGTTTTAGGGCTATCGTGTTGATGTTGCGGAAAGCCCTTAATGTGAAAGTAACTCAAAGCCGACAAGATTCAAAAGGTAATTTCAGACTTTAAGTAAGACGAAAGATATGCGAACATAAGTTGTAGAAAGTTTGGGTGGTTAAAGTAAAGGCCCTACCTACTTGACTAGAGAAAGATATTTTTGTCGGGTCCATTGTAAGGACTACGCCTTCTAAAGGCGCTCATCTCGCTCCATACTGCTTTTACTTTATTTATAAAGAGGCTATCCTTGGATTCACTTTCGTTCCTATCTGATTCAGAAATGAAGGCTAGCCTTATGGGGCTTTATCTTTCGGAATTATCCTTCTTCCAAATATTAAGGCGTTTTTCTTATTTTATTATGATCTGTTATCATTTAGAAAGTCTTTCTCCTATTAAGCCGGTGTGAGCGAGACATAGGAACGACCTTCACCATTTACCTTGATAGAAAACAGGTTGTCGGCTTGTTCCAGTCCAGTTGTTAATTCCTTCGGCTGTCTTATTTTTATTTCTTTGGAACGTAGTTCCTTATGGCACGTTCTGGAGCCCGGGAGTGAATCCGAAAAAAACGACCAAAATCACCGTCACTAAATGCACACGAAATCTTCAGATGACGATAACTTGAGTAAAAGCTCACCGAGTTAGTTGAAATTTGGTACACATGTTCATTTTACTAATGCCCAGGCTGAGTTCGTCGGAAAACGATATCCGCCCAAGCGTTCACACGGAACGCTCGCGTAAACGTAAGCTTTAAAAGACGGAAAAAGTGTTATTAAGGAAGCCTGTTACATGACTTGTTTATATTATTTTTGTTATACATATATGTCAAAAATGTCACTTTGTTTTGTAAATAAATAAAATATAATCATGTAAAATTTTACCCTGATACAAGCAGAAGCTGTACAGTAGGGAAGAGATATATTTTATAATATTTTAAATTAATTGGCCGGGTAGGTAGAAGACAGTCCTATTTTAATCCAAACTCCTTTAACAAACATACTCTTTCACTATAATCTCATCATGATCAACTTTTTTCTTATATTTAATATATATTTATAGAAAGACGCTTGCTTTAATTATACAAATAATGATTTTCTTTTAATTTTGCCTTAACTCTGCTAGGTACAAACAGTTCGTTACTTTTAATTTTGTCTCTTTTCTAACTCCGCCATGTATATGTAGTTAGCAATGTATACGTACTTAGCAGTGTGATTTTATAATTTATATTTAATGAAAAATGTAAGGAACTTTGTTCCTACCGGGTGTCCCGCGACACCACACGTATTTTTACTTTTCCTCACTACTAGTAGGAAAAGTATTGTTTTCACCAAAAAATTTATTTTTTTTCGAGATTTCAACGGAATTATCCGTTTTAGGTGTTTTTAAGACCTCCTGAGTGGTTTTCAGCATGACGTATGTATGTGTGTGTGTATGTTTGGGTATGTGTGTTATCATCGTAGCGCCCAAGGTATTTAACCTAGAGAGTTGAAACTTGGCAGAAAAATCAGTCCTAGCCTGTAGTTGTGCCGCCCGGAAAATCAACTTTTTCCGCCATCTTGAACCCAGTTTGCTGAGTCAGCAAAAATTAAAAAAAAATCGTAATAAATCGAAAATGGTCCTGATCGAGTTGAAATTTGGCTCGAATGTACCTCTCTGTATGACAAGCAAGCGCACTAAATTTCATTTTGATTTTGGCCGCCATTTTGAAGTTATAAATTTTTGAATTTTTAAACTTTGACAGTTAATAATACTGAGAGTATAAATAGGTTTTTGACTTATAGCATATCGTTGGAACCGGAAAAAATTAAGGAACAAATATAAAAAAAACCGATGAAATTCCATTAATTAGTTTAAAAGTTATAAGTGAATATAATTATTTATTAGTGCAATAATTTTGATGACGTCAAAGTTTGTTTACATCTGTCAAAATACCGCCAAACTTCAAATAATTAAATAAAATATAGGTATTAAAAATAAGGTTTTTTTTTAAGAATGATAATAAATCAGTTAGTTCAGAACGGTCACCCATCCAAGTACTGACCACGTCCAATGCCGCTTCCTCCTGCTGCGAAGCAGCAGGAGAGGCCACTTTAGTGGCCTCTGAAGTGAGGAAAAGTTCCGAGGTACCCCGTACCCGTTTTTTTTTTATTGTTTGGCGACTGGTTGGATCGGAAATCAATTAAATTTGATGATTTAATTTTTTTAAGACAAGGCGATCTTCATATTCCATTAATTTTAAGCTCAAGTTAATCTTTATTCTGCGAGTGCTAATTCATATGAATTCAAAATTTACCCGTCCTATATATATATATATATATATATATATATATATATATACATATATATATATATATATATATATATATATATATATATATATATACATATATATATATATATATATATATATATATATATATATATATATATATATATATATATATATATATATATATATATATATATATATATATATATATATATATATATATATACAGGGTGGTCCAAAAGTCTCCCCCCCCCTCTTAACATGAGTCCTACAGTTTTTAGTTTCTAAGATAATGGCACATAAAGATGGAAATTTGGATTACCACAATAAAATATATCATATCAAGGAATTATAAACCTTTTATCTTCTACTACATTTTATTATAAATAATTTATTGCTCAATGATTACAATAAAATCTACTAAACAATCACTTATGACTACAAGCTTGACAATAGTCAATAATGATGTTTAACACAGTTAAGTGAACCAAGGCCGTTAGTTTACGGCTAATAAATCATTGTCAACTTGGGAGTTTATTTTTTTCATTTTAACTTCCTTAATCGAATCTTTTATTGGAATAAATGTAATTTTAAATATTTGTTATCGCTTTGGAAATATGATAGTTATCCTTGAATTGTACGTTTTTAATATTGAAGGATGTTCCATTTATTTAAAAGTAAGAAGCATTTGGAAAAAGACAACACTTTAATTGCGCTAATAAACAATTTTTAATATCACAAATCATCGTTTAGTCGATAATTAAACAAAATCTCGATTCCTCCCCCCCCCCCCTCTAGGCTATAGTAAATTAAATCAGCGCATATTGCAATACGTCGTTCCGTCGTCTATATAACTTAAAAGATAAAATTATTTCATAAAATGGAATTTCATGTGGTGTCTACTAAAGGTTATGAATTGCTTTGATAATGAAGAATTAATATTAGTTATATTTATGTGTTGTTTGCCTAATACAAATGATGTTTAAGAAATCAAATGTGAAAGGAATTAAAATTGTTAATTTTAATTCAAGGATTCTTCGCATTAAAACCGCTATTTACGAGGTAAAATACTTGATGTTGCAAGAGAACAGAATTTAAACAATCAGTGCCAGACAACTCAGACAAACTTTCTCATATACGAGTTCATAATTCCTTAGCCCAGTGTTTTCCATTAATTAGTTTTCGTAAGTATACATTTAATTATTAGGGAACATTTTATCAAAATTTATCGTAAAATAACTTCTCCTTGGCGGGGAATTGAACCCGGCCTCTCTCCGTCCACTTTTATAGCTATTTTCTCAGGAACTAGTTTTTTTTGGGAAAATGTTAGATTCGTATTTAAATGGACTACATTTTTGAATTTTGTAATCAAAATCGTCGAGGAATTCTTCAGAATTATGAGACGCTTTTATAAGAGATTACTTGTACTCCAGAAATAATGTCATCTTTCAAAACTAATGAATTAATGTCATCTTTATCAAAAGAAAAATACGAACTTACATACAGGAAGTTTATTCATGTTTTTTCTGTATTTATTATTAAAATCAAACAATCGTAGATAAAGTACGGTATGTAACTCGTGGGAAAACTGCATTTTGCTTTGCTCGTGTGGTTTTACTACCCTCACTGTCGCTCGGGTGCAAAATGCTACTTTCCGCACTCGACGCGTAATGTACTATAACGTGGTCTCCTCCGAAATCTAGACTTATAATATGAAAAGCATAATAATATTATAGCATAAAAATAATATGAAAAATGTGACGTGCAAGCAAGTTAGGATTTAACAGGAGGTCAATAGGTTTTCATTTATAGTACAATATTTCGACATCTGAAGTTTCCATACACGACATGCAAAATACGACAACCTTAAATATCGTGTCAGGAAGTTAGAATATAGATTGGTTTTCATTTGTATTCATATTAGTACTATATTTCGCCGATAGAAGTTTTAAATTTTATATAAAATGATATCTGAGCTCCTAGCGGACCAAATGTTAATCAAAACGGAATAATATTTCATTATTCCACATCTTTAAGATGCATCTACTATATCAATTAGACAAATATATAAACTTGGTGCTTAGGCTTCAGCGGGTAGATTTGTCATAAACAGCTTGGGTTTCCGGTGAAATCCGCGTCACGAAGGGGTTGAAATCCTTGGTTTCGCTTCCACTACTGGAAGCATCTTGAGGGGTGTGGTGCATCGCGGTGTTGACTCGAAGCAAACACAGACACATCATATCCTGTGTATTAATTTTCTCCACTTTATGGAAAAACATTGAAATGTCGATATGTGGATTCAATGCCCAAAAACATATCGATATTTCAGTGTTTGTTTTATCAAACGGAGAAAATCAGTATTTTTTAGAAAGGCCTTTGTTTGTTAAATGGCGTTGATATAATGAAAACTTTTTTCTATTCTTCATATTTTACATGCTTCTGCATTTAACCCGTTTACAATAGCCATATGATTCTTTATTAAACTTTTAATTGATTTATTGTTTTAATGAAATCGAATTAAAAACTGAACAAAAACCAAGGCAAGAGTCTGTATTTTATAAAAAAAAAAAAAAACCTTTTCTCTCTCCATTCAAACCTGTAAAATAAAATTCACAGTCTAATAAAAAAAATAACCTCAAATGTTTATTAGTGATTAATTTACAAAAGAAAGAGAAAACGATGGAAAAATCGAATAATTTTAATTAGTGTGCTTAGTGAAGATTTGTCTGATATCGGCCACTCTCGCCTTTCTCCGAAAAAAGTCTCGATCGACTTGGATACTTCAAAAATTATACGATAAAATAATAAAAAAAAAAAAAAAAAAAAACGTGAGAAAATATAGTTTTTCCATTGTTAATTTTAATTGTGCTATTATTTTGATTAAAAGAATAATGAAAATTTCTCATGGAAGACGTTTTACATTGCGGAGTAAAGAGAATGTAAAGAGAACTCTCATATGAAACATTACAGTTAACGTAACAAAACAAGTAAATGATGAATTATAAAAGGTAATGTTCAAGTAGTTGATTGTTCAACTGAAGATGCACTTAGCACATTCGTAGTTTCCTTCAGACCTTTATACAATATAATTTAGCTTTAGCTCTGTCGAGGTCATGTGGGTCCAATCTATTTTCAAGTATATTTTGAAAATGTTAAGAGTGTAATTATGTGGATATGTGGGAATGATTGGCAACAGGTAGAATTATTTATCTTAGGGTGTTTCGTGGTAATCTTTAAAGAATAGCATGGCTAACTTACTTCCTTACCGCAAGTATTATAATGTTTATAATTACTTTAATTGTACAGTGAAAACTTCTTTTGCGTCTCCATAACCGAACAAGCAATTTCTTCCATTGTAATGTACCATCTTAATTTAGGGCTGATTTACACGTATTAAGTTATCATGTAATTAACTTAATTTTAAGTGAATTAATGCGTGTAAACAACAAATTTAATAATAATTTTCAAGTTTAAATTTAGCGTGGAAGTCAATAAGTAGAATAGACTTTTGTGTATTTTTCGGTTAAGTTGATGGGCGTGGCTAATCACTTGATATGTTTGGACATGGACATTCAGGATTTAATCCGGGTTTACACGATCCAAGCATACTTGGTCCCAGACCAAGAAAAACATTTTTACCTCAATGTATTTGACAGTGGGCCTTAATTGAACTTTAGTTATTAGACTAGAAATGAATGAGGTTATAGTAAGATTATCTGCATTACAAAAATATTTATAGGCATTTTAAAAATTCCGGAAAAATGTTTCAACCGACCCCATACCAGGGGGTCTAATTTAAATGATTTAAAGGGGATTTTATTTAAATTATTTAAATGAAGCGTTAAAGTGTATTTGAAAATTTCATACTTTATAGCCAGCTGGAAACTTGATTGTTGCAACAACATTGTTACAACCGTACCCAGAACATGTTTTAAAAAAGTTGTCGTCATAACCTCCGAAATAAACAATTTAGATAAAAAAGAATTACACCTGTTGAACTTCCATAACCAAAGTTCTTACGTTAAAAACTATCATAACCACAACTATTTTAGTTTTGGATAAAAAAGCAAAAGAGAAGCAACAAAAATACTTACTTTTGGACGCGAAAACACAATACCCCCTCCCAGAAACTTATGATAAACTCGAAACGCCACCAAACTCAAAAGTTCAGATTTCGCCACGGAAGCCGCGTCCCTTTTCCTTGGTTGTTCCCAAATATCGCTAATTTTTCTACCCATTAATTGGGTTGTTTCAACCGTACCCTGTTTCAACCGTCCCCGGTCTCCCCTACTGCAGTAAGCATCAGCATAACATTTTCTAACGAATACGTTCTGAAACAGTTATTGTTACTTGGGCGCGGTGATTTTTTTTTCTTGGGGGGGGGGGGGGGGGGGGGGCAGCTGATTTGTTGAATAAGTAGTTCCCTTTTCTTGTTTCCACTACGAATTCCCCCCCCCCCCCTCCCAATCTAAACAGACTTAGAATGTGCCCCCTCCAGACCTAGCCGCTGGATACGCCACTGCTTGGTCCAAGAAACTTTGATTAAATTTACTAGAACCAAGTATGTGTGAATCTTCGAAGTAAGGTTTACACGATCCAAGCATACTTGGTCCAAGAAACTTTGATTAAATTTACTAGAACCAAGTATGTGTGAATCTTCGAAGTAAGGTTTACACGATCCAAGCATACTTGGTCCAAGTAGTGGGACTTTGATAACTATAAAGTAGAGGTTAAGATAAATTGTGTGAAATGCTTTTCCCTCTAGAACTTTCCAGTTTTGTACTTATTAAGTTTTAAAACATCGGTGATATATTATATAACCTTGTAGTAAATAAAACCCAGCTCAACCTCACATCTTCGTCATTTTTTGACTCGTTTTCATAATTTACCAGGTGGGCGCCATTTTAGTTTTCACCAAAGTCTACTATAATCGAAAAAAGTTGGGGCCTGTCCAACTCTTGGATTCCCTGTTTACACGATCCAAGTAGCGTTATAGTCGAGTCGAAGCTGACATTGTCCAAGTATACTTGGATCGTGTAAACGGGGTTTAATGCATAAGTTTGCCGGAGCGTCGCTGTAATATAGATTAGTAGATCTATGTTTATAAATTATTTAGAAATATTATATTGGAAACACTGTCTTTAGAATGAGTTCATAAGTTTGTGATTATATATAAAACTATAATAAAGTATATTAAAATTATACTCTACTACTGATTACTTAAAACGTAGTTCGTGCGTTTGAAGATCTTTTTTGAAAATGTCGAAGTGGACCGAAGACCCTAGAGTGAAGTTTGCTCAAGTATACTTAAAGAACGACTGTTTGCGGAATTTACGAAGCTAGAATTAAGCTTAATTAATAGAAATAAGCTAGCAAAATAACAAGAACTTGCCGATATAGAGTCAGCGATCACCAACTTATAAAAAGCCAAAGGTAATAAGCCAAGGTATTAAGGAAGACGGATCAAAAATCAAAAGTATCCGATAAACATACTCACAAGAATTTAAAGTAATTAAAGATTCTACAAAATTTGGCACAGGCACCAATGAAATTTTTAATTCATATATAAAATGGTTATATAGTTTACATTAATCATTAAACTTCCCTTACTATTTCATCCTCTATTACGTCCAAAATATCACCTAGAACTAATTTTATGACTGTATTAATAACGAAATTGTTGTTTGCAGTCCATCGTTAGCGAAAGAACGAACTGAACTAATATTAATTGTAGATAACGTGTAAATGCTAATTAAATATTAAGACACTTAAAATTAAGTTAAAATTTAATTAATTACTTGATTACTTAACACATGTAAATCAGCCTTTAAAATCAAATAAGGGGGGGGGGGGCAAGCAAAATGTTGATGTTTTTTGACAAAATGGCATGAAAAGTGTTTCATTTATATTATAATATTTTTGTAATCTACTCTTCAATACCTTTTATTTGATACCCCACTCTAAATTTAAAAAAAAAAAATCAAATTAAATTACTATATTTTTATTTTTTCTAAGGCCCGGCAAACCGCCACTCTTAGTAACAGCAGAAATATAGTTTTTTTTGGGGGGGGGGGGACACGCAAAATTATGACGTTTTTTGTCAAAATGGCATGAACAAATTAAAACTTTCCACAAGTGTATATACTTTTTTAATCTACTCTTCAATACCTTTTTGATTTGATACCCCGCACTTAAAATTTAAAGAAAAAGAAATTTCGCGAGACATGAATTATCCGCCGAATTGGACTTCGCTATATTTTTCCTGTGTGCGCGTCAAAACGATCTTTAATACTGCAAAGTTTCATATTTACATCTTTTTTTATTCAGAAGTTATTGGAACCCTACAAAGTGACAGACAGACAGACACAGGAACAAAACTTTAAGGGTTTATTTTTTTGGTTTTACCAACGAAACCCTAAAAAGAGTAGAAAATCACTTATTTATTTTTATACTTGTATAATTCTAACCTCAAAATACATAACTTTTGTACACCACATCGTTTCTTTCCCTACACTATGCATTATGATACCCTAAATTACCATTTACGTTTATAATTTACGGAACGCTCATATCTCCTATTAACTACCTCGGGCCGAAGAGGCTTTGACCTCAAGATCTACTGTTATATATATATACTAATTCGCGAAGGCTATTTTCCCCCCTGGTTTATTACTAAAGACCTACTGTATTGCATATTGCAAGTACTTTCACTGGGTAGGGTATTTAAACGATGATTAATTTTGGTCATTTGATCATTTATTTTATTGAAAATATACTATTTAGATATCCTGTAGTTTAGAAAATTGTGTATAAATAATATCCTCTCCTAGAGTTGAATCTGTTTGGCAAACCCTCGTATAACTAAATATAGAATTAGTGGTAACGCTATGTAGAGAAAATGGAAGAGAAAGATTCAAAAACCAATTACACATTAAAAGCTAAAGAGGGAAAGACCTTCAAAATGATAGAATGAGGAAAATAATTAACAAAGAATAGCACTTAACGGGAATGAAAGGAAAAGGATGGCGAAGCTTCTGTTTAGTTTCAACATCAAATTTAATTATAAAGGCAATGCTAATAATACACCTTTCGGTTTGCATTTACCTGATTGTTTGAGCAAACATTTTTACCGTGTATGGGGCTGTTTGATGTTCGCGCAAACATGATGTTTGACGTGTATGACCTACATTTGCCCGAGATCAGGTTTGCGCAAAATGTTTGATCGTGTATGGGGGCCTTAAGAAGAAAATTGTACAATGTGGGCAAAAAAAGCGCACTTTTTAAAACTTATATAGCTCAGCTTCTGTAATAGAAGCTGAGCTTTACTGACAGACAGACAGACAAGATGCATATTTGTTGAATGTAAGAATGTAAATTTCGTTGTTCGGGTAGTTTTGAATGTAACAAAATTACAAAAAAAAAAAAATGAGTATTTTACAGATTTACTTGTTGTATGGTCTAGTATGTCCTCATAGTTCATTTACGACAGCCTGCACTCTCCTTCACCAGTGGGATATGGCTCCAGCAATAGTTGATTGACGCATATCATCCCAGGCAAGAAAAATCCTCTTTCCGAGTTCATCAACGTCATTTATTCTGCCTCCCACGTACACTCTTTGTTCTAACCAACCCGAGACAGATTAATAAATTGGATTTAGGTCTGGACTGTAAGGCGGCCATTCGTCTGGATGAACGAAGTCTGGGCAAATCTCTTGCAAGTATTGAATTGTTCGCAAGGAGCGGTGGGATTGGTACCATCTTGCATAAACGTGTAATTTGGCATTTAATTTTCAATTTCAGGCAACATTTTTGTTAACACATCTTCGATGTTTGTTATAACACTGAGGGACTCCTCCCACTTACCTACAAAGAATCCCCCCCCCCCCTCCTCCAACCATATGATCATTTATTCTATCAAAAGTATATGACCAAACAACGATTACTACCCGGACAACAACTTTGTTTAAGACCCTAATTCAAACCGTCATTGCATAGTTTTCACCCAAAAGTTTGCTAAGTTATAGATATGAAATTTCAAGGAGAAGAATGTAGTTTTCAGACCCCGCAAACCCCATATCTCTATCTATTACAGAAGCTGAACTATGAGTGTTCAAAAATGCGTGTTCAATGTGCGGTTGTTTTTTTTGCCCACCCTGTATATAATTTAAGCGAGCGTAAGCAAGCTTCTTACATTCAACAAAATATGTATCTTGGCTGTCTGTCTGTCAGTAAAGTTTAAGTGTCTGACGATAACTTGAGTAAAACATGACTGATTTAGTTGAAATTTGGTGTACATGTTCCATTTACAAACACTCAGGCTAAGTTTGTTGGACAGCCTTGTCCATCCATGAGTTCGCCGTGACCATAAAATGAAAATTTGGAATTTTATGACGGGAAAAGATTCTATAATCTCCTTTTCGATGAGACGAAATTTTTTTAAATATTTTTTTTTTATATGACGATAACTTGAGTAAAAGTTAAACGATTGTTTTGAAAATTGGTATTCGTGTTCCTTTCACTAATGCTCAGGCTAAGTTCGTTGGACAGCGTGATCCGTCCAAGATCTAGCGCGCAACGCTCGCGTAAACGAGAGGTTCAAATGTAAAATTTGAATTTCAGGACGAGAAAAGATTCTATCATCACCTATTCGATGAGACAAACATTTTTTAGAATTTTGTCAAGTACATTGTTTTTTATATTAAAACAAGCAGCGACATAGCTATGAAGTGATAAAGATCGTTAAAACTATTAAAGCGGACCTAAACGTTTAAAATAGAGAAAACAACGTTATTTCCGATATCTTAAGTTCTAGCGTAACGATTTTTATAAAACTTTGTATACATCGTCTACGTCAGCGGTTCTCAACCTTTTTCCATCCCCGTACCCCTTTTTTATATAATTAACTGTGCGTACCCCCTAACAACAACCCCTTATTTGTATAAATACTTTTTATATTAGATGAAGTGTTGTTTAACAACTGCTAATATTGCTACATCATAGAAACAGCTGTAAATATGTAATATTAATTTCAAACAAGATTTTTTAATTGACATTTTACTAAAAAGTTTTTATTTATTAGACAGAAAAGTAAACAAAATAACTTTTTTTTAGTTCACCGCGTACCCCTTACACATTTTCGCGTACCCCCAAGGGGTACGCGTACCACAGGTTGAGAACCGCTGGTCTACGTCTAAAGTACAATTGAAATTGGTATGTAAAATTTCAACTTGATACAAGCAGAAGTTTTTGAGTAGTAAAGTGATACATTTTATAATAATTCGAATGAAGACGGTCGGAACATGTAAGTTAAGGAATTTGTAGAAAGATACCCTTCTCCCTCACTTCACGTTCTCTATTGCAATTAACCTCTTTAACTATTAACTCATCCTGATTAACTATTCACGATATCCCGCCCTCCGCATTGAAAATTTCAAATGATGATACTGAGTTCTACCTAAGAAGACTTAGGGGTTTGAGGTCGTCCTAGAAACCCTTATGCTTTTGGTAGTTCTTCCGTCCGTCCGTCGCATCTTGGAGTAAACCATCACGACCTGTAGCTGGAGATTTAAAATTTGGTATACAAGTTTAACTATTTTGCCCAAAAACAGGAAAAATATTGCAGACTTAAAAACTCAACATTTCTTCCATCAACAATTGCCAACTTAACGACAAATTTTATGTTTTTTGTAATTTTTAAGTGGAGTATCATTTTAAAGGTATGGAAACGTGGATTACAAACATATATATTTATATCGCGTTTCCTAAATGACGGCTAATATGCCACCGAAATTATTAAAACAGACACCCCAAAAAATGCCCTTAGCTTGCTGGCAAGTACTTGACGGGACTTTTGTGTTTGCTTTGAGTAATTTTCCATAAGTAAGATAATGACGTGTTGTAGAGAATTCAACAAGGTTATATTTGATTATAAGCATATTCTCAGGACTTCTGCAGAGTTTGTCGTTTTATTGGTTAAGCGTGAGCGGTTAAGGTGACAGAGTCTCATGCACTTAAAATATTTTTTAAGTTTTGTCCGCTTGAAAAAATAATTTTCCATATATAATTTATGCAAGGCGTATATATAGTCCAGTTGTTATAGTCAAAAATTGGCTTCTGTTCCAAAAAAAAAATCAGAGCTTAATTTTTTTTTTTTTCATCGCTTCATTTTGACGTTCGGAAAAACATGTTATCCAAAATGTGCAACGGATCGTGGTCACGTTAATATTCAAGGACAATGGTCAACAAATTCGGTTATTTGCGAATAGCTCGCATTCTATGGCTCGGACACCAATCAAGGTGGTAATCGAATTTCCCACAAAATAGGTCTCCTTAATTTTTTACGTACAATGGACGGTTTATAGAATATAGGGCGAAGAATATGTAGTATCCGTTGCCGCACCACTTTTTACGAATATCTCGCTTCCTATGCCTCGGAGACAAATTAAGGTAATTATCTAAAAGAAAGATTAGTAAATTTCCCACAAAGAAGGTCTCATTCATTTTTTACATGCAACCAACGGTTTAGCAAAAAACCTGCTTACTATAACTTGGTTAGTGTTTGTTTTTGCACGACTTTTTACGTATTTTTGCGAATATCTCGCTTCCTCTTGCTCAGAGACCAATTGAGGATCAGATCAAAATTGAATATTATTAAATTTTACTCATGATGCAATGATAATTTTTTTTTACGTACAACGAACCGTTTGGATAATAATGTGCTCCGAAGTTTCCGCACAACGACCCATAACTTTGGCTGAGGACCCTTCACGGTGGGAACCGTTATTCTATACCTACGAGCGGCATGTCGTTTTCTTGGACGCAGTTTGAAAATATTAGTGCTCCTAGTGTTTTAAGGAGTTGCCTCAGGGAAAAGCCAAAATTATGGGTCGTGGTTACGCCTTGTGCGAAAATTTCGAAGCACATTATTATCCAAATGGTTCGTTGTACGTAAACAATGAACATAATGCTTTCCGTGACATTTTATAATCTTCAATTTTGATTTGATCCTCAATTGGTCTTCGAGCAAAAGGAAGCGAGATATTCGCAAATAACCGAATTCGTTGACCTTTGCCCTTGAATATCTATTAACGCGACCACGACCTCGTTGCCAATTTTCGATATGTTTTTCAGAACGTCAAAATGAAGCGATCAAAAGAAAATTGAAGCTCTCCGATTTTTTTGGAACAGAAACCTAAAATGACTGGACTGATTTCTCGAGAATTATTCTCTTGACTGTTGCCGAGTATTGGATTTGACGGGTTGAGGGTGATTGGTTAAGGTAGAGTTGCTGCACCCCCTTATACCCCCCCTCCCCTTTTTACACTTGATTATGCTAAGTATCTGTGAATAGAAGAATATGAGACGAGGCAGAAGAAGGAGCCGTTTCCAGGAGAGAAAGCTCGGATTTCACCCTTATTGCCCGATTCCGTTTCGAGGTGAAAGAGTCATTTTGTACAAAATACAGGTGAAACGGCCTTGTTGTAACGGGTCGCTTTTAAACCATTTTAACACTGTATGGAAACGGATAGCGTTACACGGTCTCTTCGATACGCTTATACAATTTAATCTGCCAGTAAACTATGCTTCACCTTTTATTCGAAATCAATGGGCACTGCAACAAAGCGAAAAAAAATGTTATTCATACAGAATACAGGGATGAATGCAAATATTTCCGGAAAAACACTGAGGCTTTTTCTTTCGATTGTATTTTTCATTTCATCCAGAATACCAAACCCAATTTGTTACTAAACCAAGAATGTTTGAATGCTATAGAAAGTAAGACATGTACAAGTTGAATTCTGCTTAAAGCATTGTTAGTATTGTGAGAAAAATGCTGTCAGTATGACAGATGACGTGAAATATTTGTACGATTTACATAAGAAAATGTTTTTATTTTTTCATTTTCAAATCTCTCAACAACTTACGTACATATATCACTAGGTATAGCGTGGCTCTTTCATTGAAGCGAGCGTAATACAATAAATATTTAATATTAAGAATAATTACAAGCATGGGCGTATCAAGAGGGGGGCAAGGGGGGGCATCTGCCCCCCCTTCCGAGATGGTCCAAAAAATTGGATGATAAATGAAACAAAACTTTCTCAATTATTGATGCTGTATTTAAATTCCATAATATCCCCTTTAATTGATTTATTTTTAAACATACTTAAAACTGATCAATAGGTATGGTTACTTTCTTTTTTTGTTTTCCATTTTCAAAAAAAAAAAAAAATTATTTGCATCAATATCTCGAAAACTAGATTTTTCCAGGGAAAATCTAGTTTTCATGAGTAATCCCAAATTTAAATCTTGAGTTTGCCTCAGGATATGATTTTTCTGAATATTTGTACCAAATTTAATCTAAAATGTCTTATTAGTGAAGACCTACAACCTTTATTTGAAACTTAAGGATAGAATTCTAATCTAATCAATGAGACAAACGTTTTTTCAAGCGGCACCCGATATAATTAGCGCATAATCGTCTTGCTTGTGACAATATGAGTTTTCTGAAATAGTCTCATCCCTCTCGCCTTATTTCATGACACTGCGGGAATATTCCAGAATCCAGAAGCGCTATTTACCATGCATTATGTTTGGTTGGAGTCAGTGCAATTATTACTTTTGAAGTGGCCCGAGTAGAGAAAATATGTTTATTGCCATCTATACCTTTCCTTGTTTCTTCTATACCGTTCTCAATTTTATTTTTTTGCACATCCATTTTCAGCTTTATAGAGCTTAAAGGTCTTAATGCAATAATTATTGCCAAAGCCATTGAAGATTTTGTGTCATCCTTAGACCTAGACCCTGATAAGTGTGTGGGGTTAGGCTTCGACGGATATCCCACCATGTCTGGGATAGAAGGAGGTGTGCAGGCGATCTTGCGGCAAAAGTGCAAAAAAGCCTTCTACTTCCATTGCTCCTCTCACAGGCTTAACCTTGCCGTGAACGACTTAAACATAATCCCAGAAATTCGAAACTGCGTTGGAAGTATCAAGGAGATAATTACATTATTTCGTGAGTGTTTTACGACTGAAGCTTATTGCCAATATTCCAATATTATGTGAGACTAGGTGGTCAGAGAAATACGAAAGCATCCCTGTTTTTAAGGATCATTTCGTTGATATTGTTAATGCAATGGGATCATTAGCTGAAGAGGGAAATGCAGCAACCAGAAAAAAATGCTTATCAATTGCATGCAGCAGCGTGCAGATCTTCATTTATTGTCTCGGTAGCATTAATTGCTAAATATTCTGCTATACTGGAACCCGTAGCAAATGCACTTCAATCGAAGACTCTATACATAGTCAAAGGCAACAACCATATTCAGCCTATTCTTGACATGCTGCAACTGCATACTGCATCGAGTACATGCTGAGAACGTCCAACATAAGGATGTTGTCCAACATAAGGACGAAATATTGCCAAAAAAACGTAGTTGGTTTTTATACCCCTGAAGATCTTAAATAGAAATCTCTTAAATTGAAAATTAAAGGGGACCGCATCAAAAAATAGAAATAATCATATTAGATACATTTTTAGTGAAAAAACTAACATTGAGTTGATCAAGATGCAAGATGTAAATGAGACTAATAATATTGGCAATTACTTATATGTATTTGAATTTATAAATAGTGTACACATATCTATTATCAATTTTTTTATGAAAATGAGCTCTAACATTTCAAATTTGAATCAGGAGGCATCCAATAAGCATAATGGACTCATAATATAATTTTTATTTTTTTTCAGATTCAGGCCCCCCAAAAAAATTTTTAGTTCAGTTATGTTACGCATAATTACCCAAACACAGAAAAAATAAAGGAAAGCCCCAAAAATGCATTCCTCAGAAACAAGGTTTAAGTTAATGGGATGAACTTTTTTTTTAACGGAAATACATCATAAAGGGGGGGGGGACGCCGTGAGTACAAATATGTATTTGGTTTTGTATCATAATATATATCTTGGCACAGTGCCGGTCTTAAAAAAAAAAATTTAATATAAAAATAATCACATTTAGTCTTTGTCCAAAAACAAAAAAAGTTTTTAAGGAATTTTTCATACGTTTCAAATCTTACCCCCTCCCTCCTCCCAAAAAAAAGAAAATAAATTTAAAAATTGTGTATTATCTTGTAAACGGTTTGAGGGAGTTGCATTGCGTTTGAGCGTTTCAAATGCAAACAAAAATGTTTGTTTCATGCCATTATAATAGGTTTAAAAGTTATTACTTAAAGAAGCTTTTAAATGGGCGCTATGTTGAAAGGCTTGGGTCACGTGCCATTTATTTAACTGACTGTAGACCTTAGTGTGTTCTTAAGCACATACTTCACAAAATGTATTTAGCTATTTGTGTAATTAATATTACTAGTTAAAATTGCATTACATTATGGCAATAACATTATATTTTGTATTTAAATAATGTTGTAATTTTATTTAATTTTCAAGAAATTAAATCGTGTAACGAAGTTTGTTTTGAGGCTCGTATAAGTAACAGATTTTATCTACTCACGGCAGCAAAATTAAGCATTGTTGTATTGTTTTCAGTCTGCAAAAAGTCTTTTTTCTTGATTCTTTTGAATAAAGTGTCAGCAAAATATCAAAGTGTCAGCAAAAGTTCAAAGTGTCAGCAAAAGTTCAAAGTGTCAGCAAAACAACAAACAACAAACTGGCTGTCACATTGTAAGAAAATTTTACTAAAAAAAGGTTACTTCATCGCAGGTTATAAACACTACCACATTGTTTATTTTTATATATTTAAGCGTAACATTCTGCTAAATAGTAACTTAAATAATTATAGTGACAAACAAATTTTACTATTTTACAATGATTATTTTTAAAAAATCACTAAAAATTGAGATAAAAAACAGTTGTTAATAAAAAAAAGTGGCAACCCTGAATTGTTTTGATTTCTTGATGACTCAAACTTTCGTTTTTTTATAAATTTAATTTATTTAAATCTTTTATATATTAAAAAGGGAATATAATAATTAGTGTTTAGTTAGCCGTTAATAGATAAAATATTGTATGTAACTATGCAGCAAAGGAAACATTCATGACTCGTTTAAAGATTACCTGCTTCGGTTACACCTCAGCAGGTAATTAACATTTGCCTGCCTCCTGCCTCGGCTTCGCCTCGTCAGTAAAATAGTAAATTTCCTGCATCGGCTTCACCTCTGCAGTAAATTTGTTTAGCCTATCCTCGCCTTTGGCTCGGAACTAAAACTTAAAAACTTGTCAGCAAAATTCCATTTTGCTGCCTAGTTACATAAATAACTATTTTTACTATGACTAGTCTCGATCCACCGACCTCTGATTCAGCAGACAAGAGTGCTAACCATTGCACCACGGAGGAAGATGATTTTTCTAAACACAGAATTAGTATATAAGCGTAATATTATATACATTATATAATATAATATATATAAATGTTATTTTCATGCTATTTCTTCATTATTCGCTAAAATGTTATGAAAATATTTTATTTTTCAATTAAATTCCACATGATCATTTCTTAATCCTGAAATAATAAAATCGTCGACAAATGCAAAGAGAGCAATGCATAAAATGAAATGTTTCTAGAACTTAAGTCTCACTTCTAATGTTTGAGAATCTGTCATATTTATTTTTTAATTAATTTTTTTTTTTTTTTAGAAAGAAGAAGCTAACAAAGGATATTGGGAAGAAGGAAGCCCAAGCCCAACAAACAGTATCAAAGAAAATAGCCAAGAATCAGCCAGTTTTTCGTAAGTTTTACTATAATCAGTATTTTTGTTAACTATAAGATAATAGACCCTGTGATTTTTAGAGTATTTCAAAATAAAATAGAGATCTCTTAAACATATTTTTATTGGTATTTGGAGTTGATACAATTTTTTAAGCGACAAATGCGGTATATGCTTAAGCCTATTTCCCAGGAATTAAAATCATAATACCTACGACAAAATCTAAAGAGGTATAAAAAAATTCAGATTGCATCAGTCAATCATATTCAGATTGCAAATATTCAGATGGACTGTAGGATCCGTTCGTCCTTCATCAACCACTAAATCTGTCAATAAAGATTAATTAAATACCATTCAACATTCACTGGACTATAAATCTGTCAATGAGGATTGATGAAATGCCATGCAATATTCACTGGACTATAAATCTGTCAGTGAGGATTGATGAAATGCCATGCAATATTCACTGGACTATAAATCTGTCAATGAGGATTGATGAAATGCCATGCAATATTCACTGGACTATAAATCTGTCAGTGAGGATTAATGAAATGCAATGCAACATTCACTGGAATATAAATCTGTCAATGAGGATTAATGAAATACCATGCAACATAACTTTATGGACTATAAATATGACTTTTCATTTCCTTTTACCGGAAAACACCTTCAGTGTTATTAAGTATTGTAATAAATTGGTTCAGATTGTTGCTTTAAGTCAACAAACTGATGCTTAGCTCCCCTGAAAATGCTTCTAGGAGTGGACGACTTGCCTCACACCATGTTCTTTACCTGTAAATCTGTCAGTGAAGCAGCTTAATTCTCATGTTGGTTTGCCTACATATAGGCACACATTGAATCACATGATCTCGCCTCACAACCCTAATTCAATATTCATTACAAACTGATTGTGATTTTCATACTGGCTGGAGGATAGAAAAAAGTCCTTTATAAGAATGGAATGCTCTGGATGTAAGCCCCATTACTGTACGGTCTGAAGCTGGCAATATAGTAGCAGGTATAACTAGTTATACACAAGTTCACTGACTCCGGTTCAGCTTGCCCAGTTTCATACCGATTCCTTTTTTTTCTTTATCAACAATTTATTGGCTGAAAGTACGCAAAGAAAAAAAAACTAAACCGGTTTTTCCTCATTTAATTAGTCGGAAACAAAGCATTTGTTAATATCTATATTATAATAATATAGATGAACAAATAAAAATGAGTTAAACCATATTATGATCTGATAAAAGATAGAAGAAAACTAAATAGAAGTGAAAATAAAATTGTGGCTTAGCGTAGTTATGCCAGTGCTGATCTGATAAAAGATAGAAGTGAAAATAAAATTGTGGCTAAGTGAGGGACAAAGACTATTCCCTATCCCTCATGCCTCGGCCTACTCAATTTAAAATATTAAAAAATATATCACTTCACTACACAAAAACTTCTGCTTGTATCAGGTTGAAATTGTACATGCCTTTTTCAGTTGTACTTTAGAGGATGTGTATGCATTTTTATTAAAACCGTTCCGTTAGAACGTAAGAAATCGGTGAAAACGATGTTTTCTCTATTTAAAACGTTATGTTCACTTTAATAAATGTAGCTACCTTTAACACTTCTTAGCGGCGTCGGTATTTGTTTTACTAAAAAAAAATATTTATAAAAGTTGTTTGTCTCATTAAATAAATTAAGTTAGAATTTTTCCCCGTCTTAAAATTTTGAATTTCACATTTGAAGCTTACATTTACGCAAGCGTTGAGCGTGAACGCTTGGGCGGATAACGTTGGCGTTGGTAAAATGAAAATTTGCACCAAATTTCAACTAAATCGGTTATCATTTTACTCAAGTTATCGTTATCGGTGGATTTCGTGACTGTCGGTTTTGTGACGGTCGTTGTTTTCGGATTCTAGACGCTGTAATGTGCCATAAGGAACTTCGTTCCAAGAAGAGACCTAATATTTGCTAATTAAATTGGCATACATTGTAATTAAATGTATATTGTAAAATTTAGGCAAATTTAACGTAGGGGTATAAATAATCTCAGATGTTGTCTTTCTTAAATATCTACAATTATTTTCTATTCAGGTTCAATAAAGAAATGTATTTAAGTTTTGTCGCTAGTAATCCAAAACAGTAATTTGGATTTATAAGTTAGCTCTTATCGTGTTCTCTTAGCTACCTTGAAAATTATTCTTGTACTAGGTTACTCCTAAAATCCTTCCTAGAAAATCGTTTTTACCATGTGTCCTACAACTTTTCCACTTCCTCAATTTATCCTATAAGGTGTACCCCAAGGAAGCATCCTAGGTCCAATCCTGTATACCATTTTCACCTCCGACATCCCTGAACAGCCTAGCACCACTTTAGCTTCCTTTGCAGATGATATGTGCATTTTATCATCTAATATATAACCTATAATTTATAATAGCATCTGAACAAGTTCAGGAACACCTCTTACTTCTGGAAACTTGGCTCAAGAAGTGGAGAATCAAAATTAATGAAAACAAAAGTGTCCATGTAACGTTTAGTTTGAGACATGGCATATGTAAACCAGTTACCCTAAACCAAATCTCTATCCCTCACTCTAGTTCCGTCCGCTATCTTGGTTTACACCTGGACCGGCGTTTGACCTGGGCACACCACACAAAACTTAAACGACAAGACTGCAACAGACTCTACAAACTTTTACACAGACTTCTACACCATACATCTAAACTCAGCACACATTACAAATTACTCATTTATAACACAATAATTAAGCCCATATGGTGATACGGTATTGAACTCTGGGGTTTCACCAAGCGTTCCAACTCCTATCGTATCCAGTCCCTACAGTCCAAAATCCTAAGAAGAATAGTCCACGCTCCTTTCTATATTTCTAAATTCATCCATCACAACGACCTTAAAGTTCCCTTCGTCCATGATCTAGTCACATCCCGATATAAATCCTTCCATGACTCCATATCCCAACACCCCAATCTTTTAATTCACAACCTGTCATTACCATTCATTCCTGGAAATCCTCCTCGACGTCTAAAGAGGCAGTGGCCACGTGATTTATTGAACAATGTGTTCACGCACAATAGTTTTTATAAACAATTAAATAATTAGTTTTGATGTAATGATTTGTATGTAGCTTACTAATGTAATAAAGAGTATAGATAAGATTATAAAGGCTTTCTGCCTGGGCCGATCAAGGGTCATTCCGTATTTACGTGTGGCGAGCCCGCAGGGATCAGCTGGAGGCAGTCTGGTTTCGAGCCTGGAAGCACCCACCTCGCCCAGTGCTCACTGTCCTAAGAGTCTCCACGAGACTCAACGCTGCGTTGTTCTATGCGCACATATATGAGAACATCGGTTCCTCCAAGAGGCCGTGTTTTATCCACTACAGCTAGTGACATTATTATACTCACACTCAGCACGATAATCTACCAAGTAGTTCGTCATCTTCACCTGCACCATTTCACCTGGACCATTTTACCTGCACTGTTTCACCTGTACTGCTTCAGCTGCACTACTTCGCCGTCACCACACCCGCCAAGTTTGCCCAACAGTTAAGCCTTTATAAATTCATTATAATATTTTTTACCTGTATATTTTTCATATATTTTCCCCCTTTTAATATAAAGAACATTTCTTTTTTTGAATTAATTAATTTTTATCATTTTCATTTTTCACCGAGGCTGGGTCTAAGAAAAATTATCGATTATTTGAAAGATAATAAGAATTTCAGATCTGCCCTCACATAAATTTGGTGCCGTGACCAGGATTAGTTTCTTAATTTAAATTACTTTTCTTACTTAAGAAACTAACTATTTTTTAATTAATTATTTGGAATTTAGTTATCTTTTGGAAACTTATATTCTATTTTGTTTTATTATTTTATTTATTCTAATGAAGATAATTACCTTTTGTGTTCGAACATTTAAACTATTTTATTATATAACTAAAAATATATTTAACTAAATTAAACTTAAATTTTTTTATTTAGAGAATAAATATTTTAATTTATGTTTTATAATTTTAATTCTTACAAAATACTGACAGCCTCTAATTACTTTTTGTTTTTTTTTCTATTAATGATTAATTAAATTACTCTTTACTAGGGAATAGAATACCCTATTTTTCTTAAAAATTTAAGAGTTAAATTTTTATTACTAAGTTGTTTGTATGTATGAATGTCTAAACAGATATCTTTTTTTTAAGAAATATACTTTTAGATGCAATTTCTTTTTTTTTGTTTTTTAAGACAAGATTTCTTTTTTTTTAAGAACTAATTTTTCTAGAAGAACTTACTTTAACTTATCATTTTTAAACATTTCTTTAACTAAATTTTATTTTAAAGTTGAAGTGAACATTTTAGACATTCATTTATTCTTTTTTTATTACTACAAATTATCTTGATTCTCTTATACATTCATATTGTATTGTTTCTTATTTTGTCTCACAAGCTATGACAAATAATTTTTTGTATACTATTATTAATTGAAAGTTCAGAATTAATTATTTTCTTTTATTTTATCTTTATGAATTTATTTTTTATTATATTATTAGTAGGTTGTGCGTGAATATTCTTCTCAATCAAACATATTTTAATGAGATTAATTTATTAACTTATTTTATTGAGTTTAATCAAACTTATTTTAATTGAGATTAATTTTAATTCAGATCTCTGAGCCTTATTTCTTTTTTCCCTCTTTAACATTATTATTTCAGTGAGAGATCTTTGTTTATTTATTAAAGATATTATTAATTTTTTTTTCTTTAAACTGAAATAGGTTTTTATTTAAACTTTCTTGGTGCATTCTCTTTATTTTTATTTCAGTTAATTTAAGTAACGATTCTAGGTTCCTTTAATTTAATTTCCTCTCTAGCTTTCATTATAATTATAATTGTATCTTTATTTTTGGTTTTTAGTGAATTCCTTTTCCAATACCCTTTGAGATTTTTTAGAATCTGTTTACCTGTTAATTTTATTAATTAAATTATGGCTACGGAAGCGGATGTCAAGGATCTTAGATTAAAAATTCAGAGTTTGGGTAATAGAATTAGGGCCATTACAGAACAGGGACGGCTCATTGAAAATGATATATCTCAACTTTTCCTCTTTAAAGGAATGTACAAGGAATTACGTCCTTATTTTACTACTTTTAGAGAACATTGGGATAATCTGGCGGATCTCTGTTCGACCCTTAAAAAGGAATTTCCGACCAAAGAAGACAAAGCTATGATCGCTACTATAGAAAGACTTTACTTCGAATCTCATGCTATATATGAACATCACATGAATCCGACTCCTGTCAAAGCTGACCCCACGGTCACGATGGGTAGTATTTTAAATACTTCAGGTTGTGCTAAGTCTCGACTTCCGCCTATAGACTTACCTAAGTATGACGGCTCTAGTAGTAGCAAATGGCCATTATTTAGAGACACCTTTAGATCATTGATTCATGAAGAGGAAAATCTATCAAAAATAGAGAAATTTCATTTTTTACTTTCTTCACTACAGGGTGAAGCTTTAAGCCTAATCAAAGGCATTCCTATTCAGGAAGATACATATGATCAAGCATACAACTTGGTTCAAACTACTTATAATAATAAACGACTTCTGGCTACAAATTATTTAAAAACTTTATTAGAGTTTAAACCTATGACTGTTAAACCGAATTCTAAAGTTTTGAAATCGTTTATAAGTACAGTCATTGAGAATATTGCTTCTCTAAAATTACTTAATATTCCTAATCTTGATGAGTTCATATTATTTACCCTTACCATTAGATGTCTCGACCCTTCCACACGGAAAGCATTTGAAAGGATCAACATTGGTAATGACTATCCACAATATGAGGCTTTAGTGACTTTTCTTAAAAATGAGTGTAAAACCTTAGAACTGGCAGCATCTGATGTATTTTCCGGCACAGGTCACTACACACGAACGAATTTCGGTTCTCAGGTTATCAATCGTTCCAAATACAACCAAAAACCGAGTTTTCAACCTAAGTCACAAAAATCTTCTTTCTTTGTTGACTCCGATAAATCTAAGCTTAAACAAAAGGATATAGATAGTAGTACTCCGCGTTACACTTCGGGACAATCGACTTCTCCTGCCTCATCAGATAAAAAACCACTTACTACCAAACTATGCCCAGTGTGTAGTCGTAAGCATTCACTTTACCAGTGTGTACTCTTTAAAGGGTTACCGTCGGGAGATAAAATCAAGGCTCTTAAGGACTGGGATGGATGTTCTAATTGCTTGTCAGGTTTTCATAAAACCGTCGATTGTCCTTCTATTAGAACTTGCAAACATTGCAAATCTCGTCATCATTCTTGGCTCCATGAGTCTGATGGACACTCACCACCACCCTCAACTTCGTCGTCAAGCCCTACGTCTTGCACCACGGGAGATAATAGAGTTGGCAATATATCTCATGCAGACTTCAGCGGGATAGCTACATGCGGTGAAGTATTGTTAGGGACAGCGTTAGTTAACGTGAAGGATGCTTACGGAAAGTACCAGGTTGTTCGTATGGTGCTAGATTGTGGAAGTCAGTGCTCTTTCATGACACAAATCTGTGCTACTCGCCTGGGACTACCACTACATCCAACCAAACGATCTATCTCAGGAGTAGGTCAAACACAATTAAAAGGCATGCAAGGTAAACTTACCTGTTCGATGAAGCCTTGTGATTTTAGTCAACCAGAATTAACTACAGAGGCAATTGTTGTAACTAAAATTACTAACGAACTTCCTCATGTGTCTCTCAAGTTTAAACCGGGTAATTCATTCAAATCCTACAAGCTGGCTGACCCAGACTTTTGGAAGCCCGGACCCATAGATTTTTTAGCTGGGGCAGACATATACTTCGATATAGTTTCCGGCGCACCAATCTCAGTAGCTCCTCAGTTGCCGAAACTATTGCCAACCGTCTTTGGTTACGTTGTGGCGGGACGTACGGCTGGAATCCAAGAATATCATCACTCATCATCGTTTTTCACCGCAGACAACACTGACCTTAGTCACATGATTTCAAAATTTTGGGAACTCGAAGAGGTTAATATTCCTAGACCTATAGTTTCGTCTGAGGATCAACATTGCGAGGAACATTTCGTTAATACACACTACAGATTATTTAATGGACGTTATGTTGTGGCGCTTCCGTTCCGAAAATCTAACCTGGATTTCAACTTTTCTAAGAACCAAGCAATTATCCGCTTTACTAATTTGGAAAAGAGGTTAGAAAAAGACCCTTCTCTTAAAATAGATTATCATACCTTTATGAGGGATTATATCAATTTAGGGCACATGCATGTGACCAGAGAACCCTCGGCTTACGTAATACCACACCATTGCGTTGTCAAACAAGAAGGAACTAAATCTAAATTACGTGTTGTTTTTGATGCATCGAGTAGAACATTTCAAGGCTCATTAAACGATCATTTATATAAGGGACCAAAACTCCAGAAAGACATTAGCCTCATTATTTTGAATTTTAGGTTACACTTAGTGGTGTTCACAGCTGACATCGTTAAGATGTTTAGGCAAATTATCATACGCCCAGAGGACCGTAAATATCAAAGAATCGTGTGGAGATTTGACATGTCGGAATCAATAGAAACTTATGAGTTAAATACGGTTACTTACGGGTTAGTTTGCAGTCCTTTTCTGGCCAATAGAGTAATTGTCCAATTGGCCCATGATGATGGTCATCTTTATCCTCGAGCCGCTGCTGTGTTAGAGAATGACATATATATAGATGACATAGTAACAGGTGCACCGTCGGTGGAAGAGGCTAAGTGTTTGCAGCGACAATTAGTAGCACTTTTAAGTAGAGGTCAATTTGAACTTAGTAAATGGGCGAGTAACAGACCTGAATTGGTTGAAGATATCGAAGACTCGTCTAAGCAAGTTGCTTGTAGTTTAGGAACCAGCGATGACTCTTCTGTAAAAATTTTAGGGCTCCAGTGGGATCCTCAGAAAGATGCCTTTTCATACAAAATCAAACAACCTTCTGACAGCATAACAAAGAGATCTATTCTTTCGGCTATCGCCCGTATTTATGATCCTCTAGGGTATTTGTCACCTGTTATTTTTTATGCGAAGAGTATTCTTCAGGAAACGTGGCTCTCTAAGATAGGTTGGGATGAAGCAGTTCCTCCGAAAATAGCTTCTAAATGGACTGTTTTCATTAAAGAAATGCCGGAGCTATTGAACGTTTCTATCACCCGATACTTATCAACTCAAGATGCTGACCGCCTTGAACTCCTTGGCTTCTGCGATGCATCGCAGAAAGGCTATTGCGCGGCTGTTTATCTTAGGGTTGTGAATTCGGGAAACGTCTTCGTGCATCTTCTTAAAGCTAAGACCAAAGTAGCACCAACTAAACCAACGTCTATACCTCGACTGGAGCTGTGTGGAGCTCTATTATTGAGTAGACTTTTACAGTCAATAGAAGGTTTTACAGCTAGATTGAACATCCAAGATGTATTTTGTTTTACAGACTCTACGGTTGTATTATCATGGCTCTCCACTTCTCCTGACTTACTGAAGACGTTCGTAGCCCATCGTGTAGTGGAAATTTCGGACAATATCAAAACTTCTTCCTGGTTTCATATCAGATCCGATGACAATCCAGCCGACTGTGGCTCGAGAGGATTATCTCCTTCGGAACTTGTTTTTCACTCACTATGGTGGTCTGGACCTCAATGGTTACTAGAAAATCCTGCCCAATGGAAAATTACTTCAGCAGCTACTCTTCGTGGTCAATCAGTACTAGAGATGAAGCGACAGCAAGAAGCTCTTATTGTGGTAGAATCTGACGACACAGCGGAAGCTTTTATACAATGGATGACGAACATCTCGTCATACCTAAAAATTCTTCGTGGTTTGTCCTATGCCTGGAGATTCTATAAACTCTTAAAGACCAAACAACTCGACTACACTGGAGCTATTACACTTAGTGAATTGAACAGATCCAATAGGATTATAATCCGATGTGTTCAAAGATATTATTTTAAGGATTGTTTCACTCCTACAGGTGAATTATCTTCGTCTAAGAGGTTATTAGCGCTCAACCCTTTTCTTGATTCATATGGGCTCATCAGGGTGGGCGGTCGCCTCAACAACTCTTACCTTCCTCCTGAGATTAAACATCCTATCATCCTGCCACATAAATGTCACTTTTCAGCACTTATCGTGGATTATTATCATAAATCTTACATGCATCTGGGACCAGTCCCATTACAGGCGATGATATGTAATAAATATTGGATTTGCTCAGCGCGAAATCTTATCAAGCAACGCGTAAATCGTTGTCTCACGTGTTTTCGTGCCACGCAACGACCACAACCACCTCTTATGGGAAACCTCCCAGCTTCTCGCTTCGCGGAAGGAAGAGCTTTCCAGCACGTGGGTGTTGACCTGGCTGGGCCGTTTATGATTAAGGAGTCACTTCGTAGGAATGCCGCATGTTCAAAGGCATATCTGTGCTTATTTGTCTGCATGTCTACTAAGGCGGTTCATTTGGAGGTAGTCTCCAGCTGTTCAACCGAGACCTTCTTAGCTGCCTTAGATAGATTTGTGGCACGCCGTGGTAAACCGAATCATATCTATTCGGATTGCGGTTCTAATTTTATAGGTGCGGCTAACCAACTTAGAGAAATTTTACTCTGGCTGAGATCAACCGAGACAAAGGACAAGTTGGTGTCTTATGCTGCTGATCGTGAGATAAAATGGTCTTTCCAAGCCCCAAAAGCGCCTCATTTTGGTGGCCTGTGGGAGCGTGCAATTAAGTCTGCTAAGGGAATATTCAAGAATACGATGAGTAAAACACCTTTTACATTTGAGGAGCTCACGACAGTATTTTCAAGGATTGAGGCCATCCTCAATTCGAGGCCCTTGTGCCCATTATATTCGGACCCAGACAGCTTTGAATACCTTACTCCAGGGCACTTCTTAGTTGGTGCTCCACTAACTTCCGTTCCTGAACAATCACTGCTCGACGTCCAGGAAAATCGTCTGAGTCGTTGGCAGGTTGTCCAACAAAGAGTGCAGCATTACTGGAAACGATGGCGTTGCGAGTACTTACATCACTTACAGCAGCGTCGAAAATGGTTAAAACCACAAAAAAATCTAGAAGTAGGAGAATTAGTGCTACTTTCAGATCCGACATTGGAACCTGCCCATTGGTCACTAGCACGAATTGAACAAGTCCATCCGGGTAATGACGGCGTCGTCCGCGTCGTAACACTGAGGACACCTAGGAGTACCTTTAAACGACCTGTAGCTAAGTTAGTATCACTCCTTCCTATCACAGATTCTCCTTCCCACTCCAATCCACCTCCTAAAGATTAAAATTTCTTTTACTTTAACTTTTTTTTAATTGTACCAGAAACTTTTTTTTATTTTCTTCATTTAAAATTTTAGTTTTCCCAAAATTTGGTGGGCGGTATGTTCACGCACAATAGTTTTTATAAACAATTAAATAATTAGTTTTGATGTAATGATTTGTATGTAGCTTACTAATGTAATAAAGAGTATAGATAAGATTATAAAGGCTTTCTGCCTGGGCCGATCAAGGGTCATTCCGTATTTACGTGTGGCGAGCCCGCAGGGATCAGCTGGAGGCAGTCTGGTTTCGAGCCTGGAAGCACCCACCTCGCCCAGTGCTCACTGTCCTAAGAGTCTCCACGAGACTCAACGCTGCGTTGTTCTATGCGCACATATATGAGAACATCGGTTCCTCCAAGAGGCCGTGTTTTATCCACTACAGCTAGTGACATTATTATACTCACACTCAGCACGATAATCTACCAAGTAGTTCGTCATCTTCACCTGCACCATTTCACCTGGACCATTTTACCTGCACTGTTTCACCTGTACTGCTTCAGCTGCACTACTTCGCCGTCACCACACCCGCCAAGTTTGCCCAACAGTTAAGCCTTTATAAATTCATTATAATATTTTTTACCTGTATATTTTTCATATATTTTCCCCCTTTTAATATAAAGAACATTTCTTTTTTTGAATTAATTAATTTTTATCATTTTCATTTTTCACCGAGGCTGGGTCTAAGAAAAATTATCGATTATTTGAAAGATAATAAGAATTTCAGATCTGCCCTCACACAATGGTTAACGTCTAAATATAATATGTTGTATCAATTGTATTAATTCAAGCTAGTATCTGTGAGTACTGTTAATGGAAAGTTCCTCACTTCAAGTCACTCAAGTCCTTGCAAAAACTCACATCAATATTGCTTATAAAATGTAAAATTATGTAGTTGCAATTTTCTAATAAATTAATAAAAAAAACTAGGTTGGAAACGTCATTATTGACATAATCTTAAAAAATAGTTTCTTTCTTGATTCTCTATTCAGGTTTGACCGTAAACAAATCTTTGTTTATCCACTATCACATACCATCTAATGCTAGGCATCTCATTATCCACATACTCCAAACACATAAATTAACTTTAAATGTACCTGCAATCTGTTTAAATGTTAATTGCACTGAACTTGGTACCGTTTCCCGTAATCGCTTAGCGGTAGTCGAGATAAGAGAAAGGACTGGAAGCCGTATAGGTCTCTTATCCACCATCCTGTATATGTGGGACCGGCACAAAAAGCAGCGTTAAAAAAAGAAGTTTTAACAGTTTACTTGGTATGATCGTGGTGAGTCGTGGCTCGTGCGTGACAAGGGAAAGTACCCTCGCTTACAAACATTAAAACAATTTTATTCTCCTAGTAATCTTTGATCTTATAGTAATTGTGTACTTTCCACTGGGACAAAAAGTATATATATATATTTTTTACGAGTTTTAAACTTTCGTTCCATAGAATTTAATGTTTAGTAAGATTTGCATAGATTAATATATAGTTTTTTTTATTGTTTAAAATCAATGATTGTAAGAAGGACAATCTGAAATTATAGGTTTTATATGTATAGTTTTTTAGTATATTATTTTGAACAAAGTGTTAATTTTATTCATAAGCAATCGGTTTTTATAAGTGATATTTCTGGATGTTGAACAACTGCCTGAGATCGAAACAAATAACAAGAGTACATTGTCAAAGGGTTCATTTCACCGCAACTTTTGCCTTTACAATCATAAAAATATATTAATTTTTAGATTGATACTTGAATTAGATTGGAAAGTGCGAGAATTGCATTACTGGTTTATCCTTTAACCGGTTTATTGTTAAAAGGTAGAAATTGTGAGAAATCTTCTTTTTTCAATGGTAGGCTGTGAAATAGTAACTTTAGAGCCTAAAATCCATTTTTTCATTAAGTGGACTTAACAAATCTTTTCATTACTCCTAAACTGTATTGGAAATAATTTTACATCCTACGGGTAGTTATCAAAAGTGCCGTTTCTAGCGCTGTAGAAATGCTTCTTAGTACGATTAAAATCCACTAGATGTCAACGAGTTTTATTTATCTTTTTTTTATAGTGTAACCGTAACCTCTTTAAGGTTTCTTTTTCTCAAAATCTTAAGTATGTTCTAATGTTTGTTATAATTATATTGATTAATATTTAATCTTTTTTCATTGTCTGCTACCTCGGAAAAAATAGCATATGCTACACGACTGTGAAGTGTATTTTCTTTACCTTGACAATATTTACTGTCTGGCTTCGCTCGACAGTTTATATAATTGCCGCGGTAAAGAATAAAAATAATAAACTCACTTCTACTACTATATTTTTTAATCAAGTAATAGGTAAGAAACGATTAAATTGAAATAAATATTAGTTGAAATAATTTAAGAACAAGTTTATAACCTATAATAACTACCTATTATAAGTTTATAAACAATTCTATTATACCTATTATAAGTTTATAAACAAATCAGTCGGATTTATTGAGATTTTTAGGGACTTTGCTGATAAGGAATAAAAGTCTTGCTTTAGATTATTTTTGTATATCTGTTATCCGATAACTGACCTCAGGCAGTAGCCAAATGTATGTAAAAACTAATTATTTATAAACAGCTGTTAAGCCGGTGTTAACGGGCTTAATTAAATATTTAGAAAGAAGTAAATTAATTTAGATCTCTATTTAGATGAGTCATTATATCTATTTGAAGACCAACAAATTAAAACAAACATTTATCGGCACTTCTTTAGATTTTGACTCCCCTTATAAAGCAAACAGAGGGGAGTAACAATCTAAAAAAAGGTGTACGGAATGTTCTTCTTTAGTCTGTTACTCCCCTTATAAAAACAAGTATAAATAAGTATACATTGGACTAAATATCACTTTGTCTTAATAGCTATTTAGTTAGTCATTTATATTCTAAACAAACACAGAGGAGAGTAACAATCTAAAGAAGTACCCATTTATTCTAATTGGAATAAATGTGGTTGCCTTAACTCAGCAATAAGTTCATCATTTCAAGGAGGGTAGTCACCGTCGGGACACTACTCGATTATATAAATGATAAATATTTGTTTATATTGTTTAGTTATTTGTTATATCTGCTAAAGACATTCTCTGAAACATGTCAATCATATTTATCGATTATATTCCGTTCAATTGTAATTGACTATAATTCAACCTAGTCAACGACAATTTAAAGCTCAAATAATACAGATTCTTCATGGGAACACATTATTTCAAAATGTAAGAATACTTTATTATATAGATAAATATATATATATATATATTTTTTTTTAATGTATTTTTTTTTTTTTTTTTTTATAAAAGTTTAGATTATTTGAATAGGACATTGTTGCATCGCTATAGAAAAACCATTGGATATGCAAAGTTGTAATCGTATTCTAAAATCTTATATAAATAAATTGCATTTGTTTTACAGTAAACAATACCGACAGCCAGTGGCGCACACAGGGGGGGGGGGGGGGGGGGGGCACGGGTGGCACGTGCCCCCCCCCCCCCCCCCCCCAAAGCCAGACCTAAAATTTAAGTATGCAATTTTACGCACGTGTTAAAGTAATAGTGCGTTGTTTTAGTTAAAAAATAAATAAATAAATAAGTAATTATTTACCTAGTTAGCCCGACATTATTTTTTTTAAAAAGACGTCCCCCCCCCTCCCTCAAAGCCAATGACGTAAAATTTAAGTATGCAATTTCGCAGCACATGTTAAAGTAATAGTGAAAAAAATAAATAAATAAGTAATTATATACCTAGTTTTGCCCGGCATATTTTTTTGGCGTTTAAAAAGACGTGCCCCCCCCTCCTCCAAAGCCATAGACTTCAAATTTAAGTATGCAAATAAGTAAGTATTTTAAATAAGTCAGTATCACTTAATAAATAAGTAATAATCTACCTAGTTTCGCCCTACATATATTTTTTTGTATGTTTAAAAAGAAGATGAAGAAGTTATCAACCCGTTTAGGTTAAGGATCTATAATAGGGTGAAAAAGTGTCGTCTATTGAACTTGGAAAAATCTGCATAAAATTACGACTGTGCATGGTCAGAACTTTTTAGTGGGACGAATTTCTTTCCGTCTATTATCCATTGTTTATTTTGAATGAAAGGTTACAATATAACATTTTTAAATCAAGTTTTTAATTAAATTTTTTTTGTTTTAAGGGTTTTTATTTTAATCTAAAGTTTTACTTTAACATATTAATTAAATTTAATTAAAATAGTAGGAGTCATTAGAATAGTTTTTAATTATCGAATAATTAATATTAATGAATTTGGAAACGGGTTCAATTGTAGAATAAGATTTTAAAAATTGCAGATACCCGACCTTTCGCAAGGAAGACTATTTTTTGTACTTATTGACTGGACTATTATATACCCTACTATGTTTATTTTTAACCTAATACTATCAGCTAATTTCTGTTAAACTCAAAACATTTGGCGTACGTATTTTGTTATTTTTTATTTTATTTTTTTTGTTAATTCACATAACTAAAATATTTTTAAAATGTACCAATTTATTTTTCTGGCTACTAAAATAAAACATTAATCTATTAACTTTTAATAATAAAATATTATTAGTATGTATATAATTTTGTTTAAATAAAATACCCCGGTCTTCATGTCCCGTTCATAAAAAACTTAAATTTATTTGTATATAATAACATTTTAGATGCTCTTAGAATAGGCTAAAAAGACGTTTTCAAGTAACGTAAACTATAAACATTTTCCCGGGGGAGGACCCCCGGACCCCCCTAAAAGAGAGCCCAGCCCCCCTTCAAAATTGGCTGGATCCGCCCTTGATATAAAGTAATTTAAGAACAAAGAAAGCCAGACTGGTTAATTGTCTGCGATTATGCTAAGCCCACATTACACCCCCCCCCCCCCCCCTTATTTTTTTTTAATCTGTGCCCCTCCCAATAATAAATCCTGGGTGCGCCACTGCCGACAGCACGCCACTCAGTTAGTTGCACTCACCATGCAATTAAACTTCAAAACCCCTTCAATTATAGTGCAGTCTCGCTAATCCGGATTTGACGGGACCGGGCACTTTCCGGATCACCGAAAGTCCAGATTAAACGGAATTGTTTTAAAACATTCTCTACAAAACTAGTTTTAGCTGGGGAAACTATTCAAATCGATGTCTTTATCATAAAAATGACTGTTTCATCTCAACTTAAGTACATTTTTCTAACCAACCCTAGGAATGTAAATTATTATTAAATAAACTGTTTAAACCGAGATTTTGTTCAACTTTTACTTATAATGAACAAAAACTATCAGAAAAAAGATACATTTTTATCGTCAAACAGGTATCATTTTCTTATTTAGAGCAGTATTTCGCCATTTTCTTATTTATGAGGAGTATAAAATTAATTATGTACAAGTAAATTAAGACAAACTGTTTAAAATTCGCTTATAAGCTAAACTTCTCTTTTTTATTTTTATTTTTAGGAATGCGCTTCAATCTGTTTTCGAGCAGGTCGAGGTTCAGAGGTTAAATATGATTAACTTTTAACAATATTTCGCTTTTTTTATTTTATTTTTTTTTATTTTGTGTCCTTGACTATTTTTAATACTAAGTACCTAGATATAAGACAAATTGATGAACTTAATGTTGTTTAATTTTTCTAACCCAAGCAACCTAATGTAATTGAAGTTCTTGAAATCAGTGGCGTAGCTAGGGCATTGGGGGCCCCCCGCAAGAACTTTTTTGGGGCCCCCCAAACAAAATTGCCCTCACCAAACAAAATTGATCAAAAGGACTGGGGGCCCCCCGCATTGCGGGCCCATAATTACGCTACTGCTTGAAATCATATTACTTGAATCTAAAATGTATAATGGTGTTCGAATGAAGTATTCTATAAATTCAAGACATTTGGAACGTCCATAAATTAATATCTAACAACTTTCAACAAGCAAGCTCCTTTATCAATATAACTGTAGCAACTTGCCTAATACCTGTAACAACTTACCCTATAGCGGGGTAGGTTGTTACAATTTAAGTTATCTGAGATTATTAGTCCCTGCGACAAAAGACGAGAATATTCTGAGCCAAAAATACATTTAAAGTAGCCAACAGTTGGTTTAAAAGAAATAATGTTAAATTAATTTCATAAAACTTGTAGCAATTTCGTAAAAATAAATATTAATAATTTCAAGATAAAAAGAACTTTTTATATACTACGTTTTTAAATTTTCTGTTGAATCGTGTGTAATGTTGATAGTATAATTGTTATTGTTATATAATATAAGTGAAAATATATATATATATATATAGTTCCGAATTTATTTATTTCACATAAATGACAACCATCTAGAGAGCTGATCTTTAACCTATAAAAGGACAAATCTTTGTACAACGGATCTCCCCAACACCAAATCTAAAGCGTGCCATCGACATATTTGAAATAATATAAATAATATAATCGATAAATAATATAATCGATATTTCCTGTTTTGCTGTCATTCAATGTTTATCTATCACAAATTTGAGACCCGTCAAAATGAAGATTGCGTAATTATGGGATATGGCAAAACAAATAAAATAAATTGCGGATTTTTTCCGAACTAACTTTCCGTACAGCAAAATTTGCTGAAAACAAATTAAATTCTGCTGAAAGATGGCTAAAAGTATTAAAATAATGCATTGTCATCGTGTTCTGAGCTATGCTAAAAGTTTCAAATGTCTAGCTATTCGGGAAGTTAGTTAGAAACCGATTGCCAGATTTGTACCGGACAAACAAACAAGAAAACAAGATAATAAAAACGTAGTAAAAAGTGTAACATCCAGCCCCGGTCTCCCTTATTTATTTATTAAAATAATGTTTAGTTCGCAATGCCCATGTACAATTTTAGTGACTCGTAATACTTTTAAATTAAACAAATCTTATTTGTTTACTTCAATTTAAATCAGTTGAGGGAGAGACTGGAACGTGTTGCTTGTCTTCTCAAATGGATTTGTTCATGCTTGAAACGGACGGCAAAACTTAATTTTCAGACGTGACTTGGCCAATGTTTTTCGTAAAAGATCTTGCACAAAAGTTATAACCATGAAATAAAACTTACTTTTGCCGACATTAGTTCTTAAAAAATACCAATTTCATTAGTAAACTGCACCCGGAAAGAGTGTAAGTGCTTTTTAAGTCAATATGTATGCTAACTGATAAGGTACTTCACCGAAGAGAGGAAATTGCGTGAATTCTATTTTTCAGGTTGAAATCGTGCTTCGAGACATAAATTTCATGTACTTGTTGTGAATACAACTTGAAAATTTAACTATGACTAAACTGACTACTTAGTAAAATGTAAAGCAGGAAATTGTTTCGTTTACTTTTATCTATTTAAGTAAATCCAAAAAAACATTTAATATATGCGAAGGCACAAGTTCGAGGTATAACCATTGTAAAAAGGTAGCTTACTATTGTATCAGCAGTAAGCAAATGGTTACCACAAGGAATATAGACATCTAATTAAAACACACTTAACATTTAATACCCTCAGTTTCAGTCTTTAATGAATCATTTAAACGTTGTGCAGGCGGATTCTGTAAGTTTGAAACCTCTCTTTTCATGTGATTATAATAATATACAAAATGTTGTTATGAAGATGCACTGTGCAGCCTGTCAACGTCACTTTGTAACTTTGTTTCTTGTGAAATAACAAGAAAGTTTTTATTCGCTATGTGATATATTACAACACAAAATTGTATTATATATCCGTGACAGGTTATCTGTTTATATTTCAAATCCAAGATTGAAGTAAAAATCAAAACAAGTGACGCCGTTGTGGGTTTCGTACCGGAATAACTTTTATTGGAGATGTCATTTGTAAAGGGTGTTTTACCGATTAATACATTTTATTATATTTGTATCTAATTTGATTGTAATAATTGAGTGTTTTTCATAAATACCTACTAATAAAATATATTATATAAAGTCACTTTACATAAGATAAAAGTTACGAATTATACAAGGACAGCAGTTGAAGCAGAAGCCTATATATTTAAATTAGTGGTCAGCTTTTAATTAAGTTAAGGACAAAGTGATAATTATGATTTGATAATTTTCTGCTTGACTCCTTAATGAGACTATATCTTATCCCCGGTTCTAGACTGATTTCTCCATTCTTCTAAACTTGCTTACAAATATAATTTACATTTGCCTAGCAAAAATTACCTTTTCTTAATTCGCACGAGAACAAATAAAAATGGCTTGGAGGAAACTTTTGAACATCCGTGTCCCGACAAACACCTCCCAGATATTAATTATCTTGCAAAACCCTGTACAGATAACCGTTCCATTCATCTTAAAGATTACACAGTTTTCATAATAGTTGTGAGAAAAATGTCGACTTGTTAGTATAGCTTCCCCTTGTTTCTTTTAAATACAGTGGGATTACACTTGACTCGCGCACTTTCTCCCATTATTTTATTAGAAGCACAATATATACAAGTGGAGTGGTACTTCTCGAATCACGTGAAAACTGGTAAGGGAGTAAAAGTACGGTGCTATAGTGGGAGAATTCCGCTGTGATTCCGTCCACTGCACGATAAGCAAAGGAAAAACTGGTTCCGAGTCGAGAGAATTCACTCCCAACACGTTTCATTTTTCATTGACATCGGTTCGCGGTAGCATCTCTTGTTGAGTACTTGAGTTCAGTGACATTGATAAGTGTTATGGATATGATGTTTAGGTGGGACTTCAACGAAAGATGGCCGTCCAGTGAAGATGATGACAAATCATCGTGGGAGGAGGACGACGACTGCGTCTACTCGACGCCATCGTCATCTCCTCATCAAAGGTATGCATTTTATTTATTATACTTTTATTTAACAGATTTCAACCTATTTAGTACTTTGTGTCCTATCGTTTAGTGCTTAACTACAATTAAATTATTTAATTATAAATAAAATAATTTTAAATACTTATACTAATTAACAATTTAAACGGTTATACATTCAGTTGATTCAAGAATTCCTATAATTTCACTTCGTGGTCTTATAGAAATCCAGTGGGATAAGTCCAGCTGTGCAAGTCTTGAAACCAATTTTCCATAAAGAGTAATAATGTTTGGATTAATAAAGAGCCATCACAATGGAGACAATGGCGTTAAAGACATAATTTATCTATTTATTTGTCCTAAGACACATTCTTTGCCTCTATTATGTTGACGCGGGAATGAAGCCTTTACATCAACACTCGTAGATATTTATTTATTATTAACGCGGGTATTAAATGCTGACTATCTCTAAAAACTATAGTATATTGCTAAGTATGACTTTAAGCACGCTTCAGTTAATCGAAAGTTAATTTGAGTGATCAACATTTCAGAGGATGTTTGCAAGTAAGATTATCGCTAGTTGAAACTAAATACAAGTAGAATAATAGGAGTGTATATTAAAAAGTAAAATCACAGCTAGTAGAAACTATACTTACAAGTAGACAAGTAATAAATAGAAACTATTGTCTATAGTTGAATCATAGTAAAGAATGATTAGAAGATAAAATCACAGCTAGTAGAAACTATACTTACAAGTAACAAATAACAAATAGAAACTATTGTCTATAGTTGAATCATAGTAAAGAATGATTAGAAGATATAAAATCACAGCTAGTAGAAACGATACTTACAAGTAGACAAATAGCAAATAGAAACTATTGTCTATAGTTGAATCATTGAAAAGAATGATTAGAAGATAAAATCACAGCTAGTAGAAACTATACTTACAAGTAGACAAGTAATAAATAGAAACTATTGTCTATAGTTGAATCATAGTAAAGAATGATTAGAAGATAAAATCACAGCTAGTAGAAACTATACTTACAAGTAACAAATAACAAATAGAAACTATTGTCTATAGTTGAATCATTGTAAAGAATGATTAGAAGATAAAATCACAGCTAGTAGAAACTATACTTACAAGTAGACAAATAACAAATAGAAACTATTGTCGATAGTAGAATCATAGTAAAGAATGATTAGAAGATAAAATCACAGCTAGTAGAAACTATACGTACAAGTAGACAAATAACAAATAGAAACTGTTGTCTATAGTTGAATCATAGTAAAGAATGACTAGAAGATAAAATCACAGCTAGTAGAAACTATACTTACAAGTAGACAAATAACAAATAGAAACTATTGTCTATAGTTGAATCATTGTAAAGAATGATTAGAAGATAAAATCACAGCTAGTAGAAACTATACTTACAAGTAGACAAATAACAAATAGAAACTATTGTCTATAGTTGAATCATTGTAAAGAATGATTAGAAGATAAAATCACAGCTAGTAGAAACTATACTTACAAGTAGACAAATAACAAATAGAAACTATTGTCTATAGTTGAATCATAGTAAAGAATGATTAGAAGATAAAATCACAGCTAGTAGAAACTATACTTACAAGTAGACAAATAACAAATAGAAACTATTGTCTATAGTTGAATCATAGTAAAGAATGATTAGAAGATATAAAATCATAGCTAGTAGAAACTATACTTACAAGTAGACAAATAACAAATAGAAACAAATAACAAATAGAAACTATTGTCTATAGTTGAATCATTGTAAAGAATGATTAGAAGATAAAATCACAGCTAGTAGAAACTATACTTACAAGTTGACAAATAACAAATCGAAAAAAAAATAACAAATAGAAACTATTGTCTATAGTTGAATCATTGTGAAGAATGATTAGAAGATAAAATCACAGCTAGTTGAAACTATACTTACAAGAAGACAAATAACAAATTGAAACTATTGTCTAGAAACTATTTTTATTGATCCTTGTAATAGTATATTATGTTACAAGGCTGTGAAGTGAGTTTTTTCTTTACCGCGGCAATTACATTTACTGTCGAGCGAAGCGAGACAGTAAATATTGCCAAGGTAAAGAAAAAACACTTCAAAGTCGCGTAGCATATGCTATTTTTTCCGAGGTAGCAGACAATGAAAAAACATTAAATATTAATCACTAATCAATATATAATAATAACAAATATTAGTACATACTTAAGACTTAAAAAAAGAAACCTTAAAATGAGGTTACACTATAAGAAAAGATAAATAAAACGCATTGACATCTAGCGGATTTTTATCGTACTAGAAGCATTTCTACAAAGACTGCAGCCCTACTAACGGAAGTTTTGACAACTACCCGCCGTAAAGAAAAAATCTTTTAGTGCCTAGGACGTAAAAGATTTTTTCTTTACAGCTAGGAGTAATGAAAAGATTTTTTAAGTCCACGTAATGAAAAAATGGATTTTAGCTATGTTTTTTAGGCTCTAAAGTTACTATTTCACAGCCTACCACGGAAAAAAAATATTGTTGGTTTAAAATAATCATTCCAAGATCCGGTTATAATAAAATGAGATTTCTTGTAAAATGCTTTACTTTAAAGTACGTGTTCCTCGGAGCGACTCGAGCGATAGACTCTGAGCGATAGTCGCTGGTACAAAATTATAAATATGTTTTCCTCCACGCGTCTCTAATTTACTATTACAACACATCAGTATGTAACTAGAGGTAGGTGTTAACTGCTTGATTTGATTTAAAGTTGAAAAAACCGGTGGCAAATGGTCGACCAACAAGTGATGGCACACAGCAAAAACTATAAATTTATCTTGGTTTATAATTGCAAGTCCTAAGTATTGCCCAAGTCAGTTCAGCCTGGTCCTATTATTTGATACTTAATAAATTACATCTCTCCTGACAATTAATCAAAATACACTCAGATTGGCCAACCTAAATGAAGAAAAAAATAAAGTCACTAGGCCTGGAAAAAGGGGTGGAGCCAGTGACATTTTTATTTGTCTAGTTGGCCCGACCTTCTCGAATTCAAAATCCAGTGTTCTCATTGGCTCGCGGCTCAATCCACATTTTTTAAATTTCCCCAAGATAATTGTTAATAGAGTATAGAAGTTGTCAGATCAATAAATTTATCAAAATAACTGAATTTCGCTGGTAAATTCACAGTGATATTGTGTTGTATGACACTTTTTATTAGTCTTAAAATTACACAATTTATAGATAAATGATTAGAGACTTAATCGGAACTTGGAAGGTATGTATTACATTCAGAAAGAGTAAGAGTTAGGTTTTATAACCTGCACACGGCAAACCTTCATTACTTTTTGGATGTAGAAATATCTATGTGGCTATCCTACTACTACCGCTAAGGAAGTAGGAAATATCTATGTGGCTATCCTACTACTACCGCTAAGGATGTAGGAAATATCTATGTGGCTATCCTACTACTACCGCTAAGGATGTAGGAAATATCTATGTGGCTATCCTACTACTACCGCTAAGGAAGTAGGAAATATCTATGTGGCTATCCTACTACTACCGCTAAGGAAGTAGGAAATATCTATGTGGCTAACCTACTACTACCGCTAAGGAAGTAGGAAATATCTATGTGGCTATCCTACTACTACAGCTAAGGAAGTAGGAGGTAATTGAAGCAAGCGTAAGCGAGCTTCTTACATTCAACGAAATATGCATCTTGTCTGTCTGTCTGTCTGTCTGTGTGTAACGTTTACGTGTCCGACGATAACATGAGTAAAAGTTGACCGATTTAGTTGAAATTTTGTATACATCATGTTCCTCTTACTAATAATCAGGCTAAGTTCGTTGGACAGCGTGATCCGTCCAACAGTTCGCGCGCAACGCTCGCGTAAACGAGAGGTTCAAAAATTAAATTGGAATTTCAGGACGGGAAAAGATTCTCTTATCATCAATTCGATGAGACGAACATTTTTTTCAAATAAAATTTTTTAGTAAAACCAACAACGACACTGCTATGAATTAATAAAGATCGCTAAAACTATTAAAGCGGACCTAAACGTTTATAATAGAAAAAACAACCTTTTTACCGATATCTTACGTTCTAACGTAACGATTTTAATAAAACTTTATGTACATCGTCTAAAGTACAATTGAAACAAGTATGTAAAATTTCAACTTGATACAAGCAGTAGTATTTGAGTAATGAAGTGAGACATTTATAATAATAGTTTAAAAGCTATGGTTAAGATTCTTATAGTCGTATTCTGTGAAGGTTTGTTTAGGAAGTAAAGCTTTGTACCGAGTACCCCCCACTCTACTCCACACTACCCTCTTCTACTTATCTTCAACTATGATGACATTCATCATGATTAACAAATTGCAATATTCAGTATTTTATTGCAATACGCTCGCTTCAATGATAGAGCCACGCGATGCCTAGTTTATGAAAAATCATCTCTTAATAGTAAAATCGAAATGAAATATGTTGAAAGACAAATACTTTGCAATCTTAGAGGCGATTATGCAACATCTTAATGTGTTACGGCTTTTACCATCTGTGTTTCACTTATATGTCTTTAAAATACTTAAAGACCTGTAATTAAAAGGCAGAATTTTATTGCTATTTCTGTTTAATAGTCAATTTAGAATGATAATAAATTAAAAAAAGTTTTAATATTAATTAAAAGACGTTATAATTAACTGTTTTCGAAATAAATATTATACGACGTATAATAATAATTACACATTCTACATAATGTACCGTGTGTATACAAAGATGAAGTATCCAAAAGAAAAAATGTCATTCTTTATAAAAACTCGTGCTTGTTTTTAAATCTTTAAACATTATATTATTTAATTGATTTTGAGTACAGGGTGTTCTGTTTCTTAATAACTTTAAAATATTACCCAGTAAACTACCTTTACTTTTCATGATGAATCCCTTTTTATTGTCATTTTTCTACAAAACGTTATACACATTATTTTTATTTAATTTATCTAATTATTTGAATTTTGGCGGTATATTGACAGATGTAAACAAAATTTGACGTATAACAAGAGTATCGCACTAACTAATAATTATGTTCTCTTATAACTTTTAAACTAATTAATGGAATTTCATCGGTTCTTTAATATTTGTTCCTTATTTTCCACCGGTTCTAACGATATGCTATATTAAGTCAAAAACGTATTTATACTTTTGCTATTATTAACCGTCAAAGATTCAAAATTCAAAAATTGATAACTTCAAAATGGCGGCTAATATCATAAAATAGAGTCCATAGGCAAAACCAAGGACCCTTATATTTTCCTGCCCTTATATTTAACTGAAGGGATACAATTTTTTAATTTTTTTTCGACACCGTGAGGGGTATCATATAAGGGTACGTCGAGCTGATTACAAAAATATATAATTCTTTGGATATAACTTTAATGAGCGTAGGCAAGTTTGAAGTGGGTGTGAAACGTCCCCCCCCCCTCTATCTTGCTTATGTGAAGTTCCAAAAATCTGAAAAAATTCCTGAACATTCTTCGATCAAAAGTAAAGATACCACTTTTTGGAAATTTCGAAAAAAAAAATTATTTTATTTTTTTATTGACAAAATACGTCTTTTTATAATTATGGTCTTTTCGATGTATTTATATGGTTTTAGTCCGGTTCAGTGGCAAAAAAATATCAGAGTGTGTTTTGAGAATATCAGACCCTTAGAATAGTTCAAAGTAAGCTTTTTAGCATTTAAAAAAAATCACTGTTTATACACTTTAAAGTTAAACACTATATAGTGTGGCCTACGGACCTTCACTGTGTGCTGCCAAGCACACACTTGACCTGTTTATTAAATTTAGGGAATATCTCCGGAATTAATTGTACTAAAGGTTAACCAAGAAGAAATGAAAATCTTAGGAGTGCGCTTGTATTGTTGTATTTGTGACATTTATAGTCAGTTATTAATAAAATAATCCACTGTCAAATTCAAATTTAGTGAATATACGTAGTAAATCCAGTTATTGATTTAATAGGAAAGAAATAAATATGTTTGTTGACCATTCTCAAGCGAGTGTACTTACCGATTATTAGAAACCTATTTCTAGATTCTAGCCTTGGAAGCTGCTCCATAGAATTTGTTAACCATGCTCAAGTGAGTTGAATTACTAACTAGTAGCAACTTATTAGACTCTGGCCCTAAAAGCAACGCTATAGAATTTGTTAGCCATTCTCAAGTGAGTTGACTTAGTAATTTATTTGCAATTTATTAGACTATGACATTGGAAGAAACGCTATAGAATTAGTTAGCCATTCTCAAGTGAGTTGACTTACTAATATATTTGCAATTTATTAGACTATGTCATTGGAAGAAACGCTATAGAATTTGTTAGCTATTCTCAAGTGAGTTGACTTACTAATTTATTTGCAATTTATTAGACTGTTGCGTTGGAAGCAACGCTATAGAATTTGTTAGCTATTCTCAAGAGAGTTGACTAACTAATTAATTTGCAATTTATGGAACTATAGCCTTGCAAGAAATGCTATAGAATTTGTTAGCCATTCTCAAGTGAGTTGACTTATTAATTTATTTGCAATTTATAAGACTATGGCGTTGGAAGCAACGTTATAGAATTTGTTAGCCATTCTCAAGTGAGTTGACTTATTAATTTATTTGCAATTTATAAGACTATGGCGTTGGAAGCAACGCTATAGAATTTGTCGACCGGTCTCAGATTACTAGACTGGCAACCTATTGATATAGTTATTGAAATAAACTTATTTGTTATTGTTTATAATATCCTACAAACATAAGATAATCTTTGTACTACCTCATTGTTTCAATAAGACCAACAATCGTCTGGAATTAAAACTCTTATAGAAATAACGAGATAAAAGATAAATAATATAATCATATTTACATCAATAAAATTCCAATGTTTATAATAAATATCCATTTCGACATTTTAAAAGGAATTTGAATTGTTATTTAAAACGTGATTTTTGGTTTCTCTTAATAATATTATTTTATATACTTAAATAAAAAATAAAAAATGATGGTATTACCTTACTTCGTGTTCAATTTGCCTTAATGTGTTAAAGAAAAAAGCTAAATACATATTAATCTTATCGAACTGATTAGATTGTTTTGTAAAAGAAAAAATGAAATCAGTTATCGTTGTTTTATCGGAAGATCTATAACGGTTCCGTGTTTCCTAATATTACAGTTTGCTATCAACAATACCTTTATTGTTAAAACACGTGAGTTTCGCTGTCCACTACATTAGCAAGTGAAACAAACTTTCTATTTGCTTTGAGTTTTCTAGTAATTCTATGTGAATTAAAAACTATCTTACAGTATTTTTTTGGGTTTTTATGTTATTAAGTTATTGGCTTATTTTTTTTTTATGAATACATCCATGATCCACGAATAAAAAATAAACAAATACGTAATTCTTTGTTTACTTTATTTAACAGTGGGCGCTCGTAATAATAAAATAATGAATTCATTTTAATTTAATACTTCATTATGTTTGATTAAATCTTGGGTATATTTTTGACGTGTACAAAATAAGTTCAAGAATTCATAAAATACTAAAAGACACTGTTTTTATATCTTGGGATTTAATATATTTATACTTTATTCATAAAAACGTATTGAAGCGGGCATAAGGAGTCCGACGATAACATGAGTAAAAGTTGGTGTCTGACGATAACATGAGTAAAAGTTGGAGTCTGACGATAACATGAGTAAAAGTTGGTGTCCGACGATAACATGAGTAAAAGTTGGTGTCCGACAATAACATGAGTAAAAGTTGGAGTCTGACGATAACATGAGTAAAAGTTGGTGTCCGACGATAACATGAGTAAAAGTTGGTGTCCAACGATAACATGAGTAAAAGTTGGTGTCCGACGATAACATGAGTAAAAGTTGGTGTCCGACAATAACATGAGTAAAAGTTGGAGTCTGACAATAACATGAGTAAAAGTTGGAGTCTGACGATAACATGAGTAAAAGTTGGTGTCCGACGGTAACATGAGTAAAAGTTGGTGTCCGACGATAACATGAGTAAACGTTGGTGTCTGACGATAACATGAGTAAAAGTTGGTGTCCGACGATAACATGAGTAAAAGTTGGTGTCCGACGATAACATGAGTAAACGTTGGTGTCTGATGACGATAACATGAGTAAAAGTTGGTTTCTGACAATAACATGAGTAAAAGTTGGAGTCTGACGATAACATGAGTAAAAGTTGGTGTCTACGGTAACATGAGTAAAAGTTGGTGTCCGACGATAACATGAGTAAACGTTGGTGTCTGACGATAACATGAGTAAAAGTTGGTGTCCGACGATAACATGAGTAAAAGTTGGTGTCCGACGATAACATGAGTAAACGTTGGTGTCTGATGACGATAACATGAGTAAAAGTTGGTGTCCGACGATAACTTGAGTAAAAGTTAACCGATTAGAAATGTTTATGTTCCTCAAATCCTCATTTACTAGAGAAACGAGCCGTTACTTTTATATTAGAAAGATATTTAAGTAAATTTATTTAGATAAGCTATTATATCTATTTGAATCCCAACAAATGAAAATAAACATTTATTTTTATTGGAATAAATTTGGTTGGTTGGCTTAGCTTAGCAATAACAAATCATTTTGAGGTGAGTCGTCGCTATCGTCTGGACACTACTCGATTCTATAAATGATATTCATACCTTTATAACTGAAAATTTTATTTCCAATTGAGGCAACACGATAACAGGCATACATGTTGTACAATTGTTTTATTTAAACAATTTATAGATATAGTTTCTAACAGAAATCACGATTTTTACCAGAAACGGTCTATGATAATGGGCATATTTATGTTAAATTTTTTGATATGTTCTTGGGTCAACTAAGATTAAGATCAAGTGGTTTAAAATAGAAGCACACTTGACAACTATAAAATGCTTTGCTATCATGTTTAAACATAATTAAGAGACAAAATTAAAACTAACTATTTGTACTAGCGGAGTTAAGGCAATATTAAAAGATAAACTTTTTATTATCTTTGAAAAGAGCGTCTTACAATAAATGATGTATTGTAAATTGTGAAAAAGTTAATTTTGATTAGTTTATACTTAAAGCAGATGGTTGTAGAGAAGAACAGAACTGTCCCATCAGACCTCCGTCGGCGATTCTCCAATTAAAATATTATAATATAAAATATAAATCACCAACACTAAAAAACTTCTGCTTATATCAGGTTGAAATTTTACATGCCTGTTTCAATTGCACTTTAGACGATGTGTATGAAGTTTTATTGAAATCGTTACGTTAAATATCGGTAAAAGCGTTGTTTTCTTTATTTAAAAAGTTTAGGTCCGCTTCAATAAATTTAGCGATCTTTATCACTTCATAGCAGAGTCGGCGTTCGTTTTACTAAACAAAAAATATTTATAAAAGTTGTTTGTCTCATTAAATAGATGAAGTTAGAATTTTTTCCCGTCCAAAAAATCCAATTTCAAATTAAAAGCTTACGTTTAAAATTAAACTTACCAAATTTCAACTAACTCGGTGATCTTTTACTCAAGTTATGGTCGTCGGTAGATTTGGTGACGGATTTTGGGTGACGGTGATTTTGTGACGGTTATTTTGGTCGTTTTTTCGGATTTATTCCCGGGCTCCAGAACGTGCCATAAGGAACTTCGTTCTAAAAAAATGTTAATTTATTCTTACTGTTTTATTTCTTTAATAAAAACTATGTTAGATGATGTCATATTAAGGTTCAAAAGTCTCATAAAGGAAATAAAATAATTGTTATTATAATTTACATCTAATCAATGCATCCAAAAAAAAGGGGAAAAATGCAACAGTTAATTTTAACGATATGCAATAATTTTAATTTACTAACTATTTTGAGTACAATAACGAAGAAAGATTAAGATGGAAAAAATAATGAAACAAATGTATTTGTAAAATGAACAAAGGGTTTGTTATAGTGGAGTTTTTGCTAGGTAGTAAAACCATCTATCTTGTGTGAACAAGCGAAACTCGCACTACCTGACTTCTTACCCTTGCTAAAGTCATTTTCAATAGCCAGTTTATACAAAAACAAGCTTGTCTGCCTTTACCCAGGTAATTTTTTTTTTAAATTAAAAACAGAAACATTTTCGATGTCATTTACGGAAAGAGATTGAATAATTAACAAGCTAATAAATATCATTTAAATAATGGAGTAGTGTTGCGACAACGCATCTCCAAATGATTTGATATCAATAAGCTAAGGCAATCACATGTATTCCAAGAAAAATAAATATGTTTGTTTTGATTTGTTAGTCTTCAAATAGATATAATAACTTATCTAAATATGGCTATAATAACTTAATTTACTTAATTTTACTTCATCTTTCTAAATATAAAATTAAGCCTGTTGCCACGGCTCTAAGGGCGCTTAAAATGTAAAATAATAAACAGGTCAAGTGTGTGCTAGTCAGCACACAGTGAGGGTCCGTAGGCCACACGATATAGTGTTTAACTGTAAAGTGTATAAACAGTGTTTTTATTAACTGCTAAAAAGCTTACTTTGAACTATTCTAAGGGTCTGATATTCTCAAAACACACTTTGATAAAGTATTTTTTTGGACTGAACCGAACTACAACCATATAAATACGTCGAAAAGACCATCATTTTAAAAAGAAGTATTTTGTCAATAAGAAATAAAATAATATTTTTTTCGAAAATTTCCAAAAAGTGGTATCTTTACTTTTGGTCGAAGAATGTTCAGGAATTTTTTCAGATTTTTTGCACTTTACATAAGCGAGATAGAGGGGTGGGGGGGACACGTTTCAAACCAACTTTAAACTTGCCTACGCTCGCCCTATCAAAGTTATATCCAAAGAATTATATATTTTTGTAATCAGCTCGACGTACCCTTTCATATGATACCCCTCACGGTGTCGAAAAAAAAAAAAAAAATGTAACCCTTACGTTTTTTTACTCTAATTTTTTGAAAAATATTTTTTTTAAGTCGCTATATTTTTAAAATATGTGGGTAGGTACAAGACACATACATGCCAAATTTCAAAGTGATCGGACTAAAGGTGTAGCCGTGAGAGCACGCGACAGGACGGACGGACAGACACACGCAGGAAAATATAAGGGTCCTTGGTTTTGCCTACGGACCCTAATAAAAAATATACGATACACTTTATATATTATGTTTATATATTTAGTTTATATAGGGATTATATATTATGTTTATGGGTTTAATTAAACCTGCTTTAAATAAGAAAAAAATTGTTTAGATTATAAGTGAATATTTAGGAGAAAGTTGTGGGACAAGCTATGCCATTATACAGAGAAGTTCTATTTCTTGTTAGTTCACAAGTCACTCCACTTTTCATTCTCTGGCGAGGAAACATAATTTTTTTTTATCAAGGAATTACACCGTCTTATCGTAATTTGATGTAACAAAGTATACATTAATTTCATTTAAGTTATATATTTTATTTGAAAAAGTGGTTTTTATAAAATATCTTCTCTTTAAAGAAAGTTGTATCTTTTTAGCCGTATCCGACATTATAAAACTACATCCAGTATTACCTTGTATGTATACAAAAAGCCTAATTACCACTCACTCACAGTATCTCCAGACCGGCAGTAGCTAAACAGCTTATGGAGCATCCTCTTATCTCCTAGGTTCTTTTACGTGCTTGCTAAGAAATTTCGCCATCTTAATTCAATATGGCAGACATATACATGTGCGGAATTCGCAATAAAGAATATCTTGCTATAAAGAATGTCTCCAGAACCTATGAACTAGAATCCTTGAAATTTTTAAAGTTAGCTTCCATTTTTGTCATAAACATTTGTTAAAGGATTTTTCAATCGATAATTTTCATTTGTATATGATTTTTTTTTGTTAAAGCGATATCTTTGAAACCAGTTTCACTATAGAAAATTGCAATTTTATAGGTAGGTTTCATTTTGTTTTTAGGCTTTTAATAAAAATACTTTTTCAATCCGCCATCTTAAATCAAGATGGCGGCTATTTATATGCAAATTTGGACATGACTATATCTGCGGAACCTATCACACTAGAACCTTGGATTTTTTTAACTTAGCTTCCTTCGGCCATTATGTTGCATAATGGCGGCCGTATACTTATTGAAACCATGTCTCATCACTAACTTAATTATCACCCTTTATTTGAACCACTATAATAAAAAATAAAATCTATATAGTATGATATTTGTTAAATTAATATTACTGTCCGCCAATAGGGATTTTCTAAAAAAATTTCCCTGAGGGAGAAAATATGGGCTAAGTAAAAACAGACGGGGAATTGAGCTTAGACGAAGCATCTGAAATTTGAAAGTTAATACTTGGGACAAGGCTTCTGTTTAGGATGTAAGCATATATTTATCAAACTCCAATTTAATTTGGGAGGGAGGTGAATGCACATGAAAAATACCTTTACTTGAATTATAATTTTTATGCCAGTACTTCTACATTAAATACCTCCGTATCGGATGACGCTGAAAATCAGCTAGTAATAACACATGATATAGGTTTATGGGAATTAGTCGTTTAAGATGGTTATTATCTAGATAACAAATAACTAGGTGTGCAATGCAGTTGTCTGCTTGCAATGTTGAGCTGACGTGTGCATTTTAATCTTAAACAATAAACATTTTTATTTATAAACAGCTGAAATCGGATCAAAAATAGTAATATTTCTAATTTCTAATTAAAAAGCATTTTTTTCCTGTTTTTCTATTTTACCCCAATGAAAATATGACAAAAGTGAACATAACAATAACTGTACTCTTAAAGAACTTTCCAACGACATGCATCATGAAGGACATATACTATTTAACTTTTGTAACCCGTACCCCTGTGTACCAATTTGGACCATTTCAGATTTATACCTTCCTGTGGTCAGTCACTATGACCGTGCCGAATTTTGAGCGGATCGGTTCAGCAGTTCAGGAGGAGTATATGTCCAACCAAATACATAGTGTAGCATTTAGAGCTTTGCTACGCTCAGCTCAACTAAAGTTTACAACAGATCAGTTTCTACATCTAAAGTTGGTCATAATACAGTTAAAAATATCTAAAGTTTACTACAGATCAGTTTCTACATCTAAAGTTGGTCATTATACAGTTAAAAATAACTAAAGTTTACTACAGATCAGTTTCTACATCTAAAGTTGGTCATTATACAGTTAAAAATAACTAAAGTTTACTACAGATCAGTTTGTACATCTAAAGTTGGTCATTATACAGTTAAAAATATCTAAAGTTTACTACAGGCCAGTTTCTACATCTAAAGTTGGTCATTATACAGTTAAAAATAACTAAAGTTTACTACAGATCAGTTTCTACATCTAAAGTTGGTCATTATACAGTTAAAAATAACTAAAGTTTACTACAGACCAGTTTCTACATCTAAAGTTGGTCATTATACAGTTAAAAATAACTAAAGTTTACTACAGATCAGTTTCTACATCTAAAGTTGGTCATTATACAGTTAAAAATAACTAAAGTTCACTACAGATCAGTTTCTACATCTAAAGTTGGTCATTATACAGTTACAAATATCTAAAGTTTACTACAGGCCAGTTTCTACATCTAAAGTTGGTCATTATACAGTTAAAAATAACTAAAGTTTACTACAGATCAGTTTCTACATCTAAAGTTGGTCATTATACAGTTAAAAATATCTAAAGTTTACTAAAGGCCAGTTTCTACATCTAAAGTTGGTCATTATACAGTTAAAAATATCTAAAGTTTACTACAGGACAGTTTCTACATCTAAAGTTGGTCATTATACAGTTAAAAATATCTAAAGTTTACTACAGGCCAGTTTCTACATCTAAAGTTGGGCATTATACAGTTAAAAATATCTAAAGTTTACTACAGGCCAGTTTCTACATCTAAAGTTGGTCATTATACAGTTAAAAATATCTAAAGTTTACTACAGATCAGTTTCTACATGTAAAGTTGGTCATTATACAGTTAAAAATAACTAAAGTTTACTACAGATCAGTTTCTACATCTAAAGTTGGTCATTATACAGTTAAAAATAACTAAAGTTTACTACAGATCAGTTTCTACATCTAAAGTTGGTCATTATACAGTTAAAAATATCTAAAGTTTACTACAGATCAGTTTCTACATCTAAAGTTGGTCATTATAGAGTTAAAAATAACTTAAGTTTACTACTGATTAGTTTCCACTTCTAAAGTTGGTCATCATGAAAAATTGTCAACTAAAGTAATGGAAACCGGTCTGTATTCAACATAAGCTATTGTGTTTTTTAATCAGAAAACTGCCAAATTTTATATCCTAAACTGACCAATTTTAAAACCAGGTCACTCTCTTAATTTTTAAGCAAGTCATGTCAACTCACAAATACAGAATTGAATGATGATGTTCATGTTAGTTACTTTAAGACAATGGAACATTATTCTAAGCAACCAAAGCGATTTTTTTTCTGGAAAATGGAAAAGCAAAATCTTTGCAAACAGGTCCTTTGTCTAATGATCTGAGGAACAAGTTACAAATAATTTTCTTTAGCAAGTGGTTTTTGGTCGTTAGTACCTACTCATTCTTCATAATGGTTTTTGCAAAGAAAGCATTTTCTAAAGAATCTTAAGCTTTACTCTTACTATGTGTAACGCTGTTTTTATTCGAATAACGTTTTGAAAGAAAAACACCGATTGGTTAATTCATTGTTGGTACGTTGACCTATGAGTGGAAGGAAATGGGCTGAGAGTCCAGAAGGATGAAGTTTACCGTTGTCACTTGCGCCTGGACGGTATACGATCTTGGGATATACTAATACGGGAGCCGTAGGTTGTCCTTGACTGGACCGGAGCAGAGCAGGGTACCCAGGGGTCTGCCTCGGCTTCTTCTCGACCAGTTAACGAGCGCCACTCGAGCCGGCAACAATTCCTTATACCTGGTTCTTTCCCGGCACTTGTTGTCGGTCGGCATACCGCGAACCCGTACACCGGCGTCTTGTTCTAATCTTACCGCTTATCTACATGTTTCTATAGTTCGTAGTGCGTTCCATCAAGATGGTTGAATCGCTACCTCCATATTTATCTTGACCTAGTGAAGATCGATTTTAATTAATATAAAGGTAATTTTTATGTTAATTATTTGTTAAAATAAAAGTTTGTCTCGACTTGTCTAGTCCACAGCGAGGTTTTATTTTGCCTTGTACCACATGAACCTTTTTAAAACTTATTCAAATTCAATTTATAATCAATTGTGTAGTTTATACGTTTCCTAAAAATAAGCCCATTTTATATTGTATTTAGTCATTTTTAATCCACATTAGTATATAATTTAGTTACTTAAAAGTGGTTTTAGAGAACCTAAATGTTTCCCAAATACGTTATCTTTATCGATTATGCTTAACTGTTTAATATTTATTTTTTATCAATTCGATTAAAATCAAAAATAAAGTTAAAAAAAATGAAAATTTCATTTTGTGCTACTTCATATAATATAGGGAAGCGATTGCACTAAATTAAAAAAGAAAGAAAACTAGATAAAAAAAAAAATAAATAAGTAAATAAAATTAAAAAAAAATAGTCATATTTAATCCACATCAGTATATTATTTAGTAACCTATAACAGATGTTATAGTAAAGAGAACCTACATTTTTCCAAATTTCGATATGCTTTACTGTTTAATATATATTTTTTTTATTTATTTGATTAAAATAAAAAATAAATTTCAAAAAATGAAAAGTTCATTTTAGTCTACTTCATAAAATATAGGGAAGTGATTGCACTAGATTAAAAAAATGAATGAGAACTAGATAAAAAAAAAAAATAATAATAGTAAAAAAAGCAGTAAAGAAGGAAGTAGGGAAGCAATTAAGAATAAAACAAGTACAAACCCAACTAATATTTTAAAGCCGTTTGTGAATTTTTATCCGACAAAATTTCACTAAGAATTTTTTAAGGATTTTATCATTCTTTTGATTCGTCTGGTCTAATAAAATGAAACGGGGAAAAATATTAAAAATAACCATGTTATGACGAAGTTCCCGTAAACTCGGCAGTTAAGTCAGTTTTAAAAACCAGTTCTATTTTTTTTTTTTTTTTTCAAAGGTGGTCACACCAATCCCCCATTACATAAATTTAAATTGTATTAAAAAACTGAACTAAAAAAATAAATATATAAGAGGGAGAAGATAATTCGTAGGTTTAGCTCTAGACCCTTATTAGACAAAATGAAAGTCAAGTTTGGATTCTTTTTTTTTTCAAGTATATTTGTCACGATGTTAAAATTCTCTGACGTTGCTTTAAAACTTAAGATCGAAATTGTACAATTTTATAATATTATCCTGTTATACTGAAAACAATTTGAAATTCAATTTCAAATTGTTCTCTTTAAATGGTTCAAAGTTTACTTTAACATAATTTCTTATTTTAACGAAACACTCGTAATCGAATAAAAAGCACAGGCAAGTTTATATTATGCAAAAAAAAATTGTTTTTCCCCCATTCTGCTTTATATGAAAATAAAAATAAAAATGTAGGCGGAAGGCCCCAAAAATCAAACAAAAAATTATGGGGTCCCTGCTTCAATTCCCCTGAAGTCACAATGTTTTCTTATCGGTAATGACAACAAGGTTAATTAAATTTTTTCAGGAACTTTTCATGACCCTTAAAATATAGTATTTAATTATAAAGTATTTGCTTGAATTATTTAAAAATTTTAGGACTAGCCGTTATAAGGTGGTGTGGAAGGGATTTTTTTGTTGGGTATATTTCAACTATAAATAATGCAGAATTAATATATATATATATATATATATATATATATATATATATATATATATATATATATATATATATATATATATATATATATATATATATATAATTTAAACTACGGGAGACAGAAACAGAGAAAAATTTGCACTGGCTCCGGGATTTGAACCACGGACCTTCAAATCCCCTTTATATATATATATGTATATATATATATATATATATATATATATATATATATATATATATATATATATATATATATATATATATATATATATATAATATTTGGAACCTACTCATTAGCAGGTTTCATTTGATACCCCACTCAAAAATGTAAAAATAAATATTTGAGTTTACCATTTTTTTGCGAATTGGGCCATGCGCATAATAAATTTGTCTATAATCTTTAGTTGATTCCTGACCTATGTTTTATTGGTATTTTTGTTTTTCTTATAGGTAGTCTTTAGGGATGAAATAAATTTAAAAAAAAAGAAAAATTAATTCATATTTAAAGACTATATTTCACCCATACCTGGGCATCTTCAGGCCTAAATATATTTAATTTTAGGCCTGAGAGCCCATGTATTAGCGAAATATAGTCTTTAATACGAATTAAAAGAAAATCTTTTTTTTTCATTACTAAAGACCAACTATAAGAAAAATAAAATACTAATTAAATTGCTATATATTCTCTAGATTTTTCAATGTGTGGGTCAAAAAGTTGCGCCAGTATTTCAAATTTCAATTCTTAAGCAATCGGTTCGTCGGATATATGTACTAAAAAGCGACGCACGGGCGACAAATCAACCTCGGCAAAAAATATTGTTTCGTGATATGTTAAACTTGTTCATAAAAACAATGTTTAAATTGTAGTAGAATTGCACTTTGCAGTATCCTATCCCATATAATCACATTTTTATTATTTTCAGTATTACCGTGTATACTATTTTTACCCCAAATTGTAATTCGTGACATATACTATGTTGTCATTTGGAATTAAGAAGACAATTATTTTAAAATTTGTTACAATAAAAATTGTTTCATAGTTTTTAGGGTTGGGCGAACTTAATTTTAGGGATACAATTAATTTCTCCCCTAAATTTGATTTCGCTGAATAAGCTTTTTAACTTGCAACAAAAGCGATCGAGCTGTTTAGGCGGGACAAATTGATTAAAAAAGCACTTATTTCAATTAAGGCAAGGTTAAAGTCCATGAAATAACTTGTTCTTTCTATATATGTGAGTAAAAATGTATACGTTACTATTACGTTGAAAATTATGAGTCGTTAAAAGAGAGAGCTCTGAAATAAAGTAAGAAACTTACAAATATAATATAATGTAAGAATTGCATGACCCGAAGCAAAGAAACCCTTAAAAATTAGTTAAAATAAAAATAGTTACATAGTTTTAGGGTTCGGCGATCTTAATTTAGGGATACAATTAATTTCTCCCCTAAAATCTGATTTCGCTGAATATGCATACTAACTTTCAACGAAAGCGATCGAGCTGTTTAGGCAGGACAAAATTATTTAAAAAAGTACTTATTTCGATTGAGGGAACTTACTTATACAATTTATTTCTTCCGTAAATGTGATTTCGCTGAATATGTATTTTAACTTGCAAGGAAAGCCATTGAGCTGTATTGTTTAGGCGGGGAAAATGTATTAAAAAAGCTCTTATTTGAACTGAGGCAAGGTTAAAAGCTTAAAGTCCATTAAATATCTTGTTCTTTCTATATATATGTGAGTAAAAATGTAGACGATACTCAGACGTTGAAAATTATAAGTCGTTGCACTGAAGCCAAGTGAGAAACTCACCAATGTGTAATGTAAGAATTGCAACACTCGAGGCAAGAAACAATTACTTCATAAGAAATATAAAAAAAAATGTCTCGCACAACGGATCTGATATCTTATTTGGACTGAGGCAAGGTTAAAAGTTTAAAGTCCATTAAATATCTTGTTCTTTCTATATATATGTGAGTAAAAATGTAGACGATACTCATACGTTGAAAATTATAAGTCGTTTCACTGAAGCCAAGTGAGAAACTCACCAATGTGTAATGTGAGAATTGCAACACTCGAGGCAAGAAACTATTACTTCATAGTAAGAAATATAAAAAAAAAAAATGTCTCGCACAACGGATCTGATATCTTATTTGGACTGAGGCAAGGTTAAAAGTTTAAAGTCCATTAAATATCTTGTTCTTTCTATATATGTGAGTAAAAATGTAGACGATACTCATACGTGAAAATTATAAGTCGTTGCACTGAAGCCAAGTAAGAAACTCACAAATGTGTAATGTAAGAATTGCAACACTCGAGGCAAGAAACAATTACTTCATAAGAAATATAAAAAAAAAAATGTCTCGCACAAAGGATCTGATTGACTGGAATTTTAAGAATCTTTAGCGACCCCCCGACTAAAAAAGTTTCTTTTTTTTACCAACCTTCTTAAGTTTACAGAATCAAAATGGCCAGCCCATTTTTTTGGCTAAAGAAGGTATCAAAAACAAGTATCAGATAGAGGGGTTGGTTTCCATACAGAGTTATTGTTCCAAAAATAAATGCTAATGTAGAATTCGTCGGGAAGGGGGAAAGCCTTTCTGTCTGATAAGCCCCGTTTACACGATGATAGTTGACGCGATAGTTGCGGTCACGATAGCAACTATAGCATTAACTATCACCGTGTAGACTACGAGATAGATTTTGTCGCGATAGAACTATCAACCATCACACTATCTTGTCTGACGAGATAGTTGAGTGTTCTATCACTGCAGTCAGAGTACTCACGCGGCAGATTAAGGAACTACCAAGCTAGATTCTAGACGCTGATTGGCTTATTGTTTGTTTATACTTTTATATCACCTAATGACAGATATAAAAGGCAGTTAATATGATAGCTTGCTCATATTTGATATTAGATTTTGTCGTTTTCGACAATATGAACATTCCTTTTGCTGTATATGTATTATAATTTAACATTATAATACATTTAAAGATCTATTTCTGTACCCAAGTCAGAAATGTAGGATATATGGATATAACTTTGAGTACAAGACAACAAGTTTTGAAATATGTTAACTCTCACCGTTTAGACTGTACAACTCCGCGATAGTTCTATGACGTAGACTGACATGATAGTTCTATCGTGGCAGAACTGTCACCGTGTAAACAGGGCTTTACTGTAATTTAAAAAACTGATGTATCCCGATGTTTCAGATATATTCATATGAATGTAATAAAGTATACACTATACAATTATTTGTTAAATATAGTCTAACTTACTCGTAAATATACGCTGTTCTATCATAAAACAAAATCGGTCCGATACAGTCTGCACAGGTCACAGACAGAATTTTTTAAAAACCGCTTTTTTGGGCTCGTGGGACCTCAAAACGTGTAAATCCATTAAAATCACAAACTCGAATTTTCGCGCAATCAGTGGTGCACCCAGGATTTATTTTTGGGAGGGGCACAGATTAAAAAAAATAGGGGAGGGGGAGGGGGGGGGGGGGGGGGTGTAATGTGGGCTTAGCATAATCACAGACAATTAACCAGTATGGTTTTCTTTGTTCTTAAATTATTTCATATCAAGGGTGGATCCAGCCAATTTTGAAAGGGCTGGGTTCTCTTTTAGGGGGGTCCGGGTAAATTTTCGTAAATTTTTATAGTTTACGTTACTTAAAAAAGTCTTTTTAGCCTATTCCAAGAGCATCTAAAATGTTATTATATACAAATAAATTTAAGTTTTCTATGAACGGGACATGAAGACCGGGGTATTTTATTTAAACAAAATTATATACATACTAATAATATTTCACTATTAAAAGTTGTACATTATATAATAGATTGTTTTATTTTTGTAGCCAGAAAAATAAATTGGTACATTTTAAAAATATTTAATATTAAATTTAATTATTATATTAAAGTAAAACTTTAGATTAAAATAAAAAACCCTTAAAACAAGAAAAAATTAATTAAAAACTTGAATTAAAAATGTTATATTGTAACCTTTCATTCAAAATAAACAATGGATAATAGTCGGAAAGAAATTCGTCCTACTAAAAAGTTCTGACCACGCGCAGTCGTAATGTTATGCAGATTTTTTCAAGTTCAATAGACGACACTTTTTTACCCAGGAGCTCCATCCCTATTTTATAGATCCTTAACCTAAACGGGTTGATAAAAAGAAAAATATGTCGGGCAAAACTAGGTAGATTATTACTTATTTATTAAGTGATACTGACTTATTTAAAATACGGACTTATTTGCATACTTAAATTTTAAGTATGCAATGGCAATTTAAGTATGCTATGGCTTTGAAGGATGAGGGGGGGGGGCTCGTCTTTTTAAACGCCAAAAAAAAAAAAAAAAATGTCGGGCTAAACTAGGTTTATAATTACTTATTTATTTATTTATTTATTTTTTTTACTATCACAACACTATTACTTTATCACGTGCTGCGGGATTGCATACTTAAATTTTTTATTTTTTTGTTACAAAGTTAAGGGATTTGTTGAAACTTAATGGTATATTGATGTTGACATATTGTGCTGATGGTTAGATAATGTGCCGCTAAGTAAGTCTTGTCATTTCAATAGAAGCCCAATGTCGTTTATCATTACATAAATAATAACAACTTATAGCATGGATACACAGATAACATCAAATGTCAATTCTACTTCTATAATAGATATCTTATACCTTAAATACATATCCTTATTTCATTTATTACTACGTTTTTGTGGCTATATTATCTGGAAAAAACGTCATTAAATTATTTATACAAGATTTTCTAATATCTAATGGTAAAAAAATGTAAACATTCATATTTGGTTTATTTGTATTACAAACTGATAAACTTGATTCTTTAACTTTCATTCAATTGGTGCTTTATATGTTTTGAACCATACCATGATATCAAACTGCGTTCCAACAAAATTACTATTTTTTTTAAACATTTTAATTTTCCTTTTCAATAAATATTATAATATTTTGATAATCTTGTTTCAATTAAGAATTTTATCAAATTAAAAAAAAGAAAAAAATTCAGTCCGTAGCAAAGCAAGGAAACCCTGCTAATTCCGCTTTAACCTCATGAATTTTATACATGAGGTTTTTTATGAGTATATTTATTAAGATCATTTTCAATTCTAAGTCCATACAAATTGTTGGTAAATCTAATTTCTAAAAAGACCCAACTCTTCAAAAGGCGAGTCAACGTATTGGTATTTTACCAAACCGTCATAAGTTTGCGACCGGGGGGGATTATGATAGTTCATATAAGAACAACGTAACGTATTATGTATTTTATGAACAGTAAGTAAAAAAAAATACACTTTCATCGCTTTCCTCACCTGTATTTCCTATAAGTAAATAGTATCGTTTTAATTCAATATATTTCCTTAAAGGCTAGGGGGGCTTAAGCCCCCCTGTGGATGCGCCACTGACTACGAATATATATATATTTTTTTTTTTAGATTAAATGCATTTTTAGTTTAGGTATATTATTTTAATATTATTAGAGGATAAAATATACTTTGGTATTCTCTCTCTCTTTATATATATATATATATATATATATATATATATATATATATATATATATATATATATATATATATATATATATATATATATATATATATATATATATATATTAATTTATTTGGTTTTTAATCACATTTGACCCTCCGGGACATCATGGGGTCCACATTTCGACCCTAACGCCACTACTTTTTAACTGCACATGAGCCTGCTCTTTCCCACCCCACGCTTTAAATATCTGTTTACTCACTTGTCCCGAGGCAACATAGGGTCCGAACGGACCCTAACGCCACTACGTTTTAACTGCACATGAGCCTGCTCTTTCCCACCCCACGCTTTAAATATCTGTTTACTCACTTGTCCCGAGGCAACATAGGGTCCGAACGGACCCTAACGCCACTACGTTTTAACTGCACATGAGCCTGCTCTTTCCCACCCACGCTTTAAATATCTGTTTACTCACTTGTCCCGAGGCAACATAGGGTCCGAACGGACCCTAACGCCACTACTTTTTAACTGCACATGTGCCTGCTCTTTCCCACCCCACGCTTTAAATATCTGTTCTCTCAGTTGTCCTCTAATGTTTAGTACATTTTTGTTCATTCCTTGTATTTTTATTTTCGTTGGAAATGATTATGTCTGAATCTAGAAAATAAGCGGAATATAGTGCCAAGTCTGCTCTAGTTCAAGAAACGTATGTGCTATTTTCTGCCAACATTTCGAGTTATTTTACAGTAAAGTTTTTTTACTTTTCCTCACTACTAATAGTAGGAAAAGTATTGTTTTCACCACAAATTTTTTTTTCGAGATTTCAACAGAATTATCCGTTTTAGGTGTTTTTAAGACCTCCTGAGTGGTTATCAGCATGACGTATGTATGTGTATATGTGTGTTATCATCGTAGCGCCCAAGGTATTTAACCTAGAGAGTTGAAACTTGGCAGAAAAATCAGTCCTAACCTGTAGTTGTGCTGCCCGGAAAATCAACTTTTTCCGCCATCTTGAACCCAGTTTGCTGAGTCAGCAAACATTTTAAAAAATCGTAATAAATCGAAAATGGTCCTGATCGAGTTGAAATTTGGCTCGAATGTACCTCTCTGCATGACAAACAAGCCCACTAAATTTCATTTTGATTTTGGCGGCCATTTCGAAGTTATAAATTTTTGAATTTTTAAACTTTGACGGTTAATAATACTGAAATTACATATAGGTTTTTGACTTATAGCATATCGTTGGAAACGGAAAAAATTAAGGAACAAATATAAAAAGAAACCGATGAAATTCCATTAATTAGTTTAAAAGTTATAAGTGAATATAATTATTTATTAGTGCGATGATTTTGATGACGTCAAAGTTTGTTTACATCTGTCAAAATACCGCCAAACTGCAAATAATTAAATAAAATATATAGCTATTAAAAATAAGGTTATTTTTGAAGAATGATAAAAAAAAGCAGTTAGTTCAGAACGGTCACCCATCCAAGTACTCACCACGTCCAATTGGGATACACTGGATTCTTTGTTCTAGTGTAAGTTCTTCGAATGTAGTGTAGTCTCTAGAGGGTATAAGTTCAACAGGTGATTAAACTTATTGACTTTGTATTCGTTTTCTATTTTCAACATAATTATATTTATTTTCATTCATATCTCGGAAACTAGATTATTGCCTGGAAATCGTCTTAAATATATCGATTTGTATTAAATGGACTGCATTTTAGAATTATTTTATCAAAAGCGACGAAACCGTTAACAAGAAATCATTTTTTTTTACGAAATTCAGTTTTTTTTTATTGTAGAGCCGTCGAATTTCGAGCCATAATTCGCCTCATGGTATTGCTTTTTGTGAACATGTATGCCAAATTTAATCGAAATCGTCTCAGTACTCTAAGCTTCTGCACAGACAAAAAGCTACAAACTTCAATCTGAGGACAGACAGACATTTTTAAAAGAAAACACATTTTGGACTTATGTAATCTCAAAACTTGTAAACCCATCAAATTCGAATTTTCTCGTTATCGCAATACTTCCTCTATATATACTACGTATATGGGAAAGTAAAAATGTATAATATTTAATTAAAATAAAGGAATATAATAATACATGGAAAATTAAATGTATTCTTTGGTATTCAGAATGAGGTCAAAGGCCTCTTCGTAGAATAACGGAAATGTTTATACTTAAAATATATTGTGTTATGGGGTCAAAGATTTACTGTTATTATGAATCAATACCAATACTTTTAAAACCAAATTAACGATTAAAGGAAATTCTGTGGAAGCTTCCAGGATATTTTACATTTTCCTGAGACGTAATTCGCTTTTTCGAAATAAATCTGCTTGCCACACCATTTCTAGACGTTCAAGTGGTTTCTTTCCTAAAGCAAAGTAAGTTAATTTATTTCTAGACAATCGTTCTATCGAGTGGTTTCGTTCCTAAAGAAACCACTCGAAGTAAGTTGATTTCTTCTCCTCTCGGGAGTAAGTTGATTTGTTTCTAGACGATCAAGTGGTATCTTTCCTAAAGCTAAGTTAGTTGTTTTGTTTCTCAAAGACGATCAAATGGTTTCTTCCTAAAGCAAAGTAAGGTGCTTTGTTTCTAGACGATCAAGTTGTTTCTTTCTTAAAGTAAAGTAAGTTGCTTTGTTTCTAGACGATCGAGTTGTTTCTTTCTTAAAGTAAAGTAAGTTGCTTTGTTTCTAGACGATCGAGTTGTTTCTTTCTTAAAGTAATGTAAGTTGCATTGTTTCTAGACGACCGAGTTGTTTCTTTCTTAAAGTAAAGTAAGTTGCTTTGTTTCTAGACGATCGAGTTGTTTCTTTCTTAAAGTAAAGTAAGTTGCTTTGTTTCTAGACGATCGAGGTGTTTCTTTCCTAAAGCAAAGTAAGTTGCTTTGTTTCTAGACGATCGAGTTGTTTCTTTCTTAAAGTAAAGTAAGTTGCTTTGTTTCTAGACGATCGAGTTGTTTCTTTCTTAAAGTAAAGTAAGTTGCTTTGTTTCTAGACGATCGAGTTGTTTCTTTCTTAAAGTAAAGTAAGTTGCTTTGTTTCTAGACGATCGAGTTGTTTCTTTCTTAAAGTAAAGTAAGTTGCTTTGTTTCTCATGGACGATCAACTTGATTTCTTTTCTGAAGCAGATTAGGATGCTTTGTTTCTCATAGACGATTTAGTGGTTTCTTCCCGAAAGCAGAGTATGTTGCTTTGTTTCTCATAGACGATTTAGTGGTTTCTTTTCGAAAGCAGAGTATGTTGCTTTGTTTCTCATAGACGATTTAGTGGTTTCTTTCCGAAAGCAGAGTAAGTTGCTTTGTTTTTCATAGACGATTTAGTGGTTTCTTTCCGATAGCAGAGTAAGTTGCTTTGTTTCTCATAGATGATTTAGTGGTTTCTTTCCCAAAGCAAAGTAAAGTTGCTTTGTTTCTCATTCTTTGTCATGATTTAGTCTTTTTATTCGTGATCGTTTATAGAGAAAGCTATAAACAATTATTATTCATCTTTTAAACAGTGACTTCAATTAAAAACCTAAATTCTATAATAGAATAAATCTTTCCGATTTTATTTTTTATTTTTTAGTTGGTAACAGGTTTTAATGCTTGTAAAAAGCATCTCGGTTGGTGCCTTTGAAGCTACTATGCATTAAGATAGAAATTCTTATTGATAAATCATATGGATGGATGTGCTGGATCGTCCTTGGTCTGGAATAACTAGGTTTTACTACTATTTAAACCGTTCATTCCGCGCATTCTTACTATTCTAATACAAAACTACGACAATTGTTACGACGGAGAAAGTGATTTGGGCCTGTAAAGAGTTTGTTATAGCGGTAGATTTTTGTCCGTACAAAGAATGTCATCCCGTTGCGACGTTGAAGCAGATAAATACTGGTTTTGTATGGTCGGATTACTCTTCTTTTCGCGGTTTCAGAGATGTTAGTGATCAGCCGACGATTCGTTACGAGAAGAGAACCCGGCACCGTTCCCGATTCTCGGCCCGTAGACCGTTTTATTGAAAATTTCTCGTAAAGGAAAGAAAGAGAGAAGGAGAACAATATGAAGCCATAGTGAGGGATATCATTAAAGAGTTTCTTCTTCGAATCAAGCGCAACGGTAACCGTTTAAGACGATTCCGAAGAATGAAAAGTTCACTGAGCTTTACTGTCAGTTTCATGGTTATCTTTACTTCCTACACATTACGATACGCACTTTATAACTGTTGCAATATAAAAGAACTGTTTTCACTTCAGCGTTCACACTTTTCAACTAAATGGACAATTGGGAACATTGGGACCGTTTCATACTAGTGATGCGGCGCTTAAAGAACTCACGTAGAAGTGTGCTCTCGTATCGGCCATATTTGTATTCAATATGGCTCCCAGAAACATTTTTTGGGGGGAAAACTTACATATTTCTAAACAACCTAAAAGAGCTTTTAAATGATATAATATGCTATATACAGGGTGACTTACGATTAAATGTCATAAAGCAACTGGTGGATTCTATGGGTTAAACGCAGCAAAAAATTTCGAGTGAGCAGTTGCCCATTTCTCAATAGGCAAACGAGATAACGATTTATTTCTTTATTCAGAGTGTTTCACGAAAATTCCAAAAACTGCGTAATATCTCAAAAACTAAATGAGATAGAGGAATTGCACTATGGGGAAATTTTAAAGAGCATAAAAAACCTTTCACAATCACTCATTGATTTTAATTATCAGCTGCTAAGCTTCTTCTAAGTTCTGTTGCAGTTAATTTGACCACGAAATTCGAGAGCTTAAAAATCTCTTAAGAACTCTAAATTGAGGAATGTTAAATTCAGGAAAAACTGCACATCATAAGCTTTTGAATGGTATAATTTAAGTTTAAGATCAAGGGACTAGTTTTTGAATTATAGTGGATGGAATGTTACCAGGCGCGAAATTATTCGGACAAGATCTCAACCAATTCTTGTAAAAATGACCCCGAACAAAACCACAACACTTAGGGTCCTTACAGGAAATTTTACGCTAAACTAAAAAGTACCTATAAATATATGGATCCTGAAAAGCTTTATTTTCGAGATATTCGCCAAAAACATGATTTTTGGACATTTATCCTTAAAATTCTCCTTGAAGCATAAAACGCCGCTCTTCTCAAACATGCGCTTCTTACCATAAAACTCGTTGAAGCAAACCTTGTAAAAAATAGAATTTTTCGTTGAATGATACCAATCTCAGCTCTGTACAACAAACCCCTGATTTTCAGCGCAATTCCTAAGTTCTAGTCAATCCATTAAGATGATCTCCATCAACGCTCTAATTCCTAAAGCATTTTGATGCAGAGAACTAGAGTTAGTTGATGATATAATTCTAATATTTTTTGTTTTTCCAATGAAGGTGACAATAAAAAAAAAAAAAAAAAAACCTGTTGGCTGATCCAGCTTATTTGGGCGCTTTACTGTTTTCATTTTCCACCAATTTGTTTATTAATATAACTGTAGAGGTGGATCCTACAGGGTATATAGAAAAACACAGGTTTATTCCATTATGTTTTTGGCAACGTTTCGGCCATATCCGGCCATTTTCAAGCCTACAACAACATAATTTATTTAATAATGTCATCGTTACATAAAAAATATAAATACAACACTTAGAGGACAATAATTGAGTATATGAAGGACCTAGTAACCTACACTTGAGGAAGTGTTGTCATATCAGTTGTAAAACATAAAAAAACATAAAAATATAGGAACTATACGGTTCCGTCGTCTAATAACTTCCGAACCATCATCTATTACCATCTATTAAATTAAGAAAAGGTAACATAACACGTAAAACAATAGTACAATGGTAACATTGAACAATAACATTAAAAATGAAATTACAGGATATCACAGAGAATTAATTTAACAAAAATAAAAAAGGTAATCACAAATACCAAGGGAGTGATAACAGTAACGTCTCTAATCAAATTATTATCATATCGGCATGTACAATGCTTCCCTATTTAGGTATTATTTATCTTTTATTTTTAAATTAAAATATAATAATAAAAATATAAATTAGTAAATTAATACTGTTTCTATTTAATAAGGATACTAATTAAAAGCAGCAAAAAGATTAATCTATTCTAGACAATACTTTAAGAAGTAAAACTACAAAACCCAGGTCTGATCATATCGGCCTAGACCGTTCTCCTGGGCGGTAATTATGATTAGATTTATTATAGTAAACCCCACTATAAAATTTGTTAAGGGAACGAGAATCTGTTTTAATGTTGACCGTGTTATCTAATTTGATAGCTATATTTAGCGCTTCTATCATTTTCCTTCTATAGTATATGGCCGAAACGTTGCCAAAAACATAATGGAATAAACCTGTGTTTTTCTATATACCCTGAAGGATCCACCTCTACAGTTATACTAGTTATTGAGGGTACTTTTACAACTAATATTAGACTTTGTTTATTAATGTTTTGCAAAAATAATTTTAATAAGGAAGAAGAGTAAATTAACATTAAAAAGTTTACAGTTAAATGTTTCCGAAGGTACTTAAATCTATAGTGGAAAGAATAAAGAATGGACTTGTGACTTACCATTCTCCATTGTGACGTACCATTCTCCAATCTGAAACCCACCTGTATTTCCATTTACCAACTAAATTATCTCCTCTGTAATTTAAATATAAATTATGTATATATTTAATAGTTAGAAAAATCCTATCAATGTCTGTGAATTAAAAAAATATCGGTTTTGTTTTCTTACATAAATGATATTTTTGTATATGAAATTAAAAACGGCGTTAGTCACGCGTTTATATTTGTTTTTGTTCCTCCGCTCAAAAATTCAGAGCAAGGTATAATTAATTCATTTGTTGCTTCTAATTAGGATAATTATATAAGTGCGGGTAAACCACCACCTGTGATATAATCGATACTTTTCCTTCCACGAATTATCGTGTTGTTTTATCATTACAACTATTTTCTCTTCACAGACACGAAGCAATTACCGAACACCAATAATATGAGGTATTCGATTAAATAAATAAAACACTTTTTAGATAACTATTGTTTATTTGTCTAAATCACAATTATTGTTACACTTTTGAGTACCAAAGTACTCAACAGAGTTTCTTCTCAACCACTGAAGATAGCAGACCGGCACGTTTAACTTGGTTAAAAGTGTAACAATAATTGTGATTTAGACAAATAAACAAAAGTTGTCTAAGTACTGTTAGTGTTTTATTTATTTTTTAATTTAAAAGTAGTGTTAATTTTATGTATCTACCCATCACAAAAGTTCAGTCGAAATTACGAATTTAATAATATGAGAGTATATTTACATTTTTAATATTTCATTTATTTTTTATTTTAAATATTAATATTAGATTATATATAGGTATCTCTATTTGTTTTTACTTTGAAGAGTAAGTGTTTTGTGTTAGTTATTTTATTTATCGGTCCATATAGGGCAAATAATTAACAATAGTTTAAATTTTATTGTTGTCGATGACTTTTAATAGATGACGATTTGACTTTTAATAGCCATTTTCAACAACCAAAACATAAAGAATTGTTTGGTATATCTTTTTTAAAATTAAAGATTCAGAAAGGAAATTAATGATTGCTTGTAAAAAAAACAAAAAAACAACAACATGGAGTACTTATATGGTTGAATTGATTATACAATAATTAATTCTATGTGTCAATTTAAATAAATAGCTTTAAAGCTTTTAATACTACATAATTAACAACTATGCATTGTAAAATAACAAACTAATTAAATCAATTATTAGCTAGCACTGTTGTACCAGTGGTTCTTATGATTCAAAGGTCCACCAAAGTATATGTATACTTTCCTAGATTAATATCAAATAGTTTTATTCTTATGATTCAAAAGTTGAAAGTATAATGTAATTTTTGCCAGATTATTTTCGAATAGTTGTATTCTTATGATTGAAAGGTCCATGAAAGTATGTATGTATACTTTGAAACATTAATTTCAAATAGTGTTATTCTATTGTTTGAAAGGTCCATGAAAGTATATGGGTCATTTTCAAAAAAGTGACTCTTTCACTGTCCGCGAGTTAAAACAATTAATTGGTAATTAAAAAAAAATGGAATTTATTAGTGCAACAGCACTACTTATAATTAAAAAATCTACAGCCTCACAAACATAATATATCTATAGATTAAATTCGTCATTTTGATGTAGTCAAATTCTTGAATATCCTTTTTAGGGAGGATAAATTTAAATTTATATGTACAAAAAGGTCACGCTAGTTACGTCCCAGCCCCTTTTAACCTAAGTTACCATGCTCAAAAATGTTCAACAAATATTTTTCTTTGACTTTCTAACTATGATCCTAGATAGGAAATATAATGTACTTTGTTATACTAAATATAATTTCTTTCTTATTTCGGTAACTTGTCGGGAATTTAATAGAAAGGCTTGTCCCAGCAATCGGTCACGATAGTTACGTCACAATAGTTACCAAGAAATTGGCTTCACTGTTTGACTGAGGGCGGGATTTCAGTGTTTTACAGATAAAAGAATCTTTCCTTTATAACCTGAAGTTCGTCTTCGAGTCTTCTAAAGTAAGCCTCGGTCACACAACAATTATCTTCAAAAATCATGGGGCGTATATTTTTTTAAGGTCACACATAAATTTTAGTACTTAAAAGTGCATTTAAAGCATTTTAATATTTTTTGGGTATACCCCAGTAGTATACAGAAAACTTATGCTTTCCTTTGAAAGCATTTGTGGATAATTTAGAGTTAGCATGTTGTTTAGTTTTTTCACCTAATTATTTATTTATGTGAAATAAATTCAGTGGGTTTACAGACACGAATCTGGAAAGTGAATTTTATTTGTGTTCCAATTTTAGATTCTAAGATTACACACACCTACAAGTGGTGACCCCGAACAGTGACTCGCGTAAGTTGGTTTCATTTCTTTTTCAACAGTTATCATTTTTTCATACATTCGCCAAAATGTAAATTTTTTACGAGTATCGAAATCAAAATTATAATCTGTTAAAAATTCTGAAAGTATTAGAATTTGAATAAAAAACAATAATATGACTGAACAAACTTCATCAAAGTGCCAGACGGAAAACGAAGACATCCTTACACCCCAAGAAATTTCTCCAAGAGTGGAAATAGCGTGGGTCGGAATAAAATTGGCAACGTTTTCTGTCGCAACCCCCAAGTATGGTTTCGACAAGTTGAAGCACAATTCATAATCAGCAATATAACCACAGAAACCACAAAATTTTACCATATACTAGCTTCATTAGATACTGAAATTGCAGAACTCTTAGAAGACTTAATCAACAAACTTTTGACAAAGACTTCCTGCACACATTAGACCCCCCTAACTTAGAACATATTAGAACCCCCCTCCAACTTAGCGAGTATGGAAGACAAGATTAGGGACATGTACTCTTCTGCGGTGAATACAATCGATTCAAAGGAAGATACGTCAAAACAACAGGGCTCAAAACCTAGCGACCAGTCTTCCATCTCTAAGGTAGAAAAACAAATGACAGACATTATCGAGGCAATTGAAGAGCTCAAAGCTGACCGCCGAGATAGAAGTACTTCAACATTTCAACCACGACGCAGGACAAGATCAAGGAGCAGACAAAAACATCCCACCTGCTACTATCATTGGAAATTTGGGAAAGAAGCTGTTAAGTGCATGAAGCCATGCAACTATAACAATAAGAAGCCGGAAAACTAAGGAGCCACACGCTGGACATGGCAAGCGCTACTAGCTCATTTAATTCAAGCCGCCTATTCATAGAAGATCCTGGAACTGGTAAGTGTTTTTTTAATTGACTCGGGGGCAGATATTAGTGTTATACCTCCAACTCATAGAGACAGACAAAACGAATCAAAGCGGGTACTTTTTGCGGCAAATGGCTCTACAATAAGAACATATGGTGAGCGCATGCTCAAACTAGATCTAGGGTTACGTAGAGAATTCTGTTGGCCATTTGTTTTGGCTGATGTTCAGACAGCAATCATCGGTGCGGATTTTATTCGCCATTTTAATCTGCTTATAGACCTCAAAAATAGAAAACTTTTAGATTCTATCACATCCATTTCGGCTGCTTGTTTCAAAGCTTCTACCAAATTTGAATCCGTGCACATCCTCTCCCCAGACCAAAAGTACGGAAACATATTAAAAGAGTTTCCTAAATGTTTACAAACCAAAGGATAGTGATGTACAGCATGTCATCGTTACATCTGGTCCACCAGTTACGGCCAAAGCTCGTCGACTTTCTCCCGACAAGTTGGCCGTAGCTAAAATGGAATTTCAGACCATGATTAACATGGGTATTTGTCGTCCCTCCAGCAGTTGTTGGGCTAGTCCTCTACATCTTATCCCAAAAAAATGTGGTAGCTGGAGGCCGTGTGGGGACTACCGCGCTCTCAACGCAGCCACACTGCCAGACAAATACCCAATACCTCACATCCAAGACTTCAACAGTCAACTGGCAGGGAAAGCCATCTTTTCTAAGGTCGACCTGGTAAGAGCGTATCACCACATAGCCGTAGCTCCAGAGGATGTTCCGAAGACGGCGGTCATAACACCGTTCGGGTTATTTTAATTCTTGAGGCTACCATTTGGACTTAAGAACGCAGCCCCATCCTTCCAATGTTATATTGATTCCAGCCTAAGGGACTTGGACTTTTGCGTTGCCTATATTGATGATATCCTGATAGCATCCGAGAACGAAGAACAACACGTACACCTCCTTAGAATGCTGTTTAAGAGACTAGAAGAGTTACAAGTCAACATCGACGTAAGTAAATGTGTTTTCGGTGAAGCAGAAATTAACTTCCTAGGCTACACAATATCACCAAAAGGAATCACACCAACGGGTGAAAAAATTAAAGCTATACGCGAACATCCGTTACCCAAAACCGTGCAGGATTTAAAAAGATTCTTGGGTTTGGTTAATTTTTATCGGCGCTCGTTACCAAACGCCACGCAAATACAAGCCAAATTATTTGACATGACCAAAAACTGTCAGAAGAAGGACAAAAGAGAACTCAAGTGGACAGACGAGACAAAGAGCGCATTTCAGGTACTTAAGACATTACTATCTGAGGCAACCCTATTAGCTTACCCATCCCCGCACCTACCACTTGTACTGATGACAGACGCATCAGACTTTGCTTTGGGAGCCACACTTGAAATAAATAAATGTAAGAACAACTCAATAGAACTATAAGTTCTTACACTTAAAATACTTAAACTATTTTTCTTAAACAGAAAATGAAACTCTTCCTTCAAATCTTAAACGAGTCTCTTTTTAGTTTATAAGTCATGATAGGTACTTGTCCCAATAGTTATTTTTCACATACATATTCATGATGTATAGACGTTTAGCGTCAAAATAAAGCACTAGTTAGCTCATAATTGTTAAAGAGTCACTCTTTTTTAAAATGTCCCTTTAACTATTTTATCATTCCCAACTTTAGAGGAACCGACACTTGTCACGATAGTTACCGAGGACCAAGATAGATGTCACATTAGTTACCCAGCGTACTATGTGTTACGATAGTTACTAAAAAAAATTAAATTTAAATTGGATTTTTTTAAAAATACGTGTGGTGTTGTGGGACACCCGGTAGGAACGAAGTTCCTTACTTATCGATTTTTTCCACTAACATTTTGTGAAAAATTACTTTTTTTTAAGTTTATAGTTTATGCTAAAAAAAAAAGAAAAAAAAAAGTAATTTTACTCAATAACATATCACGCACATACATATTATACCCTTGTGATGTTATTATCTTAGCGCTCAATATAATCCATTTGATAAAATCGATTTATATAAAAATTCTTAACAGAAGAATCTGAGTAAAGGGGGATAAAGAAATGTCATAAAGAAAAAAATGGAGAATGCGAAGTATGTATTTTGTTTAAAGTATTTTTGTTGTTGGTTGTTTTGTTGCTGTTGTCCACCTTATAACAGTAAATGCAAGGAAACCGGTCTATAGCTGCTGCTCGCCCAGCTGATTCACTTACCAGCTTGCATACACTTATATAACCACTTGGCATTCTTATTAGTCAAATTTCTTTTTGGAGAATGTCTCTATTGAGGCGACAGCATTGGAAGAGAAAATGCCTAGACATCAGACATTCTCCACCAATATAACATATGCGTCATGGTGTATCCGTATTCACTAAAATTTTATTTTTACCTCAAACGAAATGTATTTCACTGCTGATTACTTTCCTTGTTCTATATAATTAAATAATGGTTGTCGAACTTCTTCATTAATTGGCAACAAAAATCAAAATTATTGACGACTTTTTTGGACAGGAAGTGTAAATATATATAAAAATAAAATAAAAGTTTTGTCTGTACATTGGTCATAATGAACACATTTTCATTTCACACATTCTGAAAACCGAATCCGGCCTTAATTTTTTCGTGTATGTGTGTCTGTCCTCACTAGTCCGACTTTATAGGCACAAAACTGGCAAAACGAAATCGATTAATTTTCTTTCATAGGTGATTGCAAACATGTTGGGCATGTTGTAGGCTTGGTTTCATCGAAAAATATTGAGTAGAACCAAAGTTATTAATTCTTTAGAAGTTGGGTCAAACAAAGGAATAAAAGGCTCACTTTTGCAATATTTCGATCCCTCCTTGGATCATTCTCAAGCTAAAATCATAATTTATTCTAATATTAACAATCGGACACATAGTTATTAACAATTTTATGAAAAAAAATTGTATAAGTACAAAAATCTAAAACAAAATAGGTTGGCTATTTACGAGTATCTATATACTATATATAAACCCACTGACTTGCTCATCAACATTTTTGGGTACTTCTAGACCACCTAGAGACTGGAAAAATCTGAAAAGGTAAAAAACAACTTACCCCCTTAAATAATTAAAGATGGCGGACGCAATTTTAAAGTTATTTTGGAGCAGCTCTTGGAGGCAAGACGTAGCTTTTGGTAAGTCGTATCAAAAAGCAGATTGTACCAGTGGCAGCTGATTTGAAAAGATCTACATCTTTGGTCCAATGACCTTTTTGTCGTACCTCCATCGGTTCTACCTTAATTAGAGCTAAATTTGAGAGATATACATATATATTTGTAATCTACTCGTCAATACCTTTCATTTGATACCCCACTCAAAATTTAAAAAAAAATATTTTTTTCGTTGAATTGTCCGCCATTTTGAATTTGAGCAGCTGATAATTGTGAGTTCTCTATATTTTTCCTGTGTGTGCGTCAAATCGATCTTTAATACTGGAATGTTTCATGTTTTTATCTCTTTTGGTTCAAACGTTATTGGAACCGTACAGAGTTATTTTTTTTTTTTTTTTTTTGGTTTTTCTAACGAAACCCTACAAAACATACTCACAAAAATACTTATTTTAAAATACCAGAACGGCAATTTTTAATGTTTTCTTATTTTACCTTGTTAAAATAGACAATAATATATATGGCTAAGAGGGTAAAAAGTCTAAGAAATTAATAATAATTTAACAATTAATTATTAAAAAAAGTTGTAAAAATTCCCTCATTAAAATTACATGGGTTTGATAACAGGTGATAAGGAGAAGGAACAAAACTAAAACATCGAATAAATTTTCGAAAGCTTAAACCACTTTGTGACGCCTCATCACGCCTCATCATTCATCTCTATTGAGATTCCTTAGTGTTTAGGGGAAAGGTTCCTATAATGTATAGTTTTGCGTTGCTTCGTTTCGGTGTTATGCTTTTTTTTATAATTTTTGATAATAACTCGATATTTTTCTCAGAATATGCCTGTATCTGGTACTGTAATATACTAAAATACTGGTCTAGAGCAATGAATAAGGTGACATTTTATAGATTAGAATTTTTTTATAAGATTAAATTAATTTAATACCTTTAAAATTACATTTTTTTCATTACTATACTGAAAATAATTTTTTTTAAAAGAAAACATGGAAAAAATATGTAGTGTGTAATTTATACAAAGTAATTTCACCAATATAATAAAAAAAAAAAAAAAAAATTGTCACATCATGTATTTTGGTATACATGTATTGTATTTTGTATGTACTGAGCTTTAATATTATGCCAAAATATCTAAATGTGTCAATTTTCAAAACATCAATTGGTTAAAATCTGGTTTTAATAAACAAATCCACTATTAGAATGCAGCTGATATAGGGCTGGAGGGGTGTAAACATTAATTGAGTCAGGCTATTTCCTCTTATTGGAGCATCGACTTTAATTATTCCAAAACGATTTTTAGGGTCCGTAGTCAAAACCAAGGACCCTTATATTTTCCTGCGTGTGTCTGTCCGTCCGTCCTCTCACGTGCTCTCACGGCTACACCTTTCATCCGATCACTTTGAAATTTGGCATGTATGTGTCTTGTACCTGCCCACATATTTTAAAAATATAGCGACTTAAAAAATATATTTTTCAAAAAAATTAGGGCAAAAAAACTTAAGGGTTGATTTTTTTTCGACACCGTGAGGGGTATCATATGAAAGGGTACGTTGAGCTGATTACAAAAATATATAATTCTTTGGTTATATCTTTGATAGGGCGAGCGTAGGCTAGTTTGAAGCGGGTGTAAAACGTGTCCCCCCCCCCCCCTTCTATCTCGCTTATGTGAAGTGCAAAAAATCTGAAAAAAATCCTGAACATGCTTCGACCAAAAGTAAAGATACCACTTTTTGGAAATTTCGAAAAAAATATTATTTTATTTTTTATTGACAAAATACGTTTTTTTTATAATTATGGTCTTTTCGATGTATTTATATGGTTGTAGTCCGGTTCAGTGGCAAAAAAATACTTTATCAGAGTGTGTTTTGAGAATATCAGGCCCTTAGAATGGTTCAAAGTAAGCTTTTTAGCATTTTTAAAAACACTGTTAATACACTTTACAGTTAAACACTATATAGTGTGGCCTACGTACCCTCGCTGCGTGTGCTGACGCGTGTCAAGTGTGTGTCAAGTGTGTGCTGACTAGCACACACTTGACCTGTTTATTTAATACATAACTATTTATCTTTATGGATTTAAAATTGGTAAACACCAACTGTCAGTCAAATATAATAAAATATCGTCTTATTATCCTATCTATCTTGCTATCCTATTTCTATCGTGTTTTTTAAAACTTATAAAAAGACCTTGTGTTTAAAATTTCAATTTTTCTGAGTCACAAGTCCAAGTATAAGAAGTCAAATTGACAGAAAATAATAAAATACATCAATAATAAAATGAGGGGGAAAAAAGGTTTTATGTAGTTGTTCACCCACTCGAAAACCTTTACTGTCTTGACTTACTTTATTAGGTAGGTATATTGTTTCTTCTTTTAACTCGGCTCAGGGGCAATATCCGACGAGCGACCCTCTTTATTCTTGTACTTGTCAAACACCTACGTGAATTTGATTATAATTAATGTTTTTTTTTTCTTTACATTTAGATATTCTGTAAGCGATTTTTCGTTTTGAAATAATCAAGATGAAGTTAAACCAGGAATCATTTTATTGTTTTAAGTACGTTTCAAAATACTCTATTTGTAAATGGAGTTCAATAGAAAAGGTAATCATTTATATAATCGAGTAGTGTCCCAAAGACGGTGACGAATCACCATCAAATGATTTATTATTGCTAAGCTAAGGCAACCCCATTTATTCCAATAAAAATAAATGTTTGTTTTGATTTTATGATCTTCAAATAGATATATAATAACTTATCTAAATAGATAAGAGTTATATAATCGAGTAGTGTCCCGACGACGCGACGGCGACGAGTCGCCTCGAAATGATTTGTTATTGCTAAGATAAGGCAACTACATTAATTCTAATAAAATAAATGTTTCATTTGATTTGTTGGTCTTCAAATAGATGTAATAACTTATCTAAATTAGTTTACTTAATTTTACCTTTTTCTCTAAATATAAAATATTGATGGAACTGCAAACATTATTTTTTTCTTTTACACACATTTTATATGTTTTATAGGGGTAGCTAATGTTTTTTTGTGTAATATTAAATAAACAGGTCAAGTGTGTGCCAGTCAGCACGCAGCGAGGGTCCGTAGGCCACGCTATATAGTGTTTAACTGTAAAGTGTATTAACAGTGTTTTTTAAAATGCTGAAAAGCTTACTTTGAACCATTCTAAGGGCCTGATATTCTCAAAACACACTCTGATAAAGTATTTTTTTGCCACTGAACCGGACTACAACCATATAAACATACATCGAAAAGACCATAATTATAAAAAAAAACGTATTTTGTCAATAAAAAATAAAATAATATTTTTTTTCGAAATTTCCAAAAAGTGGTATCTTTACTTTTGGTCGAAGAATGTCCAGGAATTTTTTTCAGATTTTTTGCACTTCACATAAGCGAGATAGAAGGGGGGGGGGACACGTTTTACACCCGCTTCAAACTAGCCTAAGCTCGCCCTATCAAAGTTATAACCAAAGAATTATATATTTTTGTAATCAGCTCAACGTACCCTTTCATATGATACCCCTCACGGTGTCGAAAAAAAAATAAAAAAAATTTAACCCTTAAGTTTATTTACCCTAATTTTTTTGAAAAATATATTTTTTAAGTCGCTATATTTTTAAAATATGTGGGCAGGTACAAGACACATACATGCCAAATTTCAAAGTGATCGGACGAAAGGTGTAGCCGTGAGAGCACGTGAGAGGACGGACGGACAGACACACGCAGGAAAATATAAGGGTCCTTGGTTTTGCCTACGGACCCTAAAAACAAGACCCAAATTAGGAGGAAATGTTACCTATGATGAGAAAGCTATAGAGGAGGTTAATTGTTTGGGAGTTTGTGGCGGAGACGTGGCTTGTGTGAGAAGGCCACTAAACAAAGTTAGCAGAGCTAGATCCGTGACTTAAGTGGTCAAGGAAACCCTGGCCAGAGCTGCTAACAACTGCTTTGAGCTGGCTACAACAATATTTCATTCTAGTTATAAGCACTGCCTGTGTGCTCATCAAGGTATCGGGATCAAATGGAATTTCTAATTAATCAGTTAGTCACTAAATTTTAATGTTAAACTCGAGTTTTACCTATGTTTTTTAATAATTTTTAAGGCCTAAAATTAGATGCCACGTGGTTAATCAAATATAGCGATATAAAAGTGAGTTTAAATAAGTCGTGAAGTGCAATTAATGTCATACGTCATTCCGATATCAAACCTACTGCGCATGCGCTGCTCACGTATAAAATTGTCGGACTGTAAAAAGACGTGATACTTTACTTTAATCTGTCACTGTTGTCGAATCACCTTTTTTATTTATTTTTTAACGTTAATTGTGTTTCTCTAGATAATTAATTTTATAGGCTTTTTGTGGGTCGTTGAAGGGTTTGAAATAACTTATCTTCACACTTTTCGTTTTACATTTGGCTATATTTCGCCCCTCTGCGAGGCATAGACGTGCCTGAAAACATCATTTTTACATTTTTTTCATATTGTTAGGTAACATTAATTATTTATTTTGTAAGTTAACAGGTTGATAATACATTGTGACATGAAATATAACAGAACATATATATATAAAATGAATAAAAAGACATACCGGGCATAAGTCGAAAAAGTTACATTTTTATGTGTTGATAAAACCAGGTCAAAATCTCTAACGTAGTTAGATTTGTCAATTTTAATTTTTAATAATTATCGCTCCATCTTCTAAACTGTTCAAAAATGAAAATATTTAAGGATAACATAACAATTAACAATAAAATCACAGAAAAAAAAAGGAGAAACTCGTAACAATTTAACATACATTTCATTTTTGAACAGTTTAGAAGATGGAGCGATAATTATTAAAAATTAAAATTGACAAATCTAACTACGTTAGAGATTTTGACCTGGTTTTATCAACACATAAAAATGTAACTTTTTCGACTTATGCCCGGTATGTCTTTTTATTCATTTTATATATATATGTTCTGTTATATTTCATGTCACAATGTATTATCAACCTGTTAACTTACAAAATAAATAATTAATGTTACCTAACAATATGAAAAAAATGTAAAAATGATGTTTTCAGGCACGTCTATGCCTCGGAGAGGGGCGAAATATAGCCAAATGTAAAACGAAAAGTGTGAAGATAAGTTATTTCAAACCCTTCAACGACCCACAAAAAGCCTATAAAGTTACGAAAAAAAGGGACAAATAAAACAAACCACATAGATAATTAATAATATGTTATTTATTATTTATTTAAGAAATCTTTATTTGAGAAATCAAAAACATAACTGTTAAAAACATAAATATAACCTGATTAGACGTAACCTACCAATAACCTCCTCACTACGTCTTTTGTATACATCTTGTTTAAACTTAGTTGTGAAGTCATACGACTTTTTAAAATGACGTTAAAATTAAAGTATCACGGCAATCAAAAGTACGTCTTATTAAACTCTCTAAAACTGATATGTTAAATCATGGAACCGTCAATTTATTATTTTTGCCTCTCTATTAAGGATTTTATAATGTAAGTAAATGGTACCCATTATTTGTAAGTTTTGTTTAAATAAGAAAACTTCTTCTCTACAACATGTGACTGCGGCGACATGTGGAGAAAAAGGTCTAACAATAAGTAATAAATAAAAAATATCGTCGTGTTTTGTAGTCAAGTATTGTGTGATTGGTGCTTGATGTAAATGACTGGTTTGTTTCAGATCGCCAGATGAAGACAGTTATCCGTTGTATGAAAATGGGAATGTGGCGGGCATGTCGAGCTGCATGAGGGAGGAGGTGGAGCCCATCTACGAGAGCGTGGCAGCGCCCAGATCTCCTGTCAACCTCTTCTTGTCTCTCGTCGGCTCTCAAGAGACCATCAGCCCCGACCCCAACATTTACGAGGTACCGCCGGGCGCCATCCTCAACATCTCCGGTCTGCCGGAGGACAGTCCCAACAATATCACTCCGCCCAACGAGTTCCAAGACGACCGTAGCGAACGCTCGCTCGCTCGACTCGAACAGCTCAACCCCAAGCTGGAACAACTCTATTCTCAAGTGAACAAATCCAAGAGCAATATGGAAACGGTTGTCCGAGAAGTCGAAACCTCCGAAAAAGAGGAGGCGACTTTGGGCGACGAAGAAGGGGCGGACTGGGACTCCTCTCTCACCGAACAGGAAGAGTTCGCGTCCGCCTCGGAATCGGAACTGGATACGTCCGGTTGTGACGATAAGAAAGATTCTCTTAAAAGAAACATCGGCGCTCATATCATGGAACTGTACGAGAAGGATAAGAAGAAGTTGGTTTCGACACTGGACTTACCGGACGTGACGATACTCGACGTAGAAGATTCCTACCAAGATATCGAGAAAGAAAGGCGTAGAATAATCGATAACCAAGTGGTTAAGAAGAAACGGATCAACTCGTGGATTAAAGGTAATTAATTCATCGTACCCTTATAAACTCCCCGTCAGAAATAATGCTTACTAATTGGGCTGCAACGAACCCCTTTAAAGAGCACACCTAACTTTAAATCCCTCATGATTGGCTTTTTTTACAGAACTAAACGCAGAAGTAAGTGCCTAATGGTGTTACGAGTAGCCTTATGATAAATCATAAGGTACCAAAGCACAAGGCTAGGTTTTACTGGTTGGCTTATCTAAAGTACTAGTAGTTATAGTCCATACCGTCGTCGCACACTAATAGGCTAAACACACTAAAGAAAAGCTACATTTTGTACTCTTGACCGTGTGATATCTTTTAATGATATTCGAACAGTTCTGGCTCTAATATATTAACGGCTAAGAATCGACGTGGGCTCAGGATATTATAATAGCGTGGTTTAGAGTTATCTGAGAAAATGCACGTTTGATTTATCTGTGAGTACTAGGAACGTGTCAAGAAATCACTCGGTGCGTAAGTGAACACCTACAGGCTTTCCGTGTGAACGATGCTAATCTGTCTTATTTAGACTGGCATTGGAATGGGATCCGTGTCTCCTTACTCCGTACCTCCGATTTACCATTATAAATTACAAGATAACTGTCCTATCTGCAGAACATAATATATTGTAATTCTAACTAAATGATTAAACAAAAAAGAACCAGAAAACAAGGTAGTGATAGATGTGTCGTGAAACTTGTGCCAGCTTATTCTTAAATATTATGTGTAATAATATCATTGTACATCTTGCAATGATGAACAATTAAAAAAGAAAAAATACATAATGATTTCATGTTAATTAAACTCCGAATTGGTATCGTAATCATACTGACGCAATTTTACATCTAAACAAGTTAACACGTAAATAGAAAAATACACTAAAATAAATATTTTCCACTATATTTGTTTCTTATTCACTTACTTGTTTCTTCGTACTAAGACTTATGTCATAACAAGGTTGCATCGATTACTCTTATTATTTTTTAAACTGGTGTATGTGATATGCAGCATATACGTTGCCTGCCGGATAGATAACAGATTCCTTATATTATTTTATTACATAACAAGTCTGAGCGAGGTCGACAAGGAGCAACACTCTCGTGTAACACTATAATTGTTTACTTTCAACGAGCTCAAGCAAAATAAATACTTACAAATAGTACCAGCCAAAAACATAGACTGTCAATTGGTGTGACACATAGCTTCCTCGCATCCTATTTCGTACTTTATTGATTTTATGCTACTACAAGCCATTATTGTCTATTTTGTTTGTTTTTGCTATCTGTCAAAATTGTTTTAATTTTTTACATGAATTAAAGTATAATTTAGCAAACATTTAAGAGTGCAGACAACGGTTCAAATTAATCTGGGGCTATCTGCGGGTTACTTTCGATAAACTATAAAAGTTTCATACAATTTAGATAAGTACTTTGTTGCTCTACGCGTAAATAAATGTATATTCGACCTTCCCGGTCCACCAACCAACCATTGAACAATTTATACCTTAAGTGTTCTTTCAAAATATTTGTTTTTTTACATATTCGTTTATCTTTATTACTGTTATCTCTGAATTTATTGTACGTTCTAAATCGAATTTTACATTCTTTTAATTTAGTTGACATAAGATAGAATCAGATGTGCAAACGATTAATTATCAGTGGAATATAATTTGTAATGGATATGGTTGAAATGTGTCTAGAAAACGGAATGGAGCAAGAGTTGGGAGAGCTGGATTTGGAGGAGTGTGAAGGCGAAGGTATCGTCGAGTTGGCTGACTCTGAAGGCGAAGGTATCGTCGAGTTGGCTGAGTGTGAAGGCGAAGGTATCGTCGAGTTGGCTAGCGACGACGACGAGCAATGTACCAGCTTCCAAGTCTACCACCATCAACAAGATATCCATCAGCCGCATATCTCACAACTCCAAATCCAAGGTCACTTTTAATATCTAATTCATTAAAAATCTATCTAACAGCTGGTAATTAGTAGTCAGACAGTTATTATTTGTAGTCATCAGTGTCTGCTGATATATGTCGCGAATTAAACTCCATAATAAGTAATGAATTTCTAGTTCGATTTGTAGCTCTGGCAATTAGTAGTCAGGTAGTTACTATTATTTGTAGTTAACAGTGCCTACTAATATATGTCGCGAATTAAACTCCATAATAAGTAATGAATTTCTAGTTCGATTTGTAGCTGGCAATTAGTAGTCAGACAGTTATTATTTGTAGTCATCAGTGTCTGCTGATATATGTCGCGAATTAAACTCCATAATAAGTAATGAATTTCTAGTTCGATTTGTAGCTCTGGCAATTAGTAGTCAGGTAGTTACTATTATTTGAAGTCAGCAGTGTCTGATGATATAAGTCGCGAATTAAATTCCATGATAAGGATCCAGCCTAAATAATCATTTTCTACTTGGATTTGTATGATTCTCGTTGTGTGTGTCGATTCTAATATACAATTTACAAAATCATATAATTGGTGAGATACAATGGAATACGAGTTTTGCATCGAAATATCATGTTTAAAAGGAAACTTTTATTTTTTTGGAACTGTCGAGTTCATTGTTTTACTTTTTTTTTTTTTTTTTCAAGTTTTACAAAACATATTAGTATGTATCAATATTGAAATTTTGTTACACCCCAAATTTTGGATTAGTTTAATTAAAATATTTACGGTTTTATGAATGCAACTGTAAAACTTTTCGCGGGAAAGAATATCTATACTTCTTTATGGTATTAAAATATATCTATATGTTCCCTGTGTTATGATTATCTTAATGGAGAACATATTGTTTTATTTAATATTTCATTGCCTTATATAATATATATATATATATATATATATATATATATATATATATATATATATATATATATATATATATATATTTTTTTTTTTTTTTTTTTTTTTTTTTCTCTGAGTCTATCAACTAATAAAAATAATTTTAATCTTACTAAAGTTTGCTATTAAGATTATATACCTAGTGTTTGGATGGTCTTAAAAAAATTGCTAACGGGCTGCCTACATAGGTTCGGTTCTTCATTACTATTGCGCTTAGCTCGTCTTACTTTATCGTCTTAAGTTAATCAAATAAAACTTAATTACACCCACATATATATAGTGTGTTTGGGTGTTTTATATGTTAAACTTAACCACCTCTAACCACCTTTAACCACCTCTAACCACCTCTAACCACCTCTAACCACCTCTAACCACCTCTAACCACCCCTAACCACCTCTAACCACCTCTAACCACCTCTAACTTTTATTTTAATAATCAAGAAAGATAAATTTAGATACGAGGAGTTAAAATAATTTACTATCTGGAATCTGAAATTCGCTATGGACTTGTTATTTCTCAACTCGCTAAAATAAAATTGAAATTTGCTATGAAGGTATTTTACTCTGCCCCCCCCCCCCCCCCCCCCGGTCGTATTGCATCCCAGGGTTGAACAACAATCGGTATTGGTTATGTTTAAATGGTAATACAGTGGAAGTTAGAATTGGACGAGAATCACAATGATTTAAACAAATGTTATCATTCAAACAAGAATTTTTGTAATAACCATCACAATGATTTAAACAAATGTTATCATTCAAACAAGAATTTTTGTAATAACCATCACAATGATTTAAACAAATGTTATCATTCAAACAAGAATTTTTGTAATAACCATCACAATGATTTAAACAAATGTTATCATTCAAACAAGAATTTTTGTAATAACCATCACAATGATTTAAACAAATGTTATCATTCAAACAAGAATTTTTGTAATAACCATCACAATGATTTAAACAAATGTTATCATTCAAACAAGAATTTTTGTAATAACCATCACAATGATTTAAACAAATGTTATCATTCAAACAAGAATTTTTGTAATAACCATCACAATGAAATCGTTTAGACAGTCAGCTTGAGAATGATCTTTAAGGCCCCCATATACAAGATCAAACATTTTGCGCAAACCTGATGTCGGGCTAATCAGGCCATACACGTCAAACATCATTTTTGCGCAAACATCAATACACGTTCAAAATGTTTGCGCAAACATTTTGACCGTGTATGAGGGCCTTAAGGAGGGATCGAAATATTGCAAAAGTGAGGATTTTATTTACTTAATTTACCCAACTACTAAAGAATTAGAAAATCCCTTCTTATATTATTTTTTAAAATTTATATTATTTTTGAAACTATATCAAATTATTTTAATTTAGCGTTTCAAAGAAAGTATTAAAATGATGTTTTAGGGGATGGGATTCTCTTTTAAATACGTATATAGCCGCCATCTTGAATAAAAATTGCCGGTTGGGGAAACCCTTTCGCAAAAGTTGTTTATGATATAAAAGAAAGCTATAACTTCCAGCAAGGTTCTAGTGCCATTAACTCCAGTGATATCATCGTGTCGAATATTGCATTAAATTGCCACAATCTTGATTCAAGATGGCGGATCGTAAAGAACCTCCATATCAAAAAAATTAGAGAGTACATAGGGGGTATGACGAACATACCTGCAACATGTCACGGTCATAGGTTCAGTGTTTTCAGAGATATTGCGATGAGTCTGTCAGTGAGAAAGTGTGTAGTTGAAAGGTATTTGCATTTGGATATATAGGTATATATATATATATATATATATATATATATATATATATATATATATATATATTTATATATATATATATATATATATATATATATATATATATATATATATATATATATATATAGGTAGGTACAAGACACATACATGCCAAATTTCAATGTGATCGGACGAAAGGTGTAGCCGTGAGAGCAGGCGACCGGACGGACGGACAGACACACGCAGGAAAATATAAGGGTCCTTGGACATGCCTACGGACCCTAAAAAAAGGTTGACCCACCGACTCGCTATTCAAAATGTTT